>CM014272.1:81585654-81609485 GCA_004135705.1 Alloteropsis semialata | reverse complement strand
GTACCAGCTGGTGGATCAGCTGATGGTGTTAGCCCGCCCTCCCAACGTCGCAGCAGTGTTGCTTCCACAGAGCTCCCACCTGCCGATGCCGGGGACGAGAGTGCTCGCTATCCAGTGGACGAAATCACTCTGCGTACGCCATGTGAGCTTCATATACCAAGCCGGAACTTATCCACTAAGGTGGCTTACGGTATGGCTTATCCGGTGGAGCAAGGGCAGACCATTCATGGGGCACAGATTCCAAGTTGCTACTGCAAGGTGGGGGTCGAGCAGATTTGTGAAGGATATGATGAATTGGAGCTCGACATCCAGGTGGCGACGAAGAAAAGACGTTAGCGGATGCTGCCCACGGCAGTATCATTCTATGGAAGAAGCGTTACGTCAAATTTCGCAGTCAAGGGCCGTTAGCTACTCCACCCAGGGATCCCCCGCAGCCACCGTCACCTTCAAGAAGGGCCGAGGATGACCCAGAGCTGCCACCTCCAGGTAGGGTTGAAAACGGTCGGGATAAATCCCGTACCGACCGATTTCGTATTCCGTATTATGGCATAATCTCTGACTATTCCCGTTTTTTATCGAATTATGAAAATTGTTATTTTCAACTAACTTTTTTACCATAATGTTCGGTATTTTGTTTTATTCATTTGATAAAATATAGAAAATCCTGATTATACCGTTTTCGTTTTCTACATTTGCATAATTTGCAATACCGTTTTCGACCGTTTCCGATCGTTTTCATCCCTACCTCCAGGTCAGGATGATGCCGGCTCACACAGGTCTCCTCCTCCACCAGCACGGCATCCCCCAAAGCGCCAAGCTCCGCCCCCACGGCGGACTACTCGCCAGAAGCGCCAAACAGTGGAGAAAGAGCCTACCGACGAAGAAAGGTTGGCCGCCATAAGGAAGAAAAGAGCCTACGACCAAACTGACGAGGAAACTGCTTTGGTGGTCGCAGCCCAGGTCGAAGAGCATTTCAAACCAGATGAGCCAGAGAAGCCGGTGCCCATAGATCCGACAGCGAAGACATTTTCACAAAAATGAGCGCGGCGAATCAGAAGAGATTCTTGCCCTCCGACTACGACCGCCAGCTTGCAAAGTCTTATGATAAGCAGAAACAACAAGCCAGCAGTGGATCCTCGGTGAAGAAGGCGGCCACTCCTAAGAAGAAACAAGTCGGTCAGAGCTCGCCTAGGAGGACACAAGGGCAACAGGAATATGACGACGAACAGCTTGCGTTGTTGTGCGAGCAAACAGGCCTCTCAGCGGCAGAACTTTTATCGGGCACGGGCGCAATTCCTGTGGCAGCACCTGTGGAAATTTGGAAATTTGAATATGGCAAACCAATGCTGCCCCCAGATTCTTTGAAGTCTCTAACCACTCAAGCATTCCGATTTCATGAGTGGTACATGAAGGCGTCCAAAAAGGGTAGACAGATGCTCAATGTTTTGATAAAAGACCGTGATTACTTCCGTGGGCATAGTCTCTTGATTTTGGATTTCAAGGATGTGTATGATTTGTACCGTCAAGATGCCATAGACCTCTCATTGATGAGTTGCTGGGTTGTGTAAGTTTCTTTCACTGATCTATTCTCGCAATACTTGCTTTCTTAATTATAATTTTCAACAATAACAATCTATTCTTGTCATGTAGGATGGAGATCCATACATGCCGTGAAAAATCGTATGATGATGTCGGCTTCATGGATCCATTGATGGTAAATGCCGTAACTGTAGACAGTAACCCACTAGAGACGGTGGACAACATATACATGTACCTGGAGAGACAAAGAAGCAAGACTTACATTCTTTTGCCATACAATTTCCAGTGAGTACTTCTCTCTATGTATGTATAACTTTAAGACTTTGTTGTCAATACTTGTGCATGTATTTATATATATATATATACAGCTTCCACTGGATACTGCTTGTGATAATCATAAACACCGGTCAAATTGTTGTCATGGACTCACTGCGGAAACCACAAGCGGATTACCAAGCAGTTTTAGACTTGATTGACATGGCATGGACACGTTTCCGTGCGAAACAAAAAGGAAATTTCAAACAAAAACTGGATGTGAGGACGGACTTTCAGGTACGTGGCTGGTGTACCCGCATATCTCGTAAAATCACACTAATATATAGTTGTTACGTCTAACTTTATTCTTCTCCACTATCAGTGTGCCAGACAGGAAGCAGGGACAAATCTATGCGGATACTACGTCTGCCAGTGGATCCATACCTTTGTTTCTCCCAAAAAAGCGACTCAAGAAGAACTCATGGTATGAATTAGATTATTAGTGTATATAGAAATTAGATTATTAGTGTATATGGAAAATAGATTATTAGTGTATATGGAAATTAGATTATTAGTATGGAAATATTAGTGTATATGGAAATTAGATTAGAAGTGTATATGAAAATTAGATTATTAGTGTATATTGAAATAAGATTATTAGTGTATATGGAAATTCGGTTATTAGTGTATATGGAAATTAGATTATTAGTGTATATGGAAATAAGATTATTAGTGTATATGGAAATTAGATTATTAGTGTATATGGACATTAGATTATTAGTGTATATGGAAATATGATTATTAGTGTATATGGAAATATGATTATTAGTGTATATTTATTATGAATATATTTATTATACTTTGTTATTTCATGTATACTTTGTTAATTCATGTAAACTTTGTTATTTCATGTAAACTTTGTTACTTGGTTAGAAATGATTATTAGTTATTGATTATTGTTTAGAAATGATTATTAGTTATTGTTTTGAAATGATTATTAGTTATTGTTTACAAATGAATGTGTTAGGATATTTTATAATTACATGCAAAATTTATTTATTATATGAATGAATGATTATTAGTTACTTGTTTAGAAATGATTACATGCAAAATTTATTTATTATATGAATGAATGTTGTCATTTGTGATTAATGCAGAGGATGTTTTACCATGAAGTGCTCCCAATGAAACAAAAAGCAAAAGCTATTGCGGACCAACTATTTGGATTCATTATGGACCAAGTTATAAGTCCACTGGGAGAGTACCACCATGACGGAACCGCTATCGCTCAATTGGACTCCCTTTCCGCTCCTTCTTCCAGTTCTGCTCGTGAATTGTAAATAACTTTTAAATGCTCTAACTTTTGTATTGGCCGATCTCAAATGTTTATATGTGAATGTTCGAAAAAAATGCAATCAAAGTCGGGTCAAAATCAATTGACAATTGCGACGACTTCAATCTTATTGCGTGAAAGATCGTGTACGACATATGACATATGACGAGCAGACACGTAGACGCGTAGATTTGTATATAACTAACCCAAATATCAAACATTTAAAAAAATAACCAAAAGAGCCTTTGGTACCGGTTGGCCCGCATGCCTACGCGGGGGGTCCTTTGGTACCGGTACCAAAGGCTCCCTTTGGTACCGGTTCTGGACCCGGTACCAAAGGCCACCCCCCTTTAGTCACGGTGTCGCGGTACCGGTTCCAGAACCGGTACCTATGAGGGTTACGAACCGTGACCGATGAGCATCTCTCCAGTAGTGAGGGTTTCACTCGTGGTAGGGTTTTGATATGGAAGAGAGCGGGGGCGCATGTGGGTGAGCGGAGCTGCGTGCGTGTGGGTGTGAAGTGGAGGTGTGAGAAAGAAGATGCCCTATTGAGGCCGGGCTTGCATGGCAAAGAGAAAGGGAGAGGGGGTGGGGCTGGCCAGATGGGCTGAATCTAGGCTGAGTTGGCGTGCGTGTGGGTGTGAAGTGGAGGTGTGAGAAAGAAGATGCCCTATTGAGTTGGGGCTTGCATGGCAAAGATAAAGGGAGAGGGGGTGGGGCTGGCCAGATGGGCTGAAACTAGGCTGAGTTGGCGCAGAAGAGAATGAAAGAGGATAGGGAAGATTTGTGCTAGGGTTTATAGGGTTAATGAAATTGGGTCTAGTTAGGGTAGCTAGCTTTATAATTTATATTTGTATTTGGAATTCTTAAGCTGTCAATCAAATTCAAATAATTTTTTTGAAATCCATATTTTTTAATTTCAGAATGTTACAGTAGCCGCTCGCCCTGGGAGGGAGTTGGGATAGTAAGGAAGGGGGCGGCGATTGTGACGATGAGGGTTTCAACATGGAGCAATGGGGGGGGGGGGGCGTGGGCATGTTTGAGGCCTCCATAGAAAGCTCGACCTCTCGGCATGAGGTGTGGTGGCGGAGGCTGATGGGAGGTGGTGTGCGGGGAGGAGAAGAGACGGATAGACTGCCAGATGGGAGGTGGCTTGCGGAAAGGAGGAGGGACGAGAATGGAAGGAGGCCATGCGCAGGATTAAGCAGAGGGATAAAGGAAAGGGAAGACTTCAAATTTTAATGTTAGGGACCATTACAGGGGGTTTGGTGATCATGCCACATTCTTTGGGCCTGTTTGGTTCTGGCCAGCAATCTGCTGCTTGGGCACAACATGTTCAAGCCGTCAATTTCATGAGCTTGGGGTCTGGATTGTTGCCTGAGAGTTGCTGCCTTGCTCAAACTTGAACCAAACAAGCCAATTTAGCATGGGAAGCATACGAGAAGGGATACACATCCCACGAGAAAAAAAACAGGGAGAGGAATGGGGCGCCCTAGGAGTGGAGGAAGCAGACGGTCGAAGCACGGAGGGATTACAGATGGCATGAATAAAAACTTTGCACATATTAGGAGGAGTATCTATAGATTGCTCTCGCATCCATCTGTTCGTCTGCTTGATAGAAACCGACGTGATTACAACATGTTGTGGCACGCTAGCATGTACTACACATGTAATCCTCTTCCAAATCTTGACCCGACAACTTGAATAGATAACTTGACATTTGATAGGTGTCGATATGAACCGACATAAGGACGGCTCAATCTTCACGATAGTAGGTTCACGACCAAAGGCTAATTAGCCACGAAAAACTAAGTATAACTGGTTTTATACCTAACCAAGGTTGGACGCGATAAAGCGACGGGGAAAGATGCACCGAAACCTTGAGAATTTCGACTCGATCTCTGAACGATAGTGAAAACACAATCTGGGGTTAATCCACACAAAACAGTCCAGTGTCTCGGACAACCCTTTGAATGCTCATACACAGTTTCCTGAGCTGCCTTTTTCAACGACTCAACATTTTGTGCGCCTTTCACACTGCCAACTAATAGTTCCTCTTCGGTATGATGCAACAACTGGCCCAAAAAATCGCTGTCATCAAATTCATCACCACCTTCATCCCCAACAATGTCCTCAGCACCTTCATCCCCAGCAATGTCCTCACCACCACCGACTCCATCACCACCACTTCCATAGTCAACACCATCATCACTTCTGTCATCCTCGAAACCATAATCTTCATCATAACCGTCAAAGTATCTGTTGACGGCTTCAGGGTCTCGCCAGATGTCTTGCAACTGGTCCACAACGTCGGTATCCTTCTTCTCACCATGGTATGTCCATAATGTGTACTCCTTCACGAAACCATGAACCAGCACATGTGATCGGATTGTAACCAATTCATTGAAAACACAATGGTTTTGGCACATTCGGCAGGGGCAACGCATATCTTTGGTCCTCTCGTCCATTGCATGATTCTCTGCGACTTTAAGAAACTTGTCAAGCTCTCGGCGAAAATATTCACCATGCCTTGATATATTGTACATCCATGACCGATCCATCTTGTAACCTTGAAAAATTCCATTAAAATAATAAGTCAAGAAAAAATAACACATATCCATGAACAAAAAATATAAGACATTATATGAGGCTAACGTTGAAAATGTAACAAAAAGAAAAGAAATGCACGCTTATTGTAAAAAAGATAAATCTTCTTGTCTCTCCTCCATGGTTTGAGCAATTTCCCCATCCATGAATGAGCCTAAAAAGTCAAATCCGAGGCAAATTAAGGGGAGAATCATCTTCCCCTACTTCACTAACCTAGTTCCATCCAAAAGGTTGAGCTTAATTGGGGTCTAATCGGCCAAGTACTACCATACATGGAGATTCTAGATCTAGCTAGAGGTACTACCATGGAGATCTAATTGAGCCATATAATCAATGCAATAAGCTTAAGAATAGTCATAGGATAAGCATCAACTCACCTCCTAATGAGGGGACAAACCATCCACTTGTCTTGGGAAATTTGGGCAGCACCTCCCTCTCCTTTTTCCGGTTTGGAGTCCACCTGTCGGGTTGTGGAAGAAGACCTCTCGCTTTATGTACAGTGCAACACTTCTAGGGGCGGTTCATGGCGCGAGCCGCCCCTGATAATCAGTTTCAGGGGCGGGTCATAGCATGGGCCGCCTCTGAAATATACAGCATTTACAGGGGCGGTCGACGCCATTGCCCGACCCTGGAAATGCTATTTACAGGGGCGGTTGATGGGGCCAGCCGCCCCTGATAATGAGTTTCCAGGGGCGGGTCATGGCATGGGCCGCCCCTGGAAAGGGACGCATTTGCAGGGGCGGGCCATCCCATCGCCCGCCCCTAGAAAGTGCTATTTACAGGGGCGGGTCATGGCGTCACCCGCCCCTGCAAAAATTTGTTGTTTCCAGGGGCGGCTCATGGCATCACCCGCCCCTGTAAATCGTTCTGTAGGGGCGGCCCTTAGCTACAGTGTCATGCGCGCATTTGTAGGGGCGCGTCGCCTCAAAGTCCGCCCCTAAAAAAAACCCCTGGCTCTTACAAATGTTTTTTTGTAGTAGTGTATTGAATTGTCGTCTCTCCAATTCTTTTGCCCTTTGGAAGTAAATAAAGCCAAGTTCTAATAGTAGTGTGAAGAACTAAAATGTCCCTTCATATTGGTAGAGAACACATGTGCTATATAGGTGACATTCATCTTAGCTCGATCTATACCGTCAGGCTACCTATCTATATAACAATAAAATTATTCTGAGTATAGTAGATGGCAAACCAAAAAAATATAGTTCCAGGTAAAGCAGTTCATTGAGGCTGAGTGAAGAGAGAGAACATATATAGAAGGTAGGGAGGAACCCGTGGGAGTAAAGCAGATCATTGAGGAGATTGAGTGAAGTGAGAGAACATAGAAGGTACGGAGGAATGTCGTCAATGGGAATGAGAAAATACTCTGTGAGCTTTGAATAGGAGGCGTCTTGGAACTAATCCTACTGCGGCTACGAACACATACCTTGTAGAACAACTAATTATCGCCAAGATGGACGCAATTAGGGATGAAAACGGTAGGGATATTTTCCGTCCGTCCGTCCGACTGAGAGGGTTTAGACACTAAATAAACAGTCCGATATCCGGATTCGGAGATTTAATATTCGATTGGTATCCGAATCCGAGTACCTAAAGTTGAATATTTCTTATAGATACGTAACATATATCAATATCCGTTCCATATCCGACACATTTTACACTCCGTATCTGAATCCGATCCGAGAAAAAAATAAATATCTGTATTCGTATCCATGCATATCCGATCCGTTTTCATCCCTAGACGCAATTACACCGGTGAATCTAATTTAAGGTCGCCCGGACGGAAGCTTCAGTCCGGGCGATCCCGCAGACTACGCGTTTTTTTCTAGGTCCCTCCCCTACGTACATTCTCTTTCCGCGTTTTTTTTTCATTTGAGTCATTTTTTCTCTCATTTTACAAACTAAAAACATTCGGGATGGGGGAAAGAGGTAAAAGAAAAGGACGGGGAAAATAAAATAAAAGTAACTTTCAAAACTAAAATATGATACAAATAAAAGGAAAAATTGCTGAAAAAATTACTTACACAAGTTTTTCGAATATCACATCAGTTTGAATACAGAAGTTTCCTACAACTACGTAATACCTATGTTTTTTGAACTACAGATAAGTTTTAATACAATTTTTTTCTACAAACAGGTAACAAAAAGTTTTCATCCATCAGTTTTATAGCAAACTTCTATAAACAACTTTAACGCTCTAAATGAAACTTTTGTATGGCAGGTGGACTGAAACCGAAGCAATTTAGACTTCTATGGCAGGGGATACATAGCCGCCCTAAACCCAAACATCCTTCTGCACCTGATAGAATGGAGTCGCCCTCCAATAACCCTAAACACTAACCAGTTCAGCCTTCTGGCAGGGGGCCGAAACCGAATCAATTCAGCCTTCTATGGCAGGGATACATAGCCGCACCAAACCCAAACATCTTTCTGCACCCGATAGAATGGAGTCGCCCCCCAATAACCCTGAACACTAACCAGTTCAGCCATCTATGGCAGGGGGACCAAAACCGAATCAATTTAGCTTTCTATGGCAGGGGATACATAGCCGCCCCAAACTCAAACATCCTTCTGAACCCGATAGGACGGAGTCGCCCCCTCGACAAACCTGAACCCTAACCAGTTCAACTTTCTATTATAGGGGGATCAATGTTGAAGCAATTTAGCCTCCTATGTCAGGGGTACATGGCTGCCCTAAACCCAAACATCCTACTGAACCCGATAGGACGGAGTCACCCCAACAACCCTGAACACTAACCAATTTGGCCTTCTATGGCAAAGGGACCAAAGCCGAAGAAAAATAGATTTTTTTAAACATGCAAAACGCCATATTTTCTCAATGTAAATTTAATAATATAAAAGTTTTAGATTAAAAATGCTGACAGTACTGCTGCTAAGTCATATTTGTAATGTAAAAATTTACGTAAAAATTTATAATGTAAAAGTTTATCATAAAAGTTTACAATGTAAAAGTTTATCATAAAATCTTTTATATAAAGTTTTACATAAATGTGCTAATTTTGTACCTCGTTTATCATATTTTGTGTAAAAGTTTTATGTAATAACTTGGCATAAAAAGGGACCAGGTCATTAATGTGGTCCACTTTGTCGGAATTAAAAAAATAACTCGTAAACCAATCATAAGGTCATGTGCGGGGACGTATCTGTATGTGTGGGCCCATGACTATATAGCAGTTTTTTTTCAAAACAATATAGCAATTTTTTTGGAAAGAGAAAACGGACGGGGAGATGGAGCAAAAAAAAAATGCGAGGAAACAGGACCGACCGCAGGGGGAAACGCGTGGGGCAGATCGACCGTGAGGACCGGAACCTCCGGTCGATCGTAAAGTTAACATCGTGCAATTACACTGCTACATTGCCCCCTAAGACTGGCTCATGTATGCATGAGGTGCACTAAGAGGCGCCAGATGGCCATGTTCATCCCCATTGACCGGTCAATTAGTTTAATATGGGGGTCGGCTGATGAACCCAATGAAATTCTAATTAAGTTCTATAAGATAGGCTATATTATTCCAAAGGAAATCATTCTATATAGACAAATGACCTAGTCCTGCCATTTGTTCTTTACATTATAATTCTTTCTTTCTTCTTAATTGAATTGCAGAGATCATGCCCTTTTTGGTTCAGGAAAAAAAAAACGACACCGCCCTAACAAAGCTGATCCCAATCCTCTTGTCTCCTAGCTCCACCTATCTGACAATCCACTTGCAATCACCGCCACATTTCTCCTTGCCTCACACAATGTGACATGATTGGAAAGAAAAATACCGGATACATTTTTTTTTAGAAAATGGATAAACATCCGGCCTCTACAAAACGTATACGGCCCAAAATTATTACAGAGTTCAGCAATCACCGCTAGTGAGACATGAAGGAACAAAAGAGTTTAATCTAAGCCAGCCTAAAATTATTTTTTCATCCTAAGTTGGCCTGCTTCAAGGCAATGGTCTCCAAAGAAGAGCTCGCCTTCAAAAACAATTCTTTTGTCGTCTCATCCTGCCGTAGTAGCAACCAAAATCGCAGCCAGTATGTTCCACTGAAAATGGCCTGATGGTTCGACGTTCCTTGCCGCAGCTCGTTTCCCTGCCTTCATCAGGGTGTGCTCATCATTTTTAGCTAAAGAGCGATTACTGCAACGAAGAGTATGTTCCTCAGAGGAGACCATCTTTGGCTTCTTGATCTTCTTCTTTATCAGCATACATGATTGAAAAGAAGTATAGACACAGTACAGAGCAATATGGAGCACAATAAAAGAGCTCATGACGAGTTCTTTACTGTACTCCATACTACTCTATATGGTGAGATCGTACAGTTGAGATTAATTGCATACTATTGGAGACTTTACCTATAGCGTGGTAGTATACTGTGAGTAGTATGGTAGTATATGGACATTTTGAAAAAAAATAAATGACGTATTTGAAATATTTATTGTTGACACCGGATTTTCGCACCGGGAGTGCTGAGTCAGATGGTGACGTAGCAGCGCTGGAGCTGAGCAGTGGGCCCGTTGACTGGTCAAAGCCGAATGTGATAAAGAAGGAAGCCGATGCGGGGAGAGGAGTCCGATAAAGTGGAAGTCCGATCCGATGACGGATAAGAGGAGAAAGACACGTCGGCTAAAAAGGAAACGTATCAGATGCAGGGGCTATTTCCTTTTTGAAGGCGTATTGAGAGTCCCATTCTGTATTAGATTTAGTTTACTTTATCTACAAGTTAGTCAAGTCCGATCAGGACTCTTCATGACCAGGGTATAAATATAAACCCTCGTCCATTGTAAAAGATTATTCACACAATCAATACAACCCGGCTTCACGCCAAAACCCTAGGAGTAGGTTAGAGTAGATCTCGATGAACTCATTGGTGAACGGGCTGCATCAGTTCTCGATCTTCGGCTTACCAGTAAGATTGTCAACTTATCGAATTAGTATAAGCTTTGAATTGAGGCGTATCGCCCTTTCTCGTTTATGCTGTTCAACCGATTTATCTTTGGATTGTCAAGATTGGTTTAGATTCCCTGCGTCGGAGCTAGATTTCTCTTGATTATTCAGTGATTAATCGTTTATCGAGTTGTTCTTTTAGTTTTCGGGTTTGATCTAGATTCCCTGCGTCGGAGCTAGATTTCTCTTGATTATTAGAAGGCAGCTTATGCGGTTGTTTGGAGTTGCTAGATTGATTTAGATCTGCGCCATGTGAATTAATCTGATTCTTCAACAGCTATGAGCATTGGTTTTAGTCTGATTTGAGCAATATTTATCTTATAACATCGTTCTAGGTCCGATTCATCTTTACAAGCTTAATCTGGTTGTTCTTTGAGTGTCGAGTTTGATTTAGATTCCCTGCGTCGGAGCTAGATTTCTCTTGATTATTCAAAGGCAGCTTTGAATATTGGAATGATTTTGTTACCGTTTTATTGCTTATTTGCTTCAATCTGATTAATTACCCGTGCGAGCATCTTGTTTAATTGTTATGTTGATGAGTCAAGTTTGATCGTTTAGCTATCTGGTCCGATCATAGCTGGAATATGTGCGCTGCATCCGTCTGTGAAACCGTGTCGAAACAGTTCTGGTTTGATTGGTTAGCTAGATGGTCCGATGAGATGAATCATACTGTCAACTAGGCAAGGTGGACGACGCATCGGCTCTACTTTGATTATTCAATATCTTGCTCAAAGGCATAGCCGTTTTGTTAATTTTGTATCTAGATTAACTGTAAAATTACTATCTTGTATTAGATCTGTTACATTAATCAAGGTCCGATCCCGATTGGTCCGATTCTGAGGTCCGATTCGATGTCTGATTGAGGTCCGATTATATTGGTCCGATTGATGTCATCTATGAAGTCCGATTTTGAGGTCCAATTGGTATCGGCCGATGCAAGTTCGATTGGGTCATGGCTAAATCCAACGTGTATCTGCCGTCTGGAATAGAGCCGGCACAATCAAAGAGTAATTTAACTATTTATTCCCTTGTCAATTACAGGTCAAATTGACTGGCACGCCGCGAACCTGGACAAAGTGCAGGACCAGCACCGGAGTGAAGCAGATCTCCCTGGCCTTGTTGTGTTGCTCGCTGAGGATACGATCGCCGATTTTCTGCGTCAACATTTATATTTTGAAAAAACATTTTGATCCTTGATATATTTTATTTATATCTCCAATCTAATTTTATTTTCATCCAAGTGAAATTTCTAAACTGCCCCTTATTTATGAGGTTTATACTCTGTACCACTCATTGGTAGTATGCAGAGCTCACAACCCATTATCGCAGGCTTGAAGCTGGATGGCCATTCGTAGCATCAAACAGCTATCTAGAGACGTTATAGAGCCTTGGCTCTTCTCATTCTCAACGCATTTCACTAGCTACTTAGAGCAACTCCAGTGGGGGACCCTAAATGGGCTCCTACTCTAAAATTTAGGGTCTGGCTCCAAAAAATGAAATCCAGCAGGGCCCCTAAATAGACATGCATTTTGCATCCCCACCCAAATTGCAATCCCAAGCCCCCATTCCCAGGGGCCTCCAACTCACCCCCCAAAGCGTGGGTCCCACCTTTTCCCTCTCCACCGGGCGCACCGCAGCGCCGCCGCTCGCGCCGTCTCCCCCTCGCTGCAGCTCCTCCCCTCCACGCGGCTCGGCATCGCTCCTCCCCTCCCCCCTGCGTCGCCTCCCGCCGGCTCCAGTCTCCGCCTCGGCCCCCCCTCGCGTCGCCCTCCGCCATGGATTCGCGGTCTTCGCCGTACCAGACCTCCGCGCCGGGGCCTCGCGGCATCTCCGGCGGCGCGCGCCCTCCCCGACCGACGCCGCCTCTTCCTTCGAAGAAGAAGCATCGTCCCGCCGGCTTGCCGCCTCCCCGTCCTACAGCGCCTCCTCCCCGACCTACAGCGCCTCATCCCTTCGGCTTGCCGCCTCCCCGTCCTACAGCGGCTCCTCCTGCTGTCTTCCCGCCTACTCGGCCTACTGCGCCTCCTCCCGACGACGGCCTGCATCCTCGTCGGGTACCCAACGCCGTGCTCCTTCCCGGCGGCCCGCCTCCATGCGGCTCTCACGCGCCGAACTTCACTGATACGCCATACCAGAGCTCACCAAGCTCAGCATTCGGTGCCGCCGCTGCCTGGGACGCTCGCAGCTCTGCGTCTTCACCACAACTTGGCTACGACGACGACTTCATCTCCTCTGCAAATGTAAATTTTGCCTCCCACATTTATTTGCTCGTTTGTGTTATAATCAGTGAAATGTTCTTGTGGTTGTGCTACTGTTTGTAGCCATCAGTGAAATGTTCATATTGTTGAATGTGGATTGTGCTAATTATGTGCATAGGAAATACATAGGAAAGTAGATTTTAGTTTCTTTCCCGTTGATCTAAGTCTTGCATATGTGTTAGTGCCTCTTCCTTTTTGGTTCACTATCCAAGTACACACAAATTGTTTATTGTTGCTCCTTGCTCCCGGCGGATAGATAGATAAATGGAATTTCTGTTCATGTAGATAAAGGGGATTTCTCCAGTAGCACCCCATCAAGGGCCTTTGCGGGCTACAGTTTATCCAATTGTGTGTGTACTGCATTTAGGCAGGTTCAATTCTTATGTTGATGATACACTTGACTGCGTCATGTAGTGACGATGTGCTATTTCTCCAGCAGCACCTCATCAATGGCCTTTACGGGCTACAGTTTATCAAATTGTGTATGTACTATTACATGTTCCCACATATTAGCAGTAATTTCTCTGTTTTATCATTTTATTTTCCATCGCTGCTTTCACTGCTGTTTTATGCCAAGTGGAACTAAGCACAAATTGGATGTGTGTCCTTGATCAGATAATAGCTTGTTCAATATATAGTTCTCTATCATTGATCATGCCCATAAATTTAAAATAATGCAATTTGCTAATGGCTACTTACATTGAAACATTACAAAGTGCTTTAATTTTTGAATGTACTGACCAAATCTGAAAATGTCATATTGTTTGTAGCCATCAGTGAAATGTTCATATTGTGCTACTGTTTGTAGCCATCAGTGAAATGTTCATATTGTGCTACTGTTTGTAGCCATCAGTGAAATGTTCATATTGTTGAAAATGTCTTCTCTTGTTTGTAGGATCCAGTGCCGTCTAGCTCGCAATCTTGGATGAATGTACTGACACAGGATACTGAAGCTGATTTGCATTTGCTAATGTCGTCAGATGCCACTCCAAGCAGTGCCGGGAAAGGTGCATCCAAACGTGGCAGCAACTACACCCATGAAGAAGACATTCAACTCTGCATTTCTTGGATGAATGTGAGCAATGATGCTGTCGTAGGAACTGACCAGTCGTCAAAATCGTATTGGCAAAGGATTGCTGATGATTTCCACAAGAACAAGGAGTTCGAGTCCAATAGGAGTACCAATTCATTGGAGCATCGATGCCAAGCCATAATAAAGGACTGTATGAAGTTCCAAGGTTACTACGAAGAAATAGAGCGACGTCATCCAAGCGGTGTCCCATACCAAGAGCATGTACTTATGCCTGCACTTGATCTTTGAATTGGTTCATATCTTGTAATTGCTATACCTAATCATGTAATTTAATTTTTGTTGCAGATGATGGAAGCACAAGGTAGGTATGCTAGAGCTTCGAGTGGCAAGTCTTGTCAATTCATTCACTGCTGGCTCAAGGTTAGACACTCTGAGAAGTTTGGAGCAGCTCGAAGGAACGCTGCTGGCTCAAGACCGACCAAGTCCAGAGACATCAACCTCAACGTCCCGGCTGGAAGCCAACAAGCGGATGACGAAGGACAAGAGGTCGGCCAAGGCCAAGAGCAATCAATTCATCCCGCAAAGAAAGCCCGACCTCCTGGTAGAAAGCAATCCAAGGAGAAGTTGAAAAGAAGTGAAGGAGATGACGAATACAAGGACATGATGCAAAATTTGTTGGCGATGAAAGCTGAGGAACATGCCATGAAGAAGGAAATGTGGAGCAATGATATGAAGGCCAATGAGGACAGTCGTAGGCTACAACTCGAAGAGCGCAAGTTAGAGATCGAGCATCGACGCCTAATGTGGGAACAAGAAAAAGAAATCATGTTTTGTGATGTGACCACGATGGACGACAACCAAAGGGCATATGTTTTGGCAAAGAGAGCAGAGTTTGCCAAGACGGCCTTGCTCAGTGCTAATGAAGGCGACAGTACAAGTGGTGCTAGTGTAGGCGAGAGTGCTGCTGCTGAATTTAGCTTCGTGTGATTCTTATGTAATGTATATACTGAATTGGTTCTTAGTTGGGTGATATATACTGAATTGGTTCTTAGTTGGGTGTACTGCTGCTGCTGCTGAAATCTGGAACCTGAAATCTGTGTATTTCTGTCTGTCAATGACTCAAAAGCATGCCCCTGTGGGTTGGTTGTGCTTGGCCCCTGAAACAGTTTGCTGAATATATAATAGACCCTATGATGCAGCTGCTGTCTGCTGTCTGCTGTCCTAGTTATATAATGTATGTGCTATCTGTTTGCTCCACGATGGACCTATGTATGTGCCTGGTGTTCTTTGGGTGTTACCTGATTCGTATCTGGATGTTCCTAACAAGGATTACAGAGGTTGGGTTTGTTGTTTCTTACTTCAGTGAAATTTCATTGGACATTCTGGATCCAGCCTGATCATGCTTCTCTATGTTGTTCGTAGAAGGCAAGGTCATACACAGACCTCAGTTCAGATTTACTGAGTTCAGATCTGGTTGAACTATTTTTGTTTATCTGGACAAGAGCTCCGGTTTTGCACATTGAGCTCCAGTTTTGCCAAACATATTTTCACCAAAAATATTGTGTTGTTGCAACTGAAAGTCTGAAACTGACTTGAAGTCTGAAACTGATGGTTTCAATATACATCACATAGTTACATCTTTCTATCAGCTGGGGCCTGAACACCTATTCATGCTGATGGAGCTTAACTGTGCCTTCTCATGTTGCCTTTACTTTCAGTAACCAGCTATCAGAAATGGGAAAATAGCGTTACAATCTCTTTTATTAATGAATAATATCATTTGGTTTTCAGCTGCAGCATTGCCGCAGGGTCAGAACTGAATAATATATGGAATTCACCAAAAATAAAAAATAAGTGGAGGTCAAATTACATAAATAGAAAATACATCATCTAGAACTATGGATTGCCCATAAGTGCTCTACAAGGTCATCACGAAGTCGCTCATGTAACGACTTATCCTCGATCTCCTCATGTATCTTCAGGAATTTCTCGATCAAAATAGGATCACGACGTTCATAGTCCTTTGGTTTCAACACAGGAATACCGTTGCGATCTTGATGGTAATTGAAATCATCTTCCTCCTCTCGCTCATCCTCAATTATCATGTTGTGCAACACCACACAAGCCTGCATTATGTACCACAATTGCTCCTTGCTCCACAATCTCGCAGGACCCCGCACTATTGCAAAGCGAGCCTGGAGTACCCCGAACGCTCTTTCCACATCTTTTCTTGCTGATTCTTGGGCCATTTTGAAGTGGATTTTCTTGTTGCTCTGTGGATTTTGAAAAGCTTTCACAAATGTTGCCCAGGCTGGGTATATCCCGTCGGCAAGATAGTACCCCATGGTGTACTTGTTTCCATTAACCATGTACTCTAGTTGTGGTGCCGTCCCAGAAGTTAGACTGTCAAAAAGTGGAGATCGCCGCAAAACATTGATATCATTTAGAGAACCAGGAAGACCAAAGAAGGAATGCCATATCCACAGATCTTTAGATGCAACAGCCTCAAGGATCATGGTAGGCCCATCCTTGTGCCCTGTGTAGGCACCTCTCCACGCTGTTGGGCACTTATCCCATTTCCAATGCATGCAATCGACGGAACCAAGCATTCCTGGGAACCCTCTTGCACTATTGATGGCCATCAACCTCTCCGTGTCCTGGGCATTGGGGGCCCTCAAGTATTCTTCACCAAAAACATTAACAACAGCCTCCACAAAATGTGTGAGACACTCAATGATGGTGCTCTCTCCCAACCTGACATAATCATCCAAGAAGTCGGCCGAACAGCCGTAGGCAAGCATCCGAACGGCAGCAACAACCTTCTGGATGGGAGAGGCGCCAAGAACTCCAAGGGCATTGGGCTTCTGACGGAAGTAGTCGTCATGAGCCTCCACTTCAGCAACTATACGCAGAAAGAGTGAATTGTACATCCGAAATCTTCTTCTGAAATGCTTCTCAGGATAGACACATTGGTCGGCAAAGTAGTCCAAGTAGATGCGGTCATGACCTCCTGAAATGCCCCTTGGCAAGTTGTGGCGCCCTGGCACTGAACCTCGATACTTTTTCTTGCGCTTGCTCCTCCTCGAACCCTCACGAAGACCAGCAATGATCAAGAGGTCGTCAACATCGGAATCGTCCTCTTCATTCCACCAACGAACATTTCTAATTTGAGAACTTGACATCTGCCATAGCAACAAAATCAAAAAGTTCGAGTTAATACGGTGAATTTCATAATTCTTTGAACAATGGGGAAAGAATGGGGAACAAATTTCATTTGGACAGTATATGCTCCATTTAGTAATACACCTGTGAAATCAAGTAGCATCACTGTGAGGCACCTACCTTCAATACAGAGTTGATCTCGTTGGTGGCAGCCAGCCACTGGTCCGTCTGCTTCCTGTAACGCGCGATAGTGCTGAGCAGCGCGCGGGCCTGAAGCTCGATGCGCTTCTCGTCGACGAAGAGCTCCTGCACCCCGCCGTCGACCGTGTCCACGAGCAGATCGGCCACCCGCACCACGCTTTTCAAGGCATCCTTCTTGGATCTCTCTGCGCTGAAATCAACGCAATGTGCAGGAGCCGTCGCAAGGAGGAATCAGAATCAATCCCAGCACAGCAGCGTACGGCGTACCAGTTTGTTGGCGTTGGCAGAGAGATTGGTGGTGGTGCCGCTGTACGATCTGGAGCAGCGCGTCTTCCAGATCCTGCTTCCAGTACCGGCGGCGCGGCAGGAGCGACGGCGCGGAAGGACCGGCGGCGCGGCAGGAGCGACGCGGCAAGCTCGGCGGCCAGGCGGGAGCGGCGACGCCCTTGGCGTGTACAGGACCGGCGCCGTGGGCGGACGCAGCAGGCGGGCACGCAGGCGGAGCAGCAGACGGGCAAGCAGGGGCGGCGGCGGCGGCGCAGGAGCGCGCAGGGCGCTCGTGAACGACGGATATCCGTCTGTGAGGCTGACAGACGGGGTCCACAGGAAAATAGGGGCTGGGCTAATTTTCCACTGGAGTTGAGAGCTAGTTTTGGGTCCCCATTTTTTGCAATCCAACCTGCAAATGAACTTTGGGGGCTTCAATTTAGAGGCCTCCACTGGAGTTGCTCTTAGACGGTGTTTGTTTTCTACCTAAATTATATAATCTAGCTTATAAGTCAAGGGTACTATGGTAAAAGGCCACTATAGACCACTCAAATAATCTCAAATAAACTGCACATAAGTAGCTTATTTCAAACATGGGTTATAAGTATCATCCAGACGCTAGAACGCACTATTACGCAGTCGTCGTCGGTAGTCTTCTTCGATTCTGATTTTCTTCCTTTGGCGGCCCGTAGTCTTAGCTATATACCTAGTGTGTGCCAAACCGGGGTAATGTTTGAGTCAGTACAAAGATAAACTTTGTAGTCGTTAAGCATTGCCTTGAATATTTTGTAGTAGACAGGTAGCCGAGTTGGTAGAAGAGAGACTACCAATGCATCGTCCCAGTTTTGTACAAGAGAACTCTGCTGAGAGGAAATGGTAGTGAAAAAACAATAGACAGGTTGTGATTATTGCAATGAAGATGCAGGGCATTATTATTCGGAATAGGAGAGATCGGGAAGGTCGGGGTTTCCTGCCCAATTCTGATCAGTACCTTCCTGCCCTTGGGAAGAGAAAACCATCGGTGGCGCTCTCCTCATTCTTGTCGACGTGCTGATTCCCAAACAACCTCACCTGCAGATCTCTGAACTCTCATGTATATAGGAATATAGGATGAGTCATCTATATGTTGTTGAACAAACTGGTTGGTTGCCTGCCTTCCTAGACTGAGATTCGGTAGACATGCGCGAGCTCTCATTTTTGGAGAGCTTCAGAGGTTGTTTTTGCGCTTGGCTCGGGAAATCTTCACCCCAAACATGCATGCTAATTAAGTCCATCAACTCAGTTGCTATTCCAGTCTTGGAAAAGATCAAGCCCTTGTCCACGGGCTCAGAATGCACACATTTTCTGCATGATTTCTAGTTTAGGTCGTTGACTGAGACTTTTGTAGCCACGGATAATGGCAAATCTGGTGTCGAGGACATATGAAATGGCAGGTCAATGATCTGTAACTTATTCATTACTAATCACAAAAGAGTGGAACATTCACCAGTTTTTCTCAATTAGAATTAAACTGTTTTCTTCGCTGGTAGTAGAGGAGTATTCCCAAAACGATTGTGATGTCCACTAGTAACGACTGGACATCACACTCAAGCACAGATTTGTTTGTACCGTTAATCGTTATGAAGTATGAACAACATCCACCGATTCTCCGCGTCAACACTAAAGTTTATGCGAAAATGTTCCTATATTCAGGATGGGAGTTTGAGAGGTGTTGGGAGACTGTCATTTGATTTTGTTCTCTCTTGGCGCCTCTCACGTACAGTCGGTGACGGGACGGTGACATAGAAAATCCAAATTTAGTATCATCATCGAGTCCACGGCAGTTTTATTTATCATATAGTAGTACGTATAAGTTACCAGTAGGGTAACCAAGCATATAATGTTATATACTTCCTCCGTTTCAAATTATAATCCATTTTGACTCCTTGGTTATAATGGTTTTGCTATATATATATGCAGACGCATTATATACAGCAAAAGCAATATATCTAAGAACATTCAAAATGGCTTATAATTTGAAACTGAGGAAGTAATATTACATGACCACCGGGATCATTGTATCATTGCCGGATTGCATCAGCAACAATCTCAAGTGCAATAATGTACTCCAGACTCGCATCGTGCGACAAAGCAAGAGCATTGAAACCAGCCACAGTCGCCGCAAGTGTCAGGGTCGCTGCTTTCATGCTTGCATACATCAGCGCATGCCCACTCGCTAATAGCTGGCCAGCACGGCCCTTTAAAATTGGCACTCAGGTGCAACGGCCCGATAACGCACATGTTCCCAACAGACCTCGACTCTGCATGGATCTATATATGGCGCATCAAACGTCTTGTAGCAAAAAGAGCAATCAAACAACATCGCGGCTTGCAACAACATGTACTGCCCCTGCACTCATACGTACCGGCAGCGGCCATGGCACTACCGGAAATCGGGCCTTTGCCGAGTGCCGACCTCTTTGCCGAGTGCAATTATACGGGCACTCGGCAAAGATTTCTTTGACGAGTGCATTTAAAAAAACACTCGGTAAAGAAAAAACACTCGGCAAAGGAGGGGATTCCGGTAGTGTGGTGAGGAGCAGGAGGACGGCAGCGAGAGCCTTTCGTGAAGGAGCCATTGCTTCTTTTATCTGATGGAACCAATGCAAGTTGGTGTGTTGAAGAAGAATGAGTGAACAGATTATTGAACGATCAAGTTTGGACAAGTCTGGAATATATAAAGAAAAACTATATCACTACCAGACGGCTGGGCTGGCGGATCGATCGGGCATACCAAGAAAGCAACCTTGAATTAGCAGGTAATAGTTGTCGCTGCTTTCATCCATGCATACATCATTGCATTATTCTTCCTTGTTACATCATTGCATTCATCATTGTTAAATTGTGGCCAGCACGCTCCTTTTATAATCAGGGCCAGCTCTACATTACTGGCACATTAATTTCTACATTGTTTACCAATTACCATACATATCACCGAAAGGTGTCACAGTGCACCTCTTTTGAAGGTTCATGGCCATTGAATTCTGCAAATATTTGTACTACAGGATATGGTAGATATATCTATGGATTAATTGGACAGCAAATTGCAGGAGTAGTGCACCACCTACCAACCTCCCATTGTTTAAGGCTTCAAGCATTGCCTTGAACATTTGTACCACATCTGTCATTAGTAGTTTTAATTAGGCTCTTAGCTTCTTCCTGTGACCTCTGGCTATGCCTTATAAATCCATATCCATATGTGTGACTAGGCAGTAGCTCAAAGCCAATGCATCAGTACCGACGGAGGGAGATATATACAGAAAGCCCGGTGAAGGCCAATGCATCGTTCCAGTTGGTACAAGAGAAATTCGCTGAGAGGAAGTGGCAGTGCAAACACAATATATACAGGTTGTGTGATTGCAGTTAAGATGATACAGTGCATTGTTATTAGGAATAGAAGAGGTCAGGAAGGTCGGAGTCTCCAAGAAGCCTCTCTGATCAGTTCCTTCATCCACTTGGGAAGGGAGATGTCAGCGTTGCTGCTGGCATTCGGAAGGAGTAGGGTGAAGGCGGCAAGATGATGAAGGCATCATCAGAAGAGGTGGTGGCGAGTGGGGGGCTGGGGGCTCCTATATGTCTACCGGAAGGCATATAAGCAAACCATCTATAAAGCCCATTAGTAGTTATAAAGGCCCAAAAACACCTATGTCCGTTCATTTTTCCGTTATGTTCCGGCCGCTCTAGACTTTTTTGACGCGAACGTTCGTTTCCGTTCTGTTCTGGGCGCACCTGACTTTTTTGACGCGAGCGTTTCAACGCTGGGTTTCAAAACTGCGCGCGTAAAAATTTCTGGCTGCCTTTAATTTTTTTGCTGGGTACGTGGTTCTAAGTGGGAAACATAACGGGTGGGTATCAACTCACAAAATAAAGTTGCAAGTTGCAAATTTGTAAATAAACTTAACATTCTGTAGCTTCAGATTTTAGAGTACAAATTATAGGTAATATAATCTAGTTCTAATGTAGCATTTTCTTTGACAACTGATTATCAGCAAGTAGTGTAGCAAGAACCTATTAACAATGAAACAATGTTCCAAATGTTAATCATTATGTCAATTTTTATTGTGACTTTGAGCATTACAAAACAAGAAATGTTCAACATTTCCATTCTTAATGAATACAACAATGTTGAACATTAAACATAGTAAAGTTGAAATGTACAAATAGATATGTTGAAATGTATATATAGATATGTTGAACATTCCACAAATAAAGTTGAACCTAGTTCTAGTAAAGTGTTTGAAATGTTAAAATACTGTTCTAACAAATGTTGTGTACAACAACAAAAAATGTTACCAAATTGAAACTAGGCATGAAGTTGCATGAGCAGGAATAATGTTGAAAATGTTGAAATACTATCAAAACAAATGTTGATAACACAAAAAAAAAGTTACAAACATGTATTTAGCCATCGAATTGCATGACAACAACTAGATCAGCATCTCAATAAAAATGGTAGCGAACTTGTTGTACTTGTACGACAATAATTGAAATAGAAGCTTCTAATGCAAAGGTAACAGATCAGCCTATCCAGCAAAGAAGAATAAGGTTATATTTGTTCAACTAATATTCATGTAATGATAAATCTGCATGAGTCAAGTTATCAGACATACATTTGAAATTTTCTGGACGGTCTTTCTATTGTATGTCTGCATGAAGTTAAGTGCAAAGATACCTGAATCATATCTGTGAAATGTAATGTCAAAATGAGCACAAAATTATAGTGATATGAAAATGTAACTTCATAGATAGCTGAAAAGAAACCCGAATATCTGCTTGGGAACCGGTACAAAGCAAGTCTCAAACTCTCGAATGTTGAAACGGTTGCAACGCGAATAGGCAAGCATGAATGGTTGATATGCCCCCTCTAGCCAAAGATAGCATGAATGCATGAATATCTGTACCCGTTAGGACAGAGTTGCCCCCCAACAATCCCCAATCCTAACCAGTAGGGCCTTCTATGGCAGGGGGTACTTGGTCGGCCCCTAACCAGTAGGGTCTTCTATGGCAGGGGGTACGTGTCGCCCCCAAAACCACCAACCTTCTGTACCCGTTAGGACGGAGTCGCCCCCCAACAATCCCCAACCCTAACCGGTAAGGTCTTCTATGGCAGGGGGTACTTGGTCGGCCCTAACCGGTATGGTCTTCTATGGCAGGGGGTACGTGTCGCCCCCAAACCCACCAACCTTCTGTACCCGTTAGGACGGAGTCGCCCCCCAACAATCCCCAACCCTAACCAGTACGGCCTTCTATGGCAGGGGGTACTTGGTCGGCCCCTAACCGGTAGGGTCTTTTATGGCAGGGGGTACGTGTCGTCCCCAAACCCACCAACCTTCTGTACCCGTTAGGATGGAGTCGCCCCCCAACAATCCCCAACCCTAACCAGTAGGGTCTTCTATGGAAGGGGGCACTTGGTCGACCCCTAACCGGTACGGTCTTCTATGGCAGGGGGTACGTGTCGCCCTCAAACCCACCAACCTTCTGTACCCGTTAGGATGGAGTCGCCCCCCAACAATCCCCAACCCTAACCAATAGGGCCTTCTATGGCAGGGGGTACTTGGTCGGCCTCTAACCGGTAGGGTCTTCTATGGCAGGGGTCCAAAACCAAACCGAGATGATAGTTCGATGGCCAAAAATGGATTGACTCTTTTAGAAATAAAGGTTCAACATTTCAAAAAACATGTTCAACATTTCAAATAAACAATTCGAATAAACAAGTTTAAAATTTTATACACTAATTTTGAAATAGTATATCTAGAATGTTAAAGCAGTACATTTAAATGTTGAAATTTATTAAGAAATAAAAATATAGACATATTAGATCTCATTTTGTTAAACAAATTCTAAGATGCGTTGTGGTCTAAATGAAATTGAATTTGGTTGTAGTGTTAGAGAATCTGCAAAACAAAACATCAATTCTCGTTGCAGCCCTGTTGTCAGCACAGAAATAATTTTTTGTTTTCTCTTTATATTTTCTTACATTTTCTACTCTAATCCTTGTAAAAGCAGATTCAACATTTTTACCAAAACAATTCACACAATTTTACAAAACTAATTCAACACTTTGGGAAAATTAATTATACATTTTTCAAAAAAATGTTGAAATTGTATATTACAAATGTTGAAACAATATATTAAAAATATTGAACTAGTATATCAAAATGTTGAAACCATAAAACAAAAAA
>CM014272.1:81547839-81584654 GCA_004135705.1 Alloteropsis semialata | reverse complement strand
CGGCCGGCCGTCCTCGCCGGCCGCCGTCCACGACCGCTCGCCGCCCCCCTGTGCCGCTCCAGTCGAAGGTGAGAGGAGGTCCTCCATCATGCAACTAAGTGCTCGATGAAATGCTTAGCAAGTGCTTGATGCAGTGGCGGATCCAGAAAAAATTGATAGGGGGGACTCAATACTGTACAAAAAAGCTAGTTGTCCGAATCATATCCAATACAGAACCAGTGTTGTAATTTAAAGGAGTCTTAAATGAATACATAGATGAATATATCACAATACAACATGAGTCAAGTAGATTATGCAATTTGTCGGTCCATACCAAGCCACAACACTAAAAATTGACATAGGAGACGAATTATTCATCATCTTCAACCTCTAGCCCCTTCTAGCAGTCCCCTTCTAGCAGTGCTACAATGGCTGATTTTTTGAGAAGAGGCTGTTGGTGGCTCCAAGAACTCGGCAGCGGTAGGGGGGACTCCAGCCCCGGCCGACCCGGTGCTGGATCCGCCCCTGGCTTGATGTATATATGATACACATGTGTATGAAAAGAACATTTTTAGTTTAACATATTTTGTGTTTTGATTGTCACATGTGATTTCATCTAGAGGATGGATGAGCCATCGTCATCCAATCATGATGATCATGAGAATGGGTTCGACTTGGAAGTGATTGGGTCCCAGACCCAGTGGGACGGTGATGATGTCTTTGAGGATGACCATGAAGAAGAAGATTCCGGGGATGAGGAGAACCGGGAAGATGGAGACGGACCTCAAATTGGACAAGGCGCGTGGGTAGGCGGCGTGTGGATGGACCCTCTTAATCCACACCCCACTGAACCTCGTGTAGGTTGTACGGAGACAGAGCTTGACCCGGATTTCGATCCGGCTAGTGAGGTAACGGCGATCCCTACTGATCCGCTTTCATGTACATTTTGATTGGATAGATGAACACCTCATGTACTCACGACTCTTATGATCGTGTTAGGTGCCTCGTTCTCCGGTAAGGAAAAGGAGATGCCGCCGACGTGGAGTAAGCCCCCAACCAGTACAAGAAATTGAGTTGGAGTCATCTGCGCCAGAGGCTGAATGCACCGCCACAACCAGTGAACCTAAAAAAAGAAGGGGGCAACGAGGCAGAAATAAATACCCCACAGGCACCTGGATGGTTGAAGAACTGAGCCCATCAGGAGAGGTTAAGAACCCTCCAAAAGTTCGTGCAAAGTTCCGTAACGCCCTTGGAGCAATAATCAGAACAAAGGTGCATGTGGACCCAACGATCCAAGATTGGTCAAAGGTGCCTGAAGGGAAGAAAGTGGAGATGTGGCATCTCATTGCTAAATCATTCAAGTTTCCTCGCAACACCGACATGGAAAAAGTACGTGCGCGCGCCCTGATTAATTTGGGTGAATGTTTCCGCCGATGGAAGGGTGAACTGAACAAGTTAGTCCAGGATGGCAAGCCGAAGCCTGAGGGTTACAATATAACAGATGCACAGTGGGCCGAGTTCATACGGCAAAAGACCTCTCTGGATGCTATAGCTCTTAGTCAGAAGCAAAGAGAACTGGCATTGAGAAACATTCATCGAGTTCGCCTTGGGCCGGGTGGTTACATTGGTAAGGCCGAGTTGTGGGCAAAGGAAAGAGAGGACGCAATAGCCGCTGGGCAACCGGACCCTTTTGAAGGCGTGGACGAGCGCGCCTTCCAGTGGATTAAAGGGAGGGAAGGACGCCCGGAGGGGGAGAAATTGGTCTTCCCACAACCTGAGACCGAGGTAGTGGGGGCGAAGATTCTAGCACTTGCCGAAGCACAGAGGAAAGGCGAGTTTGTTCCGAATAGGGACAATGATATGCTCAGCGAATCCCTTGGCACGAAAGAGCATGGAGGCCGGATCAGAGGCTTGTCCAAACACTTGACCTTTAAGGACGGGTTCAGTAATGATAGGCAGAGGTACAGGCGACACGATCGGTACAAGGATCAAATTAAAGAAGCGGCGGAGAAAGCATTGCAAGCAAGATTTAATGAATATTTCACGGCGGCATTTGCAGAGCACCAGCAACGACAAATGATGAGCCAACCATCATTAAACAATAACTCAATGATGCCGCTGCCGCCGCCGCCGCCCGCTCCCTCAACCCTTTGTCGGAGTAGTGTTGCCTCTACGTCAGCACAACCATACCCGGTAGATGCTATAACTGTTGACACTCCTTGCTCGTTGCACATTCCGATAGGCAGAAGTGGGAAGACAAAGGAGGCTGCCAAAGGTGTGGCGTTGGTGGTGAGCAATAGTCCTGGGTTAGGGGGACAGCCTATCCCGCCATTATATGCATGGGTAAGAGTGCTCACAATTACGGATCCAAGACATGATGATCACTTCTTAGACTTATCCCTTGATGAGGGCATTGAAACCTTGGGACAAGCCGTAGGAAAGAATGCACTGTGGCATAAACGAGATATCATACTGGAACCTCCGCCACCTGAAGATCCTCTCTCACTCACACCCTGCTCCCAGAGGATGGTGACACCGGCACAAGTTCATGCTAAGAACACACAAGAGCATGTGCCACAGCAAGCAATTGTGGCCACCACTATCTCCAACCCGTCAACTCCACAGGTACAACAGGAGGCTCAACACCCATCACCACAAGTACAGTTGGAGGAACACCACCAGTCAGCACAAGTACACCAGGAGGAACACCCCCAATCACCACAACTACACCAGGATGAACACCCCCAATCACCACAAGTACACCAGGAGGAACAACCCCATCACCAGTGCAGCAATATGAGCCAGAGATGGTCATAAAGTCGCCAGCACGACCGAAGCGGTTAATGGGGTCGGTGCCACGGGTGATAAAGGCATACAAGAATACAGAGCCTGAGGTTGTGAACAGGTGGATGACAGCCAACAAAGGCGCAAACAAGAAGCTGACTCCGACAAAAAAAGAATAGAAAGGAAGCAGTGGTGACTGGACCGGGGTTTTCCAAGCCTCGTACAGACACTGATTTCGTTTGTAAAGTTGGGGTTCATGACATACCAGATTTGCCAGATTGCCCGCAGAAATTCGTGTATGGCAAAGACTTGCTACCCGGGTGGGCTCTTCATGATTGTCCTGGTGAAATGCAGAAGTTCCATAGTTGGTACCGCAGGGCATGCACCCTAGGTCTCACAACTGTATGGGCACGGGTCGATGTGGATGTGTTTGGTTGCAATAGATGGGAAAACCGAAGTACAGACATAGTCATGGATTTCGATGACTTCCATGCAATGTACCGCTTGCAAATGATGGAGCTAAGCCCCATGAGACTGTGGTGTATGTAAGTGGTTCATCTCCATACACCATGTATATATGCATATGGTACTGGCCTTTGTAGTCTCAAAATGAATTCTTTTGCGATGTGTTGTGCAGGATGCAAGGTCGCCTCGCAATGGATTCGAAGACCAAGGTTGGGTATCTTGACACTTTTATTATTTGCAAGGCTAGGTGGGACTTCCCCCTCAAGTACCCAGACGACGCCGAAGATCTAAAGGACTGTAAGACGCACAAGGAGAGACAAAAGAAACGAAAGGAGCTTTCCATTGATCTTAGGAAGAAGGTGGCAATATACATAGCAACTATGTTGGATCGACATCGTGATGCGAGTTGCATATGGGCGCCCTACCTTTTCGGGTACGTCGTCTAAATTCCAACAATTCTTGCAGTCCCAATATTATTGATTATTGAGAAATTTGCAATATTGGGACTGCAAACATTGACCCTTTGCAGTTTTGCCATTAGGCCCACATTTCATGGACACAGATGGACCTATTTTGTCATTCACTTGGAGTGGCAAAACTGCGAAGGGTCAATGTTTCCTAACTCACAGTTTTATACGGTGACCCTACAGAAAAGCCTCACCGTACGAAAGCCCATTCATCCTATGGTCACAAGCAGCAGTTAAATAGTCAGGCCGCGCACAGTTTGATCCGGTGGTTGTAATATAGTGTGGAGCGGATGATCCGCAGTCAACTCCACTGTACAATGCATATCTCATCATTGTTGAACAAAAGAACCATTATTTTATGTCATTATTCAACAAAATCCATGTATATCATTTTAGTTTCAATATACGTAATAAAAAAATTATAAAATCTGAAATGGATCCGAAAATTTACCAAAACTTGACACGATACATTTTAGGTAGTATATTGCCATTACAAAAAGTTTGGAAGTGAAACTCGAATTGTCATGTCAATCTGTGTCCAAATCATGAACGATCTATTAGAACTCAACGAAACTTCTTCGGAGATGTTCCGGTTGCAAGCATCGTATGTGAAAACTTTTGCAGAAGCTTCTATATTTTTTACCACCGCATCCACATAAGATATCATGAGCTCTCGACAAATCTCAGGATTTTCGGAGTTCATTAGAATTTTTTATAATTAAAAAACAATCCTACCACACGTACATCGTCGTGTTTCAAAAATATCATTTGCCAAATTGACTTATTTCTCATTGATATTGTCTAAATAAGGAGTTAGTAACATGAATATCATTTTTGCAATCACTCTGTTCCAAGATTTCAAACACCTGTAGTTCAAATTTTGAATTAAACAAAAAATTCAATTTAATGAAACAAAATCATTGAATATAGTAAACGAGCCGAAAAAAAATCCTAAATTGCAACATAGGGTACACTGTATCATACTTGAATCAACAAAAAAGGATTGGAAGCATTTACATGAAATATGGAGCCACGATTTGCCGAGTGCCAGATAATACACTCGGCAAAAGGGATCTTTGCCGAGTGCTAATCCTAGGGCACTCGGCAAAGTCCCCGACCGTTAGCCGCCGCGTGACGGCGGCTGCCTGACAAGTGGGGCCGGGCAAGCGTTTGCCGAGTGCTCTTGGTCTGGCACTCGGCAAACAGGTCGACCGTTAGCCGCCGTCCGGACCGCGCGACGGCGGCGGCCTGGCAGGTGGGCCATGTTGCGCTTTGCCGAGTGCCAGGTTGCGGGCACTCGGCAAAGCCATCTTTGCCGTGTGCTCCGGTTTTGACACTCGGCAAAGCTTGGGTTTGCCGAGTGTAAACTTTTCGCCGTGTGTGTTGTTTCCTACACCCGGCATATCCCGTATTTGCCGAGTGCCCGAAATTTTGCACTCGGCGAAGGGTTAGGCACTCGGCAAATGCGGGGTTTCCCGTAGTGGTCATCTGGCCGTAAAACTCAGTATTCTTACTCTGAACTTTATTTGTAAGCACATCACATACCGAATGTGTTTTACTTTGTAACGGGGAAATTGATGGACAGTATAGAAATAGTGCACCCTTATTTTTTTCCTTTCTGATTAGTACGGGAAAACTGTTCTCGCAACATGAACTATAGTGAAATAATAATAAATGCCTGAGTAGTAAGAGCTTAATGTATGATAATTATTAGAATTTCCTAACCAGCTACTAGAAATAAACAGCATTTTAGGCATTTGGTACACCAAAAGTTTATCAGTACGTACAATTTGCTGATGATGAGATGCAATAATGCAGAGAGATTGTTGAATGAGTACAAAATAAAAGCGAAAGCAAATGAAAACAGAGACTTGCCTTGGCCGTGATGGTTATGATCACAGTGCAGGCCGAGAAGGGCATGACATTGGCATGGACGATGCTGAGCCCGAGCTCCTCGACCTCGGCGAGCACCGTCACGGCCACCCCCTTGCCGCTCCCGCAGTGGATTCTTACCATCGCGCTCTTCTCCGAGAACCGTGCCTGGATCTCCGGAAGTGCTGGTTTCCCCGCCGCTGGTGGCGCCGACGACGCCGACGTCGACGACGACGGGGAGCCGTTCTCGTCGGGCGCCGCGACGGCGTTGCACGGCTTCTTGACGAGCACCACGGTCTCGTTGCTCCTGGTGTTGCTGCCGGCGGCGTCTGCCTCTTCTTCCAGGGCCTTGACCCGCTGTTGGAGCTCCTTCACGTACTTGGCCGCGTCGGAGAGGATCGTCGCCTTGTCCATCTGGTACCAAGTTAAACAGTTGCATCAGTAATCTGCAATCTTATGTATTTGGGGATCGGGGGATTTGGTGCAGAGAACAAGGGCATGAGTTTGGGTAACCTTCTTGAGGCCGGGGATGACGGTGGAGAGCTCGATCAAGCGTTTGTTGATCTTCTCCCTCCGTTTCCGCTCCGCGATGATGTGGTCTGGCGCGTACGACGCCGACGGCGCGGCTCCCAAGCTTTTCGGGGAGGTCCTTCTCGTCGGCGGTGACCCGTGGACCAGCTCAGGCAAGTTGTTGCGTGGGGCCGCGGCGGCGGCCTCCTCCACCATGCCGCCGCCGCCAGCCTGCGCTGAGCCAGTGACGAAGTTCCAGCTCATCGCGGGTAGGTTGGTGTTGCTGCTCGGGGGCGGCGGCGGCGGCGCACGCCTGAACGAGCTCGGCGACTGGGGCGGCCAGGAGCCGTGGCAATCCATGGCCGCAGCTGGGGCGGCAGGAGCACTGCCGTCCGTGACGTCGCCGTCGCCGGAGCTCCAGCTGTTGGCCGCATGGGCTTCGTCGGCCATCAGCTCCCGGACCATTTCCACGGCCTGGGAGGCGTCGCGGAGCGCTTGGAGCGAGGGGAAGGTTGTCTCGCCGCAGCCGTCGACGGCTGCAGGCTCCGGGTGCTCGTGCAGCAGCGTGTCCATGGCCCACTGCATGAACATGCTCGAGTCCTCCATGTTGCACCCCCGGAGCTCGACCACAAATTAAAGCGATATATGCAAATAATGGCTCAATAAGTAGATAACAACTCAACAAGCAGCCCCATCTCTCCGAGAGAGTTTCTCTCCCCTTTTATAGCAACACGACACCAACCCCATTCCCTACACTGTCGTATGCAGGAAAAAAAAAACCACCCGTGTGCTACTACCGACCTTCGGGTTGTTACCGTTTTACCCGGCATGGTACGGTAGCACTTCGACGGACAGATGAAAAAACAAAAATATGAGCCGACAGAGCATGGCAGCATGCGATCATCTATCTCTGTATGTAAAAAAAAAAAAAAAAACAACCAACGTGCGAATCGTTTGCACTCGTGTCAGATTCGCAAACGTTAACATTCATGTGTTAATTTATACTTTTCCCAATGCCAAGTTTTGCATGCACGTACATATATAAATTTTACTGTTACTAATTGTAGACTCTTTTTTAAGCCTCCACGTTAATTCCCACGAGACGTGCTAAAAAAAGATAAATTATCTCACAAAAATCAGAAATATCAAATACTCCATCTGTAGACTCTAATCATCATACCTTTGTAGTTGGATCTATTGTATTTTAAAAACGCATCTAGAAGTGCGATGTAAAGTGAAAAAAGAGATTTAATTAATAAAATAGAGCGCCATGTAATTATTATTATTATATATGGCATATATATTTTCATTAAATTTTAACTTATATCTTTCAAATTATTAGCCCGTGCTTCTGCACGGGTTGGTAGATTAGTGTATGCAAATTTTTAGTTGGAATTTTTCGCGCCTGATATATATAGGTGCTACGACCGTGTTTGGTAACACGGTGATACCCATATATACTCTGCATCTGAACGTTGCTAAAGTCGAGTAGTGTCAACTGATCCTGTCACTTAATTAATTCCCATCCAAAAGTCAAGAACAGGAACAGTAAAATTAGTGTAGCGATCACCTCTGTGATTACTTTGATTGTGCTACTTCAATCCAGTGAGAGTGATACAGGCCACCTCAGTTGAAGATACGTTGACATGACCTGCATGGTATCCAAATCATCAACAGGCGAGCGATATTTTGGACAGCCTTATCTATATCAGATTGCCGCCGATAGACCTTAAGGTTTTATTGTTCGTAGATGCTCTAATAACCAGTCGCTTTGCCTACTGACAGTGAATAGATCTTAATGTTCTATTGTTCTTCTCTTATTTTTTTTAAACATTTGATCCAAATTTAATATAAAGCTAGCCCCTCTCTATGTGAAAAAGTCAAGTGTTGTTTGCTTCATCTTGCGTACACACGCACAGCGCGCTGTGCAAAATTCGGCTCTCCATCGATCGACGCATGCAAAACATGCCAGAAGGGGAGAGATATATGTCGGCACAATTATTATGTCTTTTTCCTTGCTAAAAAAATTATAATCTGGTTGTCTATGCTAACTTTGAAAGTCCATAAGATTGTCACTATATCCAGATTTCATCGAGATTATATCAAGCGAGAGTTTGTAGGAGGGAATCCAGCTGAAAATTACATTTGTACCTACTACGGCTCAACAGGTTTGTTTGTATATTGCTGTCCTTGAAAGTTCAGCTGTTCATGTCCTGACAAGTTGCCACCGTTTGTCATGCATATACCTGGCCTTGTGTTAGACAGACCGTCACAATTCCTCAGCGTTGCGTGCCAAGAGGGATTTTGGGGCGTGTTCAAAAAAAGAGGGATTTGGGGGGAATTTGAGGGTTTTGAAAAGAAGAACGAGAGAAGTATTAGGCAATTTGCCTGAATCTGCGTTGCTCTTTTTTTAAAAAAAAAAGTTATTTAACTGTTTGAGCTAGCGATGATGTGCACTCTGCTCTAATTAAGCAGTTGCTAGTCAACCCACAGTGGATGCGTGGATGGTCCTCGCTACTAAAGAAGGGTCATCATCTGTCGCTACCAACATCTGCTAGCGTGTCACAAACGATTTTTAAAACCCATCTACCAAAACACACACTACGGAAACCGTCTCTTTGCCGAGTGCCAGCAAAGCCTTTGCCGTGGGCCGCCTTTGCATCCTTTTTCTGCGCTCCGAAAAAACCCAAATAAATAGCAAAAAAAATTCACGCGCTATGCGGGATTTGAACCCGTGACCTCTCTCTCACACATAACCTTCTCTACCACTGCACCACACTCTCACTTGTGACTGGATACCGTTCTGATTCCTACCATATTATACTAAACTGAGTGTAAATTGCTTATTTGAGGCCCTAAACAATTTCAAATTAAAAAGTTGTCAACTACAAAGTTTCATAACTTTTTGAAATCTACAAGTCTTATTTTGGTAGTTTCTCCATCTGATGTCGTTTATAAAATTTGAATTTCAAATTTGAGAACATTAAAAGTTTAAAACTTAGTTTTCGTTGACTAGATGATTTCAAATGAAAAAGTTATCAACTACAAAGTTTCATAACTTTTTGTGATCTACAACTCTTAGTTTGACTGTTTCTTCATCCGAGGTCGTTTGAAAAAACTCAAATTTTAAATTTTGAGAACTACAAACGTACTTTTTATTAGCAAAACAAATTCAAATTAAAAAGTTTTAAACTACAAAGTTATATAACTTCTGAAGATCTACAACTTTGATATATGTCATTTCTTCATCCGATGTAGTGAGAGTAACATTGTTTACAAATCTTATAGATCTCTCTTATAGTTTCAGAAAATTCTACGAGAGTTATAGATTTTGTGAACAATATTCATATGAATTTATCGAATGAAGAAATAACCAAACTAAAAGTTCTACATCTTGAGAAGTTATACAACTTTGTAGTTCAAAACTTTTTAATTTGAATTGATTTACTACTTCAAAATGTAGTTTTAATTATGACTTTGCCGAGCGTAAAAAAACACTCGGCAAACATTTTCTTTGCCGAGTGCATTTCAAAAACACTCGGCAAAGAAAATCTTTGCCGAGTGTCAAAAAAAAGAAATCTTTGCTGAGTGTTTTTTTTACTCGGCAAAGATTTTCTTTGCCGAGTGTATTTTAAAAAACACTCGGCAAAGAAATCTTTGCCGAGTGTTTTATTTTTGCCGGGTGTTTTTTGAAATGCACTCGACAAAGAGCTTCCCACTCGGCAAAGGCCGGATTTCCCGTAGTGACAATGCAGACGCATCCGACTGGCTAAAATAAACTCCACGACGACAACAATTCGTTTGCAGCAAACCAAGTATTATTACTGACAGCATTGTTATACACATCATGCATGCATAGTTATGGCAACACCAACCATGTATGTACATGGATACAAAATGTTAGGGCCCAGGGGCCGCCGTATGTATATATATGTATATGTGTGTACATATATAGATACACCTTGGGGCGCAAGCGTGTAGCGTCGTCCAGCCTGTTCGCTTGGCTTATCAGCCACCAGCCAGCAGTACTTCAGTCTCACAACAAATCAGCACCAGCCACCAGCCAACCGAACGGGCTGGTCGTGTTTGTGTCTCTCTGTGATTCTTTTTTTGTGAAAAATGGAAGAATTCCGCCTCTGCGATGTCTATGTGTGATTACGTGGTGATTACGTTGGTTATAACGGCAGAATTCTCTTGATATTTTTACGTCACTCTGATGATGATTATACGAAACTGCTACGAACTAGTATAAATGTAATCCGAATTACTAAACTAAGCTCTGAAAGTGAATGTGTGTATTTATGTGTCTTTTTGTTATCTCCTGTTGCAGTGCAGCAGTCACCAGAAAGGTAATAAACCTACCTAGGTGTGTAATGTATTCTTTAAATCCTGTATTACTCCCTTCTATCACTTAAACATGATATTGTTTTTCCTTTGCATATATATAAGGTGTGATCATATTCTTGTTATTTTGGTTATCGATAGTTTTAAAACCATTTGGTTCGAAAAGATAAAAAAATGTATGAGTAGATTAGTCCAAAACCTACCTGCATATATTGTTTGGATTTTATAAATGATTTTACCAGAAAATCATGGTTAAAGCTATGCTTTGAATACCATACCTTGTCCAAAACACCAAGTATTTGTGATAACAGGGAACATATATTCAAATTATTTGTTAGTGATGCATTATGACTTTAAGAGTTATCTTTCATAGTATATGTCGTTTCAGTTTGCTTCACAGCAAAAATGGAAACCATAAATATAGAGGGGGGTGTGTGTGTGGGCGCGCACTAAAAGTTGGCTCAAACAATCATAGAGATTTATTTTGAGTCGTCTAGCTATTTAAGGAACAAGTTACTGGTTCGATTATGAATGCTTACCAAACAATATAATAATGTACGGTAGCTATATAGCACAATCAAAATGGGTCCATGATTTATTTTTGATGAAGATGGTGTTCCCTCAATCAAGGTCGTACGTGTCGTTAATGTTAATTAACCTAATAATATACTCAAATAATATCGCTGTCGATGTACACTTTTCTTTGCTTGATTATATTACCAATATGACTTGATCGGGATCTCCTTGTCAATTCGATGTTTTTTTATTATGCTTACATATTCCTTGACGATAAAATTAGTGCCTGTTTCATTGACTTAAGTACCAACTTTGTATAGATTATTGTTCCCGCAAATTATTCTAAGACATTTTAGCACCCTGTAACGAGAACGAAGTCTTTTATTGATATAATTAACCATGTATGTAATGCAAGTATTAATTGTTTTTACTAGGGTAGACTTCACATCATCAAGATACACACACAATTCTGTCTGTTATTATTGGAAGCCTAAACAAATAATGATTGTATACCATCCAACCATTGTTTTCAGAACTGAAATGTGTATTTTACTTGCATGCATGATAGAAGTCCTTTTTTTCTGTAAAGAACATATATAACATGGATCAACTGAAAGCTAGTAATCCTTTTCATCTGAAGCGCCACTTTAATTTGTACTTATATCTTGAGCACAATGCCACACAAGATCACAAGGATATATGACAAAAATTTTATAGAGCGAGCACACGCTGCTATTGGTAGCAGTGAACGAGGCGACGTGGTTTAACGCTGTCCACGCATCCTCATCTTCAACCTCCGGTTGAGCTTGAGCAAAAGGAAGAACACAGAAGAAAAAAGAGAGACAGAGGACAGGGAGGTACCAGGGGAGCCGAAGAGCGGTGGTTGGTGGGCGGAGCGGCCGGCGGCCTGTCGCCGCCGGCCGTGGGTGGCGGTCGATGCGGCGGCCTTAGGGATTTGGGTTTCCGGGTGGGGTGGAGGATTCCATGGCCGACGGAACTAGAGGGAGGCAGGGGACAGCGGCCGGCCGGGCGGAGGAGGCGGGTTGAAGGCAGCGGAGGAGAGCCGGCAAGGGCGCCGGCCGCCGGGCGGTGGAGGATGACCGGTGGGTGGTGCCGGCGGCGGGGGCGACGAGTCAAATTCGTTAGGAAGGGCGGGGTGGCACGGCGGGAGTGGGAGGTGGGCAGAGCGGCGGGGTGGGCGATGGCCGCCGGCCGCGGGCGGAGGTGGTGGCCGGCGATGGGGAGGGCTGCTCTGGCGCACTTGAGGAAGAGGAAGAGAGATAAGGAGAAAGAAGAACGGTATTCTTCGGTCGTTGCTACGGGTCCCGGCGAGCAAGCGTTGTATAGAAACCCTGGATATATGATCATATGGAGCATCCTTGTCAGTGTTGATGTTTGCATGCTGTAGATTGAAACACACACGTGGTGCACAAATTCTAGCAGCAATTTGAAAGCATTCACACGTGTGCATCCACAGCAACTAACATTGTGGTATGTTTGGTTGCCGAAACGAGTGCCGTCGTCCTGACTTGTTGTTTGGTTGCCAGATTCCATTGTTTTGCTGCCTGAGCCAGCGAATACAAAAACACGCCCTAATCAGCTAATCTTTCCCGGTTAAATTGGTTAATGTAATTGCATCGTACATTGCAAATTAAGAGCCCAAATGTTAGCCTACAGACTCGATCAACCTGCACTCATGCATAGATGCAATCATGCGACCTCTACTAATTAGATATCCATTTTTCAAGAATACAACTACCTCAGCCTGCTTCTTCCCCTTTAATTCGCTGGGATAGATGTCGTAGTTCTATGAAAATCTGCTTGATACTGTAGCACTCCATAAGCCCAAAATTTATGAAAAATTTAGGCCACACATATATACATTTTTTTTTCTACGGGGTCAAAACAAGATCTTTACAATCCGAGTAGTAGCTCTTGTTGGAAATAACGACATTTTCAGACATAATTTAACCCGAAATAAATTATAAATCATAACATATATGATAGCATGAATAAGAGCATGATCTAATATGTTTGCGGTGAACATAAAGCATGCAAAGGGAGTTATATAACACAAGAAATGAACAAAAAGTTCATTAGAAAGTACCCAGAGGCGGGACCAGTTCCGAAGGAACCGGATGCGCCGTTCTCAGACATAGAGATGGTCTGAGCTGTTCGAAGTAGTCGATCAAAAACTGATGCAGTGCCGATGTTCGCCGTGCAGTTGCGTCACAGATCGCTAGGAAGTAGAGGTGTGCAGCGAGCAGTCGCGCAAATGCGCTCCCCAAAAACTTGATCGCCCTTCTACTCCTCGGATGCAGAGTCTCAAGTGAGGGCGCAGCTTCAGAGGCCTGCTCTTCCGGCTATTTGTGCACTCAAATCACCGGAACGGAGAAGCAAAACTGCAGCACAGCAATGGGAGGGGCTCTGGTGGTGTGTCTCTCTCTTAGAATGAGAGATAGCACCTCTCTTATAGGCACTAGGAGACCCTTGAGTGTCCCAAGTTAATGTAGTGAATAGGGCCATCAAATGGCATGTTACTAGTTACTCTCATCCATCAATAGGTAAGTTACTAGTCACTATTTACTAGCCATTAACCACTAATGGGCCTTGTGATTTATTTGATTAACTAGGTTCGTGCCCGTGCGTTGCTACGGGAAGGAAACAAAATTGTAGAAACGATAAAATTGACGCACAAAAAACCTATGCTTATTTAGATTAACAAATATGAGTGACAGACACGAATATTTTATAATTCAAATGAATACATAATAATTTGAATGGGTTAGATAATAATTTAAAAAAGTTCAACCAACACTCAGTTATCTTGAGAACAAAATTGTATTGACATGATTGAAACTATATAAATTCGTAAGAGTAAACAATCTTAATTTGGCTCAACAGTTGACACAAATATATCAGATTCAGACAAATGCCGACAATACGTGACACAAACACAAAATAATTAGACAAATGCAGATAGTTCTTGCATCCAAAATGGGTTTAGCACATACGATGCAACCACATAGTCTGATGCATGAAGCAGAAGTCAGGGTTGTCATTCAACAAATAGTACTTCCCAAGGTTTTTCAGTGTCTGAGAATCTGCTATCTGCTCATCAACAACCCTTTTTGGAGCATCTTTCTAGACCTTGTCATCAACGGGATTCCCAACTGTCACAACATTGGTAGATATGGAGAATGCATGTCCTCGCTGCATATATTGCTGTCACAACATTGGTAGATATGGAGAATGCATGTCCTCGCTGCATATATTGCAAGAATCACGAAATGAGAATCTGAAACATTCCTTTTATTTAGAATGGCAACAGAAAATATGCAGTAACTTGGCCGGTTGGCCCTTAGATCAATCACGAGAATCTACCAATTCTTGGATGGAATCAATATCGCACAAATAGAACATTAGGTATACTACTTTTTCTGCACCAATTATGTATGTATCAATAAAGAATGAATTGAATAAAGAATCACTTATAGTTCCTGCAACAAACTCAAGAAAAATTAAGTTCAGTACATACCTTCTTATGCAAACCTTGTGGCGGTCGTGTCTATTTAATGCTCTCCTGCCTGGATAAGATTGGTTATTGCTTGTAGGATGCATTCTTCTGCTTTCGTTCTCAAATTGATAAAGTGAAAGCAGTCTGACCAAGCTACCTAAATTTCCTTGGACATGATCCCAAAAGATGTACAAAGCAAGGTACAGAGCTACCAGGACCTGTATACACAACAAAGGCAAGAGTTAAGCTTAAAGAAAAAGGCAAAGAAATAGCTGACATGGTGTCGCCTTATATGCTAATTCTTTCTTTCTTTTCTCATAAATTCAGAGCATCACCTTCTATGTTAGTTCTTTCTTTTCTTTTCGCATAAATTCAGAGCGTCGAATATAGGAGTCAGCAAGATCATCACAACACCTCCTCCACTACCAGATTTTCCATTGGCCCTAAGCCCTGAAGATTATGAGCTTCCCCAATCAGATCCATTGTGGAAGGGAGCTAACCATGGATAAAGTTCATTGCCAACCTCAGGCCTGTAAGAAGGCTTCTTCTGAAAAGAACAAAAGTCAAGGCCTGCCGATAAAAACAACAAAAATTCTGGTAGTAGCATTACGATGATTGCAGGCTTTGCCTCAAAAACAACAGAGCTGATTTTGCACAAAAAATTCTGGTAGTAGCATTACAAAAATTCTGATAGTAGCATTACAAAAATTCTGCTGAAAAGAACAGAAGTCTTGCATTACGATGATTGCAGGATTTGCCTCAAAAACAACAGAGCTAATTTTGCACAAAAAACCGGTAGTTGCAATACGTACCTTTGATTTTGGCACTGGCATTGCCTCTTCCCTTCCGATCAATCTTCACTTTCACTATCCCAAAAACTTGTAGTAGCAATTACTTTCAGTGTTGCATATATTCTGGACACAGGTTCAAACCGTCATTCAGAATTTCAGATAAATGATAAGCAAGCAGTCACAATATTGGAAAATGTTGAAAAACACTGAAATATGCAAATTTTGCCAGTCAACCTTGTTAGAGAGAAGACCGTTGGTACAACTGCTAGAACCTTTGGCAGTCTTTGTGCAAACATATGCAGCTTGGTGTCGTTGTACAGACTGGGGATTGTCTGCAGAAAAAAAAGAGCAACATCTCGTGTTTCAGGCTTTCAGCAGGCTGACTGCAAGTCAAGGTCACAATGCGATCCTATTATGTGAAACTGAACTTACATGAAGCCCTGCCCAGATGGCGTTGAACTCGCCTCCTTCATCGTTGGAAACCTGCAGTACTGCCGCGCTATAAGCATCAGATCTTATGTGCTCATGCCCCCACACGCTGATTCTTGCATTGATGCCAAACACTTGATCGCTTCTGTTCGTCGTTCCAGCAACCTGTCACAGGGAATTAAAAAAACATTAATAAATCAATCATGAACAGAACTTCACTGGTCTAAGTTGAACTGACTAATGTTCATGCAGCTGTCACAGGGATGATTTGTTTTTGCAAATTTTGTTGAAAAGTATATGCTTACACAGGTTCCCAGCGTAGGCATCGGATAAGTCCTGTCTCCGAGGCTGGCAGGTCTTGGGTTTCTGTTCTGCCCACTAAGCTGCATAGCAAATAAAACGTCATGGGATCAAATCATCGTATATAAAGCCCTTGATGAACTTATATGTGCGTGATTTGGATCCAATCCTCATCCTCAAAACTAATTCAGAACTGAAATATACCCCAAATTCGCAGAGAAATTAAGTTGGTTAATTGTGTTCAAAATGGGTGTGATTCTAGCACAATTCATATGGAGGAGATGTAAGAGCTGCATCAATACTGAGCAGAGTCTGAGTTACTTACAACGGCAATGTTAACCAGATTCTTCACTGGCATTGATGCTCCCTGGCATCTTCCTCAACCCGCGCTCCATAGCAGCACGGAATGTGACGGCTTGCCAAACCCAGGAGGCGGCGCCCCTGGCCGAGGCCTCTACCCCCTATACGCATCCCCAAATCCGAAGCCCCTGCCTCCGCCTCCGCCGTGGCCTAGAGCAGCGTAGGTTTCTCCGTGAGCGAATTGGGGATCAGGAAACCGGAGCTGGTGCTGCTGCAGCTGAGGGGAGGAGGCGGGCGGCAGTGAGGAGAGGAGGGTCGGGAGAGGAGGAAGGCGTGGGGGCGGTGGGGTGGGCGGCGAATGCGACTGCGGCGCAGACGGTGGGGGTGTGCGCGTGGAGCGGATGCGAGGGGGCGGCGGCGCATCCGCGCGTGGGAGCCACGGGATCTGGGGAGGAGGTGACGAATGGGCCACGCGGGGAGACGATGGCCGATGGGACGAAGGACGAAAGAAGACGGACGACGCGACTGCCGCTGCACCCCGACGCCAGCATCCTCGCCGGGGACCCCTCGCCCCGCGTCGTGTCGCGCTCGCTGATGCGCCACGGCGGCTGCGGCGGTGGCGTCGGGTTCGGGGGCGTGGGCGGCGCCTTCGCCTCGTCGTCAGCGGCTGCCGTCATCGTCGAGAGCCCGGACGGGGGTTGCAATGGGAGCACGGGTGGCGGCGCAAGCAGGATGCCGGGGACGGGGGCGGCGACGGGATCGCGGGGCGACGGAGCAAGCAGGACGGCGGGGACGGGGCCGGGGGCGGCGGCAGGGGCGGCGATGCGAGACCGCGAGAGGCCCGAGGAGAAGAGGGTGGGCGATGCGATCTGATCTCGCGAAACCGGATGGCCCCACATGTCGGCGCCAAAAATCGCGCAGGGACGAAGGACGAAGACGACGGACGAAACAATTGTCGCACCAGAAAAAAAAGGACGAAGTTAGTAGAGATATAGGAGCAGAGATTAGCAAATAGGCTAATAACTCAATTAATCTAACAGCTCTCTTATACACTGGTATGTTCTCGTCGTACCACCAAGTGGCAAGTGTATTGTTCTCTTAATTAGTTAATTAGCTAATATTAGGCGAGTTGTTGAGGCACTCTATTACACTATTCTATAATAAATAAATTTAATTAACTACTGTCACTCCATATATATATTTGGAAAAACTCTATTTTACCCCTTGATCTATTGAGGTGGCCATACGACATGTCTAAAAATCTACATCAACCCAAACAAACTATTGAGTTTCATCTACATAACCCCCCTCACCTATAAAACGAGATAGGGATAGTTCCTCATAGTATTTAGCACCATCTAAATCCTCCTTGGGATGGTTTTTATGTTGTTTTAACTCTCTCTCTCTCTCTATCTCTCTAACACACAAGCATGTCTCACTAATCATATCTGTATTATTCTATATATCTGTGTGGTAACTTCACATCAAATTCGCCTCCATTTCGGATTGTTGTCGTACTCTTCCAAGCTGTGCGAGTGTGAGAGAGTGAGACTTGAGGGGTGGTCACTATAATTCCACACCATCTTCCACGTGCAGGCAATTATTTAGATGGCACTAAATATTTGGGTGTTTGTGTTGGGAGGCCTAAATATTTGGTTAGTTGAGGAAAACCTCGCTAGTTTGAGGGTAAGATGGATTTTTAATACTGTTCCTTCCACGCCACTGTCCATTTGTAATGCCATCTATGCCAAACCTTCTCTAAACTGAGTAAGTAGACAGCCCTCAATAGGCTAGATTTATTCCTATATACTTGTTTTGAAAAATTACCGAAGCATCCAGATCAACACATATCTGCAATTGCAATTATATATTCATTAGCTAGTCTCATTTGTTCAATTTAATTACTCTATTCTGAAATACAAGGCATTCCGACTTTGTTCTAAGTCAAAATATCGTAAGTTTGACCATGTTTAGAAAAAACAAATTAATGTTTAAGATGTACAAAAATATCAATAGACACATTCTGATATATATATTTTCATATTCTACTTTAATACATTAAATATTAATATTATTCTCTATAAACTTGGTCAAACATAAAAAAGTTTCACTTACGACAAACTAGTGCCTTGTATTTCAGGACAGAGTGAGTATGTGCTCGCCAGTGGATAACATGTAGTTGAGTCTAACTACAACTCCTGGTTGTCATGTTCAAGCCTTTTTCCACTTGAAAGGGCAATCGACGTTACGCTTTATGTACCGGCTAGTACATAATAAGACAAATTAAAGTTAGCCCGTAGAATCATCCAAACCGAATGGACAACTTTTGCCTTAAAAAAAGAAGCAAAGAAGAAATGTTTCCCATAAGTTAATAAATATGAATCCACCCACAAGGTTGATTTATACTTTATCACTAGAGTGGTCTGCAACATATATACACATCAAAACAGTATCATTCTTTTTAACAAGCAATTTTTAGCATAGCTGCACTTTTATATTTCAAAACTAAAGTTGCAATGCCCTAGGATTCTAAATCTTAAGGGTTCAAACATTATAACAACTTAATTCTTATATACTTTAATGATTATTATTATTATTATTTGTATAAAAAATATAGTAGTATACTTGTTTATATTTGTACCTCACTAATTCTACTGGTAGACATAAAGACAAAATAATCCCATTAGTATTATGATATGGTCTCACAAATATATATGGTTTAGATAATCTTTTAAAGCAACTCTAGTGAGACTCCTAATTAAACACTCCCAAGTAGTTTTTGGGGGCTGCGGCCAAAAAAGGGCTCTGGCAAGGAGCCTAAACACATTGTCCAACATTTTTTTGAGGTCTGAGAAAAAAAAAACCCTGCTGCAGAGCTCCAGCCCCAAAGTAGAGTGGCGCCAAAATCTCACTATCCCTAGAGCATGCTATCCAGTCGGTACTGTGCTGTGCGGAAGAGATTTTTACCTACCTCCGGCCTCTTCTCCGCATACGACGCCGGAGCTCCTCAACAAGTGTTCCCTCGACCGTGTGAAGCTCCACGGCCAGATCATCTCCCTCCTCCACATCGCTCTCCCCACGCACAAGAGGAGCTCGAGCCACTGCAAGGTTCTCCTTTGCCCACGACGGCCGTTGCTGAGCCCTCCTTCGCTCGGAGCATCCTTCGTCAGGACCTCCTCTGTTCGATGCTGGCTTGAGCTCTAGCCGCTGCCTGGACCACTCCATCCCAAGCTTGTCGTTGGGAGCACTGATGATGGCCATACTGGAGCGGATGTGATAGAAGAAAAATAAATAAAAAGGTGAGCCATTGAGAGACGGGTTCTGCATGTTATTAAAAAAAAATGGGGGCTGAGTATTATAGACCATTGCTAGAGGCACTTTTGTAGGACATAGAAAATAGTGGCATCCCCTATTTAACTATTTTTAGGAGCTCTCAAAAAGGGGTCGTTGCTAGAGCTACTCCATTTTATTACCTCCGTATCGAAATATTTGTCGCCATGGACTTTTTATTATGATTTTGATCATTCGTCTTAGTCAAAATATTATGTGTATAACATCTATTTTTTTTGTGATTTGTTTTATCATTATATGTGCTTTAAGTGTGACTTATCTTTTTGTAAATTTGCATGATTTTTTTGAATAGATGAAAAGTCAAATGTTTTACGAAAAGTCAATGACGACAAATATTTCGATACGGAGAGAGTACTTTGTTTTAAAATCTTCTGACAGTTATTTTGTGCGGACAGAGCTCCTAGTCCATTGTACTCCCATCAGTTAGTTATATTTGATAAGGCTCAGTGAGAAAAATGGGATTGTTTTTAATTCTTTTTTAGGCAACAAATTATGTTCTTGTCGCCTGAAGAAGGAAGGGAGTCGGTACATGTATGCAAAAAAAGAAAAAGTCTAAATTACCCCCTCAACTACAATTAAAGTCTAGATAACCCCCTAAACTATTTTTTTGTGTACATAACCCTCTAAACTATGTCAATTGGTCCAATTTACCCCTTAGTAAGATTTATTTTTCTATTTCTCCACATACAAATAGAGTTTTAAATTCAAATTTTGCGGTGTGATAAACGACATTCTAACTTATGTTAGAAAATATATTATGAATTTTTTAGTATCGTTTTAATATGCTAGTATATATAATTATAAATTAATCATGAACTGTATAAAAATTAAGCAAAAAATTATATGATATTGTTTTAACATAATATACGATGTTCTCAGTCATTCCACAAAATTTAAACTTAAAACTTTATTTGTGCATGGAGAAACAAAAAAGACAAATCTTACTAAGGGGTAAATTGGACCAATCAACAAAGTTGTGGGAGTAAATTGAACCAAAATATAGTTTAGAGGGTTAACTAGACTTTTGACCATAGTTGAGGGGGGTAGTTTGGACTTTTTCAAAAAAATAGACAAATTGATGACATCATCCAACATGGGATGTGTTTAATTCTGGTAAATTGGTGAAAAGTGATGAAAAGTTTATGCATTGGGCCGCGTGCACAGAGAGAAGAAATAAACTGACATGGTTCTCGAGGTGAAAACTTTTTGCAAAGTTTGTAGAATTAAACGGGCCCATGGAGGAAGGTTTGCAACAAAAAAAAGAGGAAGGTTTGCAACAAAAAAAGATCCATGAATCTCAAACCAGAGATCTAAATTAAATTCAGTTGCATTATCATGTTTTTTATGACAAGATCTTCGGAACAAGACTACACTTAAATATATTTGGATAATATATTTTATGAGTATTTCCTAAAAAACTATGAATCCAGAAAAAATGCATGAAGTGATATTTTTGTGAACAAAAGAATAAACGGGACACACAAATAATACTATATTGCGTCTACAAAGTGAACAAAGTGACTCCACGTGAGAATAAACAATCCTACATGGAGAAACTCATTCACACAACGAACAAAGTATACAAACATGTCGAAGATGTTAAGATACAATAAATAGAAAAAGGAAAATAATTTTCTGGAAAATAAAAGGTAAAAGGAGAAGAAAAACGAAAGTAAAAGAAAAAACCATGGGCCACACTTGGGCCAAAATTGAACCATACCTGCAGTGATACGAGACTTGGACGGTCCGCCATGTGATAAATGGATCTTAAGGTTACGGCCTATGAATCATCGTTCTAGAGTCCGGTCCAAATAGGATTCCTCCAAAGATCCCGGCCCAAATAGACCGTTCTCCTCACCCTAGCACGGCGGCGCAGACCAAATAAGCACCGGGCGGACACGGCGGCGGCGGCGCATCGACCGCAGGCGGAGACACAGACATGAAGACTGTCAGCCTCGGCGCCTCCAGGCCCTCCACCGTCAACTTTCGCATGTACGTCATCTTTCTCTCTCCCTCCTAATCCTCTTCCATCAGAGAGACCTCGGATCGATTCCTGCGGAGATAGAGGAGGTGGTGGCTGATTCGTTCCCCTCTGGCTCCTCGGTGCCGCAGGCCGACGAGGGACAACCTGGTGCCGATACGCGTCGACGTCGAGGTGGACGGCCAGCGCTACAGGGACGCCTTCACCTGGAACCCACGAGGTAGCCTGCCGGCTGCCTGCGCCTTGCAGGCCTCTCCGTTTCTTGCTACATCTCCCACTTTGCTTTTGTTTTCTCTCTCGGTCGATGGACTGACTCCCTTGCCGCACCTGGCGCGCAGACCCCGACTCAGAAATCATCAGCTTCGCCAAGCGGACCGCAAAGGACCTCAAGCTGCCGGCCAATTTCGTCCCCCAGATGCTCCAGTCAATCCAGGTGCCTCCCTTTTTAGAAGCTTTCTTGTGCTGTCCTGAAATGTCATACCTTTGTTGCTTGCCACTGAACAGTTGTGTTTTTACGAATAGGGGCAAATTGCGGAGTTCCGCTCCTATGAGGGACAGGAGATGCAGATCAAGGAGAAGATTGTGCCTCTCAAGGTTTGGTTTGCTTCTCTGGCTAATTGTTGCACATCAGCAGACTGTTTCTGGGCCTTTTGTTTTTAATCCTCACATGAATGGAGTTTATGCACTCAAGTGACAGCTTATCTATGGCCAATCTGCAGATTGACCTCCGAGTGAACAACACTGTAGTAAGAGACCAGTTTTTATGGGTATGTATGTGTGTATTTGTAGTTTTTAGGATTCCTCATGCCCAAAAGATTTTCCTTAATTCATGTCTATTTTTTATTCAGGATATTGGCAATCTTGATAGTGACCCTGAGGAATTTGCGAGGACGCTATGCGATGATTTAAATATCACAGATCCTGAAGTTGGGGTATGCCTTAAATAATGAATTTCTGAGTATTCGGCTAAAGCAGCAGCATTTTATTATGATGGTCTTCCATCTTAGCTGCCCCCTGTTTACACATCTGCAATCCCCCCTAATTATTATACAGGTGGTTTACTAGATGAGAATTACCTGCATTTAAATATGTTGTACTTGTAGAGTTATAGTCTAGTAAAATGCTACTATTATTATTTTCAAATCGTTGTAATTTTCCATGGGTGCGGAACTTGTGATTGGCTTAGTCATTATTTGCTGTTATATGAAAATGTTTTTTTGCTGCAGTTGGTTTTGTTTAAATACTTGTCGTGCATTATTTTCTGTATTTTTGTTTTACATTGACACTTCTTCCGTTTCATGTGCAGCCTGCAATAGCTGTTTCCATCCGTGAGCAGCTTTATGAGGTTAGATTAACTTTTCTGTGCAAATTCTATATCACAATATCATGAAACTGCTTTGATGTTCCTTAGTGGCATGACTGGGAAAGTTTTGCTGCAATTCCTTCACATCTATTGTTAATATCTAACTTCTGTTGAAAAAAAATATCATTACTTTGCAGATTGCTAGTCAGAGTGTCTCTGTTATGAGAGAGAAGCAACTGTCAAAGAAAGGAAGGCGAGCACCAGAGTTTTCTTCGAATAGGTTTGTGGAAGAATTTACTTTATTTCTTTTGAAGAAAAATCTAGAGAAAATTCTCTATTTGATACTACTAACATAAGGCTTCCTTCCTGAGCCCAGGAAATTTTGAACTTCCCTATATGACACAGATCTAGCTTTCGTTCCCTTTCTATCACTTCCGTCCAATTCGTTACATGCTTCCGTTAAGTTCCCTGTGGGCCTGGTTGAATGGACCAAAATGCTCAACCGGCGTCCCTGTCCAACAGGGCACCGGTTCATTCATTTACAGGAAAATTGAAGCACATGATCCTCTCTCTCCCTTGTTCTNGCGGTGTGTGTGCCCTTGTGGCGGTGGCTTAATGGGCGGTGATGGAATGCACAGGGGTGCATGCGTCCCTGGGCGCGGAGCGCGCAGCTCAAGGGCGAGGATGGCTGCGCCTCGCTAGGGTTGCCAGGCTCTGCGTGGGAGTTGGGGACGGGTCAGGTGACTGCAGACGCGGTTGACATCCTTGCGGGCGGCGCCTTGGTCAGCCTGCAGGCAGCGATGACATGTGAGAAGATGCAATGCGGTGGCGCTACAAGAACAGAGGCTGCTAGGTTCCATCACCACTAGCAGCCTAGCACCAAGTCCAAGCGCTGCTGTTGCGTGCAAACCGTTACTCACAGTCCTGGTCTCAGGTCTCCTCTCACCTCCAAATCAAGCACCTTGGTGGCATAACTGAACCCAAACGACTCCATATTGAGCAAGCAGCCACCAAAATATTGAGTCCAAACATGGGACATCGATTGATCCAATAATAGCTTAAACCAAGGCAACACAATGCCAGATCGAAGATCCGCCGCTGCATGTTGCCGCACCTGACACTCCCTTCCAAGAAAATCAGACCCAAAGCCTCGCATCCTCTCCACGCAGATAGCTTTGGTCATGCTAAGGGGCATAAAAATGATGTTTTCACCCTCCACTTAACACCGTTGGTGCTGAAAAGAGACGGTACAGTCGAATTGAGCGGAAGTACCTAGTGTCAAATAGGGAAGTTCAAAATTCCGAGAGCCAGGGAAGGAAGACCTTTTATACTAGTGTCAAATAGGGAATTTTCTTGGAACTGGACGCATACAGTTACTAATCAGCATACTCGAAGTTTGTAACTAAATGCTCTCCTTCCTTTTTTGTGTTTTTCTATCTGTTATATGAAATTGCCGCGTCCATGTTTTGCAGCAAAGCTGTGAATAATGCAGTGGACTTGTTCAAGTATTTTGGCAGCAAAGGAAGCGTTATTCGGTACGACCTTTTGTTCCAAAAACATTGATCTGCTAATGATTAGTGTAGTTTGGTTATGATGATATCATTTATGTTAACAGATAGGCATGTAAGGCAGGGAATTGTTGGCTGACAATGTTCACTTTGTTTCTTCACTAGTTTACTACTGTTTGGTCTTGAAAGTCCCTAGTTTGTGCTTTTCTGTTTTGGTGTATCAGGAAAAGGAAGGAATGGTATCTGTATGAGCCCATTGTGGACGTTGTAGCTAATGAGGAAAATGGAAAAGAGGAGCCAAATAATTCTAGTAGGTGAGTAGAAGAGATGATATTGAACAATAATTATTGCAGAAGTCGATTTGGTAAAAGTGAATTATACTATTTCTTGAAGCTGTTATTCTGTCCATTTAACGCCATGCCTGTAAAAGAGGAAGAGTAGGCTGTGTAGTTTTGTTGGCAAACATATCAACAGCTGAAGGGACAACACAACTGCTGTGTTTTTCGCAGACCGAAGAAGCGAGCAGAAGAAGAGAAATCTGCAAGTCTTCAATCCCTTTGATTCAGACGTAGGACTGCAATCCTGAAGAGGATTCTTGAACAAGCTGCTCATCATTTCTAACCTTGAAGGTTTGCAGCCAACACCCTGTTTGCCTTGGGGATGCTGCCTGACTGACATTAGTCCTAGGATGTGTTCATTGTTGTCTGCATGTATTGAGCTATATGTATGTACTCTATGCAGCATGAGAGTGTTTATTACCTGATACCGTGCTGTGTGGACATCCATTGTTTTGTACTCCTTTGATCTGCTGTAACATGTATTCAGTTTGAGTGAGGGTTTCTTGGCTGGAAACGTGTGGTTGAGAAAGGTCGTGTATGTTTGTTTGAGGGTTTCTTGGCCGGAAACGTGTGTTAAGAGGTCATGTAATGTAAGTTAGAAACGCTGCAGATAGATCGAAACCTGTGTAGTGTAGCGACATGTTAAGAAACAAGCAGCTAACAAAACTGCTATGAATGGTTTAAGTTTGTGTGAATTCAAAGCCGGTTTGAATTCAGTGCTTGAAGCAAACCGCAGTGGCAGAGTAAAGCCCAAACAATTCAGCTAGAATTTTGCACGCAGCATCCTATACGAAATCACAAAAGATAGTTTTACAGGCACAAAGAAACTAGAAATCCATGCTAGGCCGCGCCAGTCTTGCTGCTTCATTATTCCTGACTTGTGTGTCTGTGGCGGCGCGGAGGGTGTTATGGGCCCTCAATTGTGAAGCGTACCAGGCTACTGGGCCTGAGAACTGGGAACCTCTGGGCCATCATGAACTGGGCTGGCCCTTTGCTCCTTCCTTCCGTTCGCAGGCCGTAAACACTTTTGCTTTTTTTTAGGGAAAATAAACAGTATTTTTTTTTTCTAAACCCATATCCTGATGCATGGATAAGCATCGACTTGCGGGCCCATGACGATGCTTGCTGTTGATGTAGGAGCGGACTAGCAGCCAGTGGCAGCGGTGTGGGTGGCGGCGACGTGTCGGATCGACGGTGCATGATCCGTCGCCGTGGTGGGCCGGTCGCTGCCACTCACGCGCATCTGGCGCCTACACAACGTTCCTTCCTACTGTAGTAATAGAGGAATTGGTTGGCAAGTCAAAGGTGCCGTCTCTCTCTCTCTATACGTAGTACTGCTACACGCTATTTTTGGGTGGCCAGCCCATACGCGCATGCGTCTTCCAATGGAGACAAGGAACGGATGGGTGTAAAGTACCGAATTTTTTTTATTTTTTAATCTTTTTTAAACTGAAATTTTAAAAAAAACCCCACCCGAACTGTATTTCCATGAAATAACCCTTTTGGTCGCGCCACGACTCGTGGCGCGACTGATGAGGTAGTCGCGCCAGAGCATGTGGCGCGATTGGGCTGCCACGTCGGCCGGCCGGGCCGCGGGCGGCCAGCGTGGCTGCTGACCTGGCTAGCGGAGTCGCGCCACATGTCATGGCGCGACTCGCGCCAAAGGACGTGGCGCGACTCGCCTGTATACAGCTGCGCACCCGAGCCCCTTCTTCCTCCTCCTCCTTTTCTTTCTCCTCTCCACCTGAGCTCCACTTCTCCCATACTTAATGAAGCAAAAGATATTATCTTACCCCATGTGTATACCGCTCCGGCCGACCAACCGGAAGCCGCTCCCACATCCACAGTTGCAAAAGATAAGCACAACCCCCCATGTTAGCACTAGCACCCTTGCGGCAGCAAGCATCACACATCTGGCGATAGAGCCATGCAAGAACTGCACTACCCCAACTATAGGTGGCGATGTTCTCCCAAGTTTGCCCAATAATGTCTACTCACATCCAAGAAATGGTGTTCCCACTCGAGTCCGGAAATAAAAACCCAGCCACCAAGTGCCATAGCCATGCCCTAGCATATCGAGCAACAACACCAGCCGCAACATCAGCAGGAGGGGGCGTACCAAAGTGCTGCACCAACCAAGCCGAGCTGACTCCTGTAGTCTTCCTATCCTTTCGATCGTCCGGTGGATCTGCAGGACGAACACCAAACAAGACCTCCACCCGATCTCGCCAACCAGCAGGATCAATTGTCCCAGTGACCGCTTGACCGTCTATGCGAAGACCAAAAAGCATGGCAACATCTTGAAGTGTCACCGTCATCTCACCACAAGGGAGGTGGAATGTGTGTGTCTCAGGCCTCCATCGGTCCACTAGCGCGGTAAGAGCCGCATTGTCCATCTTCGGCAATCCACCCTTCACAAGCATCGCCAATGGAAGAAAACCAGCTTGCCAAAGGTATGGGGCGTACCTATCATCCCACGCCAGAGGATTGTGGGTGCGGATACGTAGAGGATTCAACACCTGCAAACAAATCATCAAACCCCATGTTGGACTACATCCACCCACCAAATTCATTAACTCGATACAAAGTCACAAACTAACCTCAATACGCTCCTCAAGTATCCTCCCGCGGTGTCGCTCGTCGTACGCCATCTCAAGCAATGGATATTGTGCGTGCCGCGCCATTTTGACCTTCATCACATAAACGAAAATGAATTTCATGTGGTGAATAAGAACATTGCTTCACATACAAACGCTACAAGATTTCACATTGCCATCTCACGTCATAAACATTGCCATCTCAACTCATAAAAGATTTCACATTGCCATCAAACAAAATTCACATATATACTTCACATAATTCACATTTCCTTATACACATAACCATGAACTTGAATATATACACATAACCATAAACTTCACATATATACTTCACATATTTCACATTTTCATATACACATTTGCCATATATCAAACAAAATTCACATATATACTTCACATATTTCGCATTTCCATATACACATAACCATGAACTTCAATATATACACATAAGTATGACATCAACTTCTATATTTCCATAGCAAGGTACATTAATAGAAAGTCCAAAAAACCAAGTTAAACTAACTTAGTTCTTTACTAATATCATCCACATCTACACATGGTTATGTCAACGAAATCATCACATGCAAGAAAATCTATACGATAGACAGGCGTTACCAACAACCAAATCCACCACTTAGTACAACTAAACCATCTCAAATCCGTGCTCAATCCATCAAATCAAGTAAACCCTAGCTAAACCTAACCTCATCCAAAACCAAGGAAATCAACCAAATCCGCAAAATGTACATGGTCAAAGTGGAGGAGTTACCTTCCAGGAGTCTTTTCCCCACTTTTCCCCCTAAAATCCGTGGTGGGAATGGCCGATCTAGGAGGTGGAGGCGGCGGCGGCCATGGAGGAGCTCGGGCTAGGGTTTGGGGAAGAAAGAAAGAAAGGGAGGAGGAAGAAGAAAGGGCTCGGGCGCCCGGCTGTATACAGGCGAGTCGCGCCACGGCCTTTGGCGCGACTCAGTCGCGCCAAGGCATGTGGCGCGACTCGTCTGGCCACATCAGCAGCCGAGCTGGCCGCCCGCGGCCGGGACGGCCGACGTGGCAGCCCAGTCGCGCCACATGCTCTGGCGCGACTGCCTCTTCAGTCGCGCCACGGCTTGTGGCGCGACCAAAAGGGTTATTTCTTGAAAATACAGTTCGGGTGGGGTTTTTTTTAAAATTTCAGTTTAAAAAGGATTAAAAAATAAAAAAAATTCGTAAAGTACCTTATCTTATGCTTTGCGCGCGCGAGGGGAATCGAATAAGACACCGCTTTTGATTTGGAAAAGCAGGATGGAAGAAAGATACGTGTCAGTTATTCTTGATCTGTGAGCTTGTCCGTTCCTTAAGATATTTTCTAAGGTGAGCATGTGAGGAACGGAGGAAATTATACCATACGACGAAAAGATTATATTCGCAAGCGAAACATGCAGAGAGAGAGAGAATAGTCAAAAAGAAATTGAGGAGTACCTTGCCACGGGGGTTTATAATTAGTACTGTACTACGGTCGCAATCAGCAGATAAAGGCCTTTCAGTAAATTTCTACAATTCAACCAAAACGTAACGTATTGAAAAACTCAACAACACGTTTCTCAATACATTTTTTTTACAGAAAATTCGATCAACTTTAACGAACTAACAAGGCCAAAGTTGGAGTGCGTACGTACCAGGGCGAACAAGAGTTGTGGCAGGGTGGCACTAGTGGCAAGGCCGGGGTGGTCAGCATCGATCGTCCAGGAACGAGAAGGGACAGTTGCGATCGCTGAATCGCAAGCCGCGTGGAGTCAATATAGGAAGTTGAGGAGAGAGAGAGTGCTTAGCAGCCAAGGAATTCCATTAGCAAGTAGCAACGACAACGCGCGTCTCGCTGCCATGGCGGCTGGCGGCTGGCAAAAGCAAACTGAATGACGTGCGGTTTCTTTGACTAGGGGAAGAAGATGGGGGCGAAGCAAAGCGAGACTGGCTGGCCTCCTGCTGCTGCACCTACGCGGAGCCGGCGCGGCGCCGGCGGTGGACCGACGGCTCACGGATGGAGGCCACCTTTTACGCGGCGACGCCTCGCCGGGCCCGCACGGGCCATCCTACGTGCCCTCCCCTCGCTTCTTCTCGTGTTCCGACCCACCTGTCCCCCACACTCGCTGTCGTCATCGGACATCGGTCGGTCACTCCCGTCTATAAATCGACGCCCAGACGGCAGCCACAGCACGCATCACCACTCACCATCAGGAGAGCAGAGAGAGAGAGATCAAGGAAGCATCGAAGGAAGATCATCAACACCCAAGGAAAAAAAGAAGAAGATGGCGGAGGGGACGGCGAACTGCATCGACATCCTGATCGCCATCCTGCTGCCGCCGCTGGGTGTGTTCCTCAAGCACGGGTGCGGGCACGAGTTCTGGATCTGCCTCCTCCTCACCTTCCTCGGCTACATCCCCGGCATCATCTACGCCATCTACGCCATCACCAAGTACTAGCTTAGCTTATGCGTTCCTGCAGATGATGGCTTGATGGGTGATCCAGTCCCTGTGTTCGTTTCAATTGTCATGTACTCTTGTTTGATTGCCCCCCGCCTTCTTGTATCTACTCTTGGTTGATTCCAGCACTTTATCAGCTGTGTTCCTTCATCCTGCGTGTGTGCCGTTGTCGATCGAGCCTTCGTGCCGTTCTTCTTCTTCTTAATTTCTCGCTTTTTTTTTCTCAGAAGACTTAATTTCTCGCTGATAGCTAGGGAGATGGACTAATCTGAGATAATCGAGAATCAGATACGTATTATTATTGATTGCGTCTGCGCCCGCAGTGACTTTTTATGATTTTTTTTTCCATTCTTTGAGGGAATCAGTGACTTTTTGATGTTGTCGTCTGCTGCGGTCCGCCGCACACCTCAGCATCAGGGAAATTAAACGCCGTGCTGGTGGATGACAGACAGATGGGAAGGGATCCATGATGACACGCATCTTCAGAGATCACACAGCTCGCGAGATGATCCACCAAAACGCTGCAGGTTTTCTTTAGCTGGCGCACGGCCGGCAATCTTAGTTCAGAGTTCGATCACCACAAACTCGGAAACCCCTGCCAAACTTGCCTTTTGCATGCTCACTACTCCATCGCTTGTCCGTCCAGACGATGCACCTGATCGATCGAGGCTCTTCCTCTGCTGTAACACACCAACCTCTGCAGCTCTACCTCTCTGCACCCACACACCTTTATTCGCCCATTGAATTTCCGAGATACACTGTCGCAGACTCGCAGCCTCTCCGGTTCTTTCCTACTCCTGCGCGGAAGTCATCACAGGCCGAACAATTTGATCCGGGAAAAAAAGGAGAGGGAATTCCAAGTTAGGTTCCAAACGGACCGGGCCGGGCCAGGACCGAACTACTTCACCGGTCGCCTCCAATGTTCGAATGGCGGTAGCCGGGCCGAATTTTGTTTCAGCCTTTCGGGGTTAAAATGGCTCGAGGAATCCTTCCGTTCACGACGGTGGGCTCGGCAAAGCAGACATGGGTCCCCTGATCCTGAACGCGTCGGTCATCGCCGATGCACTCAAAGATGTGGTCGGCGCCACCGCCGGTCAGGTACCCGATCACCTTTGCTGATGGGCCCTCTCGCCTAGCTAGCTGCTGCGATTGGTTGATCAAATATAAATCCGTCGCGCACGCGCCGAGTGTTCCCCTGCCGTCCAATGTTGCGGTTGTGCACACATCAAACATTCTGTAGGCTGTGTTTGATCCTTGGGCTAAAATTTAGTTCCTGTCAAATTAGATATTCGCATGGTAATTAAAAGGACTAAATATGAGCTAACAATAAAACTGATTGCAGAAGCCCTGGGCTAATTCGCGAGACAAATCCATTAAATCTAATTAATTCATCATTAGTAAATGGTTAATGTAGCACCATATTGTCAAATCATGGACTAATTAGGTTTAATAGATTCATCTCATGAATTAGCCTCCATCTGTGCAATTAGTTTTATAAGTAATCCACATTTAATACTCTTAAATAGTATCGAAACATCCAATGTGACATGACTAAATTTTAGCCCTGTTGAATCCAAACAGGCTCGTAATAGATAGAGCGTAAAATGTACAATGATACAGATACCAGTTCGATTATGTATAACGGGGCGTAAGTACGCTAGTTCAATGTTTTTTGACATGGTGGCAATGTGACGACGTAGATTGATCGAGAGGGCATAGTCCTATAGAGGACGTTGTATTCGGTTAATTGGACGTACATACGACACTTCACCTGTGAACAAAATTGCAATCTGTGGACAAATGTACCAAACAAGGACATGTGTACACAATCCATGAACAAAATAAGCAAACAAGACTATGGTAATCCAAAATCGGAAATAAATGGATCCTAAAAATACTAATAATCTACAACTGAACTAAAATCTATATAAAATGGAAAGTTTGCAAAACAAAGTATGAAGCATTACTAACAAATATTTGCAAACATTTTCCTGTGTTTATGTCCGACTTTTTTGTTTTTTAGCCCTTTTCGTGAAAGAATTTCACAAATAGACTCCTGACGGAAAGATTTGCAAAAATGGACCCTGAGCTCAGCGCCATGACCTACGGCGCCGAGGTCCAACGTCTCGGCGCCATAGGCCATGGCGCCTTAGCTTCAATTCTTCTTTTCCTTTCCGCTTCGCGCTCCTTCTCTGCTGCCTCAACTTGACGCCTCCTCTCCATACGCTCCTTGCACTCCGCCTCCCACTGTTTCTGTTCCTCCATCCATTCCTTATCTTCCTGTTTGATCTCAGTGTCAATCCACTGCTCAAAATCACAGAGCGGGGGAGGGGTCTGCAAAAAAAAAATCCACATTTATCAACTGTCAAGCTCCAATTGGAACAATCACAATCTCGTAAAAATTAAGCAATATAAATTTCTCATCATCAACCCAATGAAAACTTGGCGAGGTGTAGGCTCAAATGCATAAATGTTTTCTCTTCGTCGGACTTGGTGACCTTGCATTCATCACCGCAAAAGCACATAGGCATGGGAACACCAGTAGGCAGCGGCAAGAGCTCATATGCACTTTCAAAGCGACGACTATTACAAAAGAAATTACATAAGAGTGACCCTAAGCAACAACACAAATTAACAGCACAAATTTATACGAAGTATGGGACATTACCTTGGCCTTAAAGTTTTACTACTTTTACCACGCCTCGGCATCCTACGGTTGATTCAAACACATATTAAACATTGGTTCAAACCCTAACTAAAGACATAGCTAAAGTGTAAAATACATGAAACATATACCAAATCAATGCGAAAAAAGTAGGGAAGAGAGGAAACCTCGCTCTTGAAGATCAATGGACCAAATTGAACTTTCTGTGGTCAAATGCGTCGATTTCTAGAGGTTTGGCGGCGTTGGGAGAGGGAGGAACCGAAAGGAGGAAGGAGAAGAATGAGTCTCGGCCTCGGGGAGGGGAAGGACTGCTAGTTTTTGCCTGGGCGCTGAGGTCGGCGCCGCGGATCTTGGCGCCGAGCTCGGTGCCGTGGATCTTGGCGCCGAGTTCGGGTCACGTCACCGCCATGTCATTAGCGATGATGACACGTGCCCTAGACCTTGGCGCCATGGTCTATGGTGCTGAGAGGTTGAACCTCGGTGCCGTGGGTCATGACGCCGAGTTTAGGGTCCATTTTTGCAAATCTTTTCATCAAAGGTCTATTTGTGAAATTCTTTCACGAAAAGGGCTAAAAACAAAAAAAAAATCGGGTGTTTCTGTGTGCCATGTCAGCCTCCTCGGTAGCTGGAAAAACTAGAGAGCAGGAAGAGAATATCACCAACAAACACAGCAATATGAAGAGGGTAGAAAATGAAATAGGCAAGAGAACAGTAAACATATTGGGTGGTGTGGAATTTTCTTTTGTGTGTGTGTGTTCAAGGAGGCGGTGGTGTGGACTTTTCTATTTTTTTACCTTCTCATCTAGAGCGCTCTAGCTAGCTTTTGTGATCAATAAGTAGTTAAATTTATTTTGGATTATTGATGATTTTACATACTTTTAAAATTTATCTTGTGTAACTTTTACAAATGATTGTGTATTGAAAATAAATTTAGATACCAAATGCCTGATATCACCCTTTCTCTTTATAGTTTTTTTGGACGGTCATGATTTACTGTCTTCAACCCTCATACCACGTGGATTGAAGGAACCGGAATCGGCTGCCTCAAACAGACGCAGCATGAAAATCGATCCGTACCATGAAACTTCAACTGATTATGTCCGTCTGATTTGTAATTTTTAAGCAATCCCAACTTTATTGTCTGCAAGAGACACGACTCAGGTAGCAAGTACAACATCACAACAATAATGGGCGTCTACGAATAGGGCTTCTGCTGAGCACAGTCCAAGTTGGGCCCGACGTCAACGCCGAGCACGCCGCAGTAGCGCTCGAAGAACCCGATCCGGTCGGCCACCGCCGCGACGGTGACGTTGGTGCCGCACTCGATCCCGCCGTTGATGATGTTGGTCGTCAGGCCGAACCCCGCCGTCCGGTTCGCCGCCAGGTCGGCGGAGCTGGGCTGGTAGCGCCCCACCATCACGTCGTGGCACGACGGCTTGGGCGCCCGCGCCGTCATCCAGAACCACAGTGCCGTCTCGAACGCCACCACCGGGTCGCCGGCCACCAGCTCCGGGTTCTGGAGCCCGTCGAAGCCCAGCGCCTTGCCCGCCGGCCCGTAGTTGAAGTTCCTTCATGCAATGCAACCCCAAAGTGAATTCCAATTCGTCACCTCGCCGCCAGCAGAATCGAGAAAGTGAGAAACTAATAACCGAGAGAAGAATATAGTATACCAGGAGAGCTGGATGGGTCCGCGGCCGTGGTAGGACTTGCCGGGGAAGCAGGGCCACTGCGTGCTGGTGTTGTCGCAGTAGATGATCTTGGGGTTGATCTCCTCCTTGAAGCACAGGCCCCAGGCGTACGGGCCGTCCGGCGCCGTGGCCCACCCGCCGGTCGTCTCGTGGGAGATCTGCGCCAGGAACGCCGCCACCTCGCGCTTCCGGGTGGCGAGGTCGCCGTCGGCGCCGAATCCGGGGAACTTGTCCGCGGCGCGGAGGAAGGAGGTGTAGTTGTAGAAGCCGTGCGCGGGGCAGGCGGCGTCGTCCTTGTGCAGGAAGAAGGAACGGTACACGTCCTCCGTCACGATCGACGCGACGTCGACCTCCGGGCTGTGGCTGTGGCTCTCGCGGTGGCCGCGGCCGCTGTTGGGGAACAGGCAATCCCACCTCCACCCCGACCACCACCACCCCGCATCCGCAACGCCGGCGGCGGAGACGACCAGCAAGCCGGCCAGCAAGATGGGAGCGAGGAACAGCCGCGCCATCGTTGGCAATTGGTCACGGTGGTCGAGCACGGCCACCGCCGGTGCATCGAGCGTGTGTATATAGATAGAGAGAAGAGCATATGTGCAGCTGCATGTAGTGGAGCACGATCTAGTGGAGGACGACGAAACGAACACATGGCGTGCACGTGCGTGGAGGCATCCCGGCCGCGCGGAGCGGACGGTTGACCGGCGGCGCTTGCAAACAATAATGGGTCATCTCCCATAATGCACAGTTGACTTTGATGTTTGATACTTCAGAGGATCGATCTATCTATTGATGCGACAGCAAGTTTTCTATCCTCGAAATTTGGGCTAGGTCAATGGGGACAATGCATGAGATGCATACATCGACAAGCTAGGGCTCATGTATATATAGTTGTCCAAATGGCACGAGGCCCGTGGGCCGGCCCATGACCCGGATCTTTGGCCCGGTCCAAACATGGCCCGGCACGGCGGCCAGTAGGCCCATGCCAGCCCGGCTTGGGATGCGGGCCGTGTCTGGGCCGCATTCTTGGCACGGCGTGCTGGCCCGGTCTGGCCCGATGTTTGTATATAAGGTCCACCTCAAACCCTAAATCTCCCGGTCCTTCTCCCGTAGCCGCCGCCCCCACCTAATTCGCTCGTATTCGCCGTCCGCCTCTCTACCGCGCTCCTCCTTCCCCTGCTCCGCGCTCGTCCGGCCTTCCCCTTCTCCGCTCGGCACTCGCCGCTCAGCTCTCTTCCCCGCGCCCTCACACTCTCATGCCCGATGGCTGCGGTGGCCAGCAGCACAAAGGGGGCGGCGGCGAGCAGCGACCGCGGCGGCGACAGCGAGCAGGAAGAAGGCGGCCGCCGCGGCAAGCAACAAGAAGGCGGCGATAGCGGGCATGGCACCCACGAGCGCACGGCGGGCCGACCGGCCGGCACGGCATGGCTAAACCGCCGGCGTGCCGTGTCTGGGCCTGCTCGCCAGCCCGTGGTCCAGCATAGCACGGCACGAATGATGTTTCGTGTCTAGCTGTGCCGTGCCTATCCGTGCCGTGCTTGACCGTGCCTTGTCATGCTGGACGGCCTATTTGGACATCTATACGCTCATGGGCTGCTATCACTGCCGATTCTTTTTAGACAAAAGAAGTAACTTTTGTCCTATGTTTAGCTCTCTTCATGGGAATGAAATGCTGACGGTCGGTACCTACAAGGGCAGGTACTATTGCAGTCGCATTTGAATAAGCTAAGATTGGTGGTGAGTGAAGATGGACGGAGAGAGAACATGGTGGCCGGCTTGCCAGGCTTGACAGAGAGACCTGCCGTGGGTAGCCAGCGAGCTCCGGATCAGGATTCAGGAGCGAGAGTGAGGCACAAGATCGGCCCCCAAGCCGCCCGGCGGGCGTTGAGGCCCATGAGGTGGCGGGCAGTGCTTGAAGGCCTGTTGTTCTCCTCGTCGGCTAGCTCATCGCAGTGAAACAAAGAGCATTGTAGGCAACCGATATAGTGCCAGAGCCTTGGTGTTGGGCTAGTACCTGACGGAGCTTTTTTGCACTCAGTTGATGGTATTATCAAAATGCTGTTTGCGAAGCCAAAACATATCACATCATTTCTATGGGCTGCATGCACCTGGCCATATGGCTTTTGCTAACTCTGCGCTTGCTAGTAACATTAATTTATGTATGTTCAGTCTATTTTGATAACAGATAGTAACCTCGCAAAAGTACTTAATGTTGTCATTCTATGTAGTGTGATTCTTTATGTTTTGATTACAAACTAAATATTTTTGATTGACAGTTATTCTAAAATGACACGTTGGGATTTAGAGGGAGTACATTTCTTCTGCTAAACTACAGCCTAATCACATTCTACTTGGCCGCACTAGCTAGTACAAGTGTACACTGTACAGCCGATCGGAAGACTAAAACTCGTGATTATTGCATAAAATTCTTCCAAAGAAGAAGTCCTTCATCCTCTGGAGAGTAGGAAAAGTTTTTTTTTCTTGTTTTACTCTGGAGAGTAGGAAAAGTTTTTTTTCTTGTTTGTCTGAAAATTCGCCACAAGATTAATTGTCATTAAACCTAAGAAAAAAAATTCTGGAGACGTTAAGGTAATACTGTCATGAGTTCGTAACTCAGTTATGAACCATATTTTAACTATATACAATGATAG
>CM014272.1:81520088-81531915 GCA_004135705.1 Alloteropsis semialata | reverse complement strand
GTTTGATGTTGATCTCCAGCCTCCAGTTTTCTATTCACTTGAACTGTCGTGCTACAATAGATTAGGAATAAATGTAGTACCTCCATTATTTCAGCTGAATTGCAAAAAAGGAATTTTAATGATATTCCTTTGTTTGCATGCATGCCCTTCGTCAGGCCATTCTCGGTGGGTGTTTTATTCTCCACAAATTAGAATGAAATTGGGTAGTGCGAATGAATAAAATGAATGATTTGTGTAGACTTGTTGACTTGAGGTTTGTCGACCCATACAAATTTCTTTCATAATAATAGAGGGGGGAAAGTCCATTTTACTAACCTCACCAATTTCATCCACATACCCCCTTGAACATATTTGACATATTTGATGTTGTTGTTAAGGTAAAAGAGCTAGAGTTTTCACGGTCCTTAGCGGGAACATCAAAATGACCACTAGGGACTTGGAGGACCGTAAAATAAATCAGCCTAGGATAATAGTAAAAGTAAAGTAGCCGAGACTCCAAATAGAAACGAAGTTAGATAGCGCAGGGACTGCAGGCGGTTCAGATCTCTAAAAGAACTATATAAACTCTCATGCATCGGATGATGAAGTACATGCATCTCTGACACCAAGAACAGAAAAGAGAAAACAAAAAGCATCATGCATTCATGCCTCGAAAGCAGGGACCTATTAGCTAATGTTCTGGTGTAGCAGTCACTAAATCTCTCCAAGATGGCACACCCGGCCATCTCCATGACCCATGTGTGCCAGCAATGGGGATTCAGACTCGACCATATGCGCATGGTACACGCCACACAAGATCAACTGATACGAAAAGGAAAAAAAGATTGAGAGGTTGCATGCCGCCTCGGCAGCTTCCTGCAGGTATAGCTCGATGCCCGCAGTCGTCGCCAAGAGCTTGCTTTGCAATGAATGGCTTGGCTATGGCTGTGCTGTATATACTGGTGAGTGTGGGTCGATCTCGTCTCGTCTCGCTTCGTTTCGTCTCGATCCACGGACGGACTGACGGATGGACGGATCGATGGGGATGAAGAAGGTGGCATGGTGTGGTCAGGAGGCAGCGGCGCTGCAGATCCTGGCCTTGTCGAGCATGGACCACATGACCTGCACGTCCTCGTACGTGCACGCCATCACCTCGCCGTAGAGCTGCGACGACCTCTCCATCTCGCCGCTGCGCTCCATGGCTGCAAGATCCATCATACCAGTCGCCGTGAGCATCAACAAACTCATATGGATCGGATAGGGAGATTGATGCAGATGGATAGATGAAAACCAAGACGATCGATCGCTCGATCATTTACCTGAAGGAGACTGTTGGTGATGGCGCGGCGTCTTCTTGCCGTCCTTGCGCATCTTCCTGAAGGGCGAGGTGATGGTGCGCACCCAAGAACCCATGCCTCGACGATGCAATATTAATCGCTCGCTATGTCTTTCTGTACGCGTGGATCGATCGAGCTAGTCACTGTGTTTGTTTGTGTATGCTGCTGGTGCTGGGATCAAGCTTCAAAGGTGGCGATCGAGGTACTACTACTGTGCTGCGGTGAACAACAGCTACTCGGCCGGGGGTCCTGCGAGCCCATATATATAACCAATAACCACATGATCCATGGCGAGAGGGGAGAGAGATAAAGAAATGGGGAAGAAAAGAGTAAGGAGAGAGAGGGAGAGGAAGGTGGGAGGCAAGATCCGCAAGACAAGATTGGTGGGGGTGCACGTTGGTGTCGACCCAAGAAGCAGAAATTTATTGGGCCCGCATTGAAAAGCACTTGGCGCGGGAGTGGCGCCCCGGCCAAATCAACCTGCCGTCGGATCGCCGGAGCTCCGGTGATCGGACGGCGCTGCTGGGCTGGACACGGGAGCGTGAGGCACATGAGATGAGAGAGAGTAGTCGTCGTCTTCGCTTCTCTGCTTTATTGTTTCTATGACGTTAAGTAATCATTCCCGTCACATTAGAGTATCGTCCTGAGATACGTCTAGTTAAATCTCAAAGTTGACAATTTGATGTGTATATTCCTGTGAACCCAAGGATCTTGGTATGCTTCCGTGAATGCAAAGATTTTGCATGCTACATGGATGCCGGTTCTAAGCAAAAGACTATGTTCAGAACATGATTTCATGCAATTGAGATCCATTTTTTCGGATTTGATCGTCTCGCAGAACGAACGAATCGAGCCTCACATCGACGTCTAGCAAAAGTACCGGATGGACCATATGCATATGTGTGTAGTGTAGTGATGGAAACGCAGTGCGAGAGTGAGAACAGAATCGTACGCAGAGGTGCGGTGGGGACGACAGGGCGCGCATGGCGGCACGTGCTGGGTGGTGTGCACCGGCTCTCGATCTGAGCAAGTAGCCTCGAACGGGCGTCCATATTAGGAGGGATCGGACAGAATCATGAGGTCGCATGCCGGCGCACATGCACGGCGGAGGAGACACGGATGGAGGTGGAAGATGATGGGCAAGCGAAGCGACGCCGGGGCCAGGGCCGGGAGCGGGGCCCCAGAGCCCGCGCCGCCCAGACCAGAAGCCGTCAAGCCCCAGCCTCACCTCACGCGCGCGATGCATGCACGCATGTTTCCCGCGCCGCGTTCTGATTTTTGCCCGGGCACAGCATAGTGCTTCCTTCTGCTATAGTAGTCTCTGCTACACCGAAGCAATCGCTTTGACCCTTTGGCTGTTTGTGCTGTATCAGTATGCAATGGACTGCAAAAAAGAGCAGTAGGCCGGCGGCCGGCCTGGAAAACCGGCCCGGGCGCCGGCCACCGTGGTGACGACCGGCCATCTCTCACCAACGGTTTTCTCCGTGTCCGGTATCACGCACGATCTAATACTACTCTGACAGAGTATCTAATGATGCACGAGACCAGAGGAAAAGCATTTAACTCTTGATTGGGGAGGAGTATTCTAGTACAGTGGAGTGTGGACGACGTCGGTACTTAACTATACTATACCTATACGAACCAAATTAAGGAAAAGAAAACATTGGAGGCTGCAAAATGCAGCCGCTTAAAAAAAGGTATGAGAGATGCTGGCCGACTGAAAACCTTTCCCTCCCTGCTGCCAGTAGCTCATGCATACATGCATCCATGTGATGGCCGGTTATTGTCGGGCTTGATTTTCCAACACTGACATATGCATGCAGCGATAATTTTTTGAGTACTAGTACTTATATATGCGCGTTCATATGTCACTCACACAGTCACATACTCACATGCACGGTCACATGAGCTCCGGCCGGCCAGGGCTCAGCTGAAATAAGCGCACATACTTAAACAAATGGTGATGATGATGAGCATGGTCAGGTAGGCGCGATGGTCAAAACGCTAGCAGCAGAGCAGGCAAGCAAATGCTCATGGACTGAGGCACTGAGGCGCCATTTGGTTTCCTAGCAATGCTAGAAAATAGTATCTAGCACGGAGGGAATCTTTCTTGCATGGAGTACTAAATGAAGTCTATTTGTAAAGCCTCTTCACGGATGAGCGTAACTTTTTGAGACGAATCTAATGAGCCTAATTAATCGATGATTAGCTACAGTGATGCTACAGTAACCATCCTCTAATCATCCTCTAATCATGCGGTCAAAGGCCTCATTAGATTCTTCAGGGTTCCTAGTGCAGGGGTTCTGAAGTTAGTTTTGTAAAATACCTTTATTTAATACCTTTAATTAGTGGTCAAAGTTGAATTTTCTAGCATTGCTAGGAAACCAAACGGGGCCTGAGCATCTGACCATGATGCTATCGATACATAGGCAGCGCACAGAACAGAAGTGAGTAAATTACACAACGGACTGAATCCGTGCATCGGGCACCGTAAATTGCAGAAATTAAACTAGTATATATGGACCACAACTGGAGAGCTTACTAGCCATGCACAGTATCATATCCGTTTAGATTTGTGCCGTGACCGGAAGCAAGCTTATATTTGCGTTCACGTGACTCTCGGTCGAATTTCAATTCCGTGGACTCAACTTCGATTCTCAACAAGGCCCAGAAATTAAAAAGGCAGCGTATATGAAAACACTGTCGCAGGCCGCCGGCCAAGCATGTGCGCGCGACGTACGGGGGCGTCGGCAGCAGCTACCAGCAGACTGTCTACTCATCGTTGTTGGTACACCAAACACAAGCGAGCAACGCAACGTCCAAACCAACCAAACGGAACGGGCCCCGCCTCGCACGGCATCACGTACAGCGTCGTGGTGACCTGCCGCGCGCCTACCAGTGCGGCCGCGGCGCCGGCCCGGCGTCGAGCAGCATGCCGCGGTGGACCCTGTCGATGAACTCGGACGCCCGGCGGTCGATGTCGTCGTCATCGTGGTCGTCGCTGCCGGGCCGCGCCCTCGTCCATGATGACGCGGCGCTCGCGACGGCCACGCCGTGGTGTTGCTGGCTCCGCTGCCACGCCCCTTCATCTCCTCTCTCCACCGTCGCCGCCGCCGTGAATCCAAGGAAGCCTAGCACGGCGGCGCGCTTCTTCCCCGATGATGCTGATGATGACCTCCCCATGTATACCAGGCACCGCGAGACGCGCACACGCTGACAACAGATCAGAAACAATGGGCAGCTAGCGCTGATCTGTCACTTAAGCACGTACGTAGCTAGCTTGATTGGTGTTCTTAGCTAGTTCAATTCTTGCTTGTGCATGGCATTACCGCTAAGACGTTTGCATTTATAGGCAGTGAGATCGACTTGCACGATATCGTCGATCGTGTATTCGTGTAGTTTGGCAGCGACAGGCATTTGTGCTGGTAGGCCGGGTTCCCAATTATATTAGCCTTTCGCTTTTTCGACAGCAGCCAGTACGGTGGTAGGCAGGCCAAACGCATCCATGGCGACCATGAATCAGTCCATCGTCCCTGAAAGCCTGAAACCGTGTGGTACACGTACGACGTCCGCGTACCCCACACATTGGCCGTGCGTACAAATTATAATAAGTAGGTTTGTGCATGGGACGTACTTTGTTAGGTGCCACTAGAGTTAGCTGGTGATTGATCCAGCACAAACATCGAGTAATCAAGTGATTATTTTGTCGTCCTACCTGTCAAGAACATATGCATATGCATATGAGAGACCAACTAACTTCCAATGATTATTCTTTATAGATTGAGAGGAGTAGTGCAGTGGGAAGAGACAATCTAACTTGTGTGCCAAATGATAGGGGAAATTACATGTATATGCGATGATGGGCTGATGAATTATTCCTGGGACAGCCTAGTGCCCAAATTAAACTATATATTAAAGGAAATATATATATATATATAAACTCCATTATTATGGGAACCTCTCTACGACTCTGCCTGACCTAACTGGAGTATAAACCGGCTAAACGTTGGAACATGCTAGAAAGTCCCTTTAATGTGCTGGTTAATAATGATTGCTGGGCTAACATTTGACAACAATGATATATATGCTCGACATGTATATATACCTTTTTTCCTGAAATGAAAAAAAAGCATTTATGCTCGACATGTACAGTGATGCAGCACATGGGATCGACTAATTATAAGACGGTGCCACATGTGGTGGTCACAAGCTTTCTGCTCTCTTTTTACCCCCAAAAACACACAAAAACGTAGACACACATGCATATGCATATGCACACTCACTCCCATGAATGTGACACACACATCCTATGTTATTACCACCTCTACCTAGGGACCCTGCTGGGAGATTTTGAGAATGATGAAGTCAACACAAGTGTATTACTCTCGGCGGATACACTGACGTTACCTACCTCTGAAAAAGAATAACGGTGTTAACTCTTCAAGTGAAACTAAAAATTATGAACCTTCATACTGAACCTAGGACTCAAACCTATATAGGTCTTGTTTAGTTTGTGCAAGTTTCTGCAAAGTTTCGCAAAAGTAACGCATTGAAAAACGTGCCCCCTTCTCTTGCGACACGCTTCCCAATGCACTTTTTCTACAGAAAATTCACACAAATTCAACCAACTAAATAAGGCCATAATTAGACTTTTCACATTACGAAACCTAAAAAACTGAGTTGTACTCAATTCACTTACTATCATCATGCTCCCATATCCTCGATTATCTCATCCGGTGCAATGTAACTTTACTAGCACTGCTATAATTTATGTGTGTTCCCTGCTGCATATTATTCATGCTAAATTTTGCCACGCAAGCTATCGTAGATTATCCATGGTTAGGCAGCTGCTTCACAGTCGCACCTTTCTAAGATGATGCTTCACTTTGGCCTTTGCTTCAACTAATTAAGACAAAGAAAGCACAGCCCATTCGTGATTTAAGTACATGTATATATGCATTGTCCTTTGGAATTGAGAAAAGGGAATAAAGCTAAGAGCAAAGAGGGAGCAGAAGAGGGAGTAGAAGAGGAAGCAGTAGCTCCACATGTTGTGAGAAGGATCACTAGGACAGAATAGGTATTTTAGGTCGCCATTTTCAGAGTTGGTTTATGAAAAGTGATGTTGAAAATATTTTCAGAGCTGGGCTCTAACTCGTTGGCTCAGTGGCGTAGGTAAAAACATAAATTTGAGGAGGATTCGATAAGATTCTTTGAAGAGCAAAGTACACCAGCGGTCCCTAAACTTGTTCCGGTATGTCATCTAGGTCTCTAAAATCTCAAAATGCATTTTCAGATCTTGGACTTGTTCCAGGGTGTCATATAGGCCCCTTAACTCTAAGAAAGATTTTTAGGTCCATAAACTTGTCCTGTGATGTCGTGCAAGTCCCTAAACTCCCAGTATGCTATTTTAAATTTAATAAAAATATTTTTTTGCTACTTTAAGTTAATGAAAATGCTTTCGCTACTATAAATTTAATAAAATGCTATTTTGATTTTTATTGAAAAGGGCAACAAATTATCTTAATAAAGTATGCAAAAACTCATGCAAAATATAATTAGTTAGTACGAAATATCCAAGATTACAATTGATATTGGCACGTTAAAAGAGAAAACTATATTATCCACCATTGATTTTTAATGATCTAATGGTCTTGATAACCCATATCGAGTGTGATTAATAAGCAGCTAATTCAAAATTAAAATGGTCTTAGTGGTAAGATTTCTAAATGAATCGCATGAAACAATAGCTTAATAAACAATCCATTTCGAATACAATTACTTAACGGCAATTTTCAAGGATATGAACATTCACCTTGAGAGTTTAGGGACCCAAATGACACACTAACACAAGTTTGAGAACCTAAAGGTGCATGTTGATAGTTTAGGGACCCGAATGACACTTGTAGACAAGTTTGAGATTAAAAAATGCATTTTAGGTGTTCAGGGATTTTGATAATGCCTCATGACAAGTTCGAGAACCATTCATATATTTTACTCTTCTTTAAAACCTAGATTCCCTATGATTTGGGAGGGAATGGATTCACCTAAGAAGGCATTGGGAGAGTTTTTCACTTTTTCTAGGCCTAATTAGTAGGCTTTTCGGCTGACTAGGGAAGGAACGGGTAGAGAAGAAGGAGAGCGAGCAACCCAGCCCAATGCAAGCTATGCCCAGATACGCTGCGCAAGTACAGCCCAAGCCCAGGAGAGAGCAAGTCAGCGCCGTTCTGCTTTGGTTGGCGATTTATTACCCACTTGTAGGCTTGTAGCCTCACTCGTCAAAGTCTCTATTGCTTGCTCGTCCACCACGCCATCCTTCAGTCGAAGAGTTTGAGCAGGCTGAAAGGCAGCAGGGGCGGGCACTTGTTGACAGCGACGATGGCCGCCGGCAAGGCTCCGCCTCCGCCGACGCCCCCCGCGGGCGAGGAGGGCGCCGTGGCGGACAAGGCCCTGCACGCGCTGGGCTTCGAGTTCACCAGCATCACGGAGCGCGAGGTCGCCGGGCGGCTCCCCGTCACCGACACGTGCTGCCAGCCGTTCGGGGTTCTCAACGGCGGTGTGTCGGCGCTGGTGGCGGAGTCCGCGGCGAGCGTGGGCGCGTACATGGCGTCCGGGTACCGGAGGGTGGCCGGCGTGCAGCTGTCCGTCAACCACCTCCGCCCCGCCCGCCTCGGCGACCTCGTCCACGCGCACGCCACCCCCGTCCAGCTCGGCCGCAGCATCCAGGTGGCTCCTTCTCCTGCTCAATCCCCTCGTGCACATGATTTGATTCGCTCAATCCCCTCGTGCACATGATTTGATTCGGAGCAATTCGATCGTTTGGAATTCATGTGGAGCACAAAATCAATCGATGCCGCATAGCTTTGATCGACATGGCATGGCTACTTCACCAAGCAATCGAATGAACTAGACTTGTTTTAGGGACGAAGACCGGGGATTCCCGGGTCAGCAGCCGATACCTGAACGTAACGTGTGTGATCACTTGACTTGAAAATTTGGAAATTGTATATGTGTATTCAGCTAGCTTCCGCTGCTCAAGGTTGACCCGGCGGGCCCTTCTCTGACGTAACGTAGCACAAGTTCCGTTGCCAGCCGTGGACAGAGACCATCATTAGCATAAAAATAAAGGATTAGTATACTCCACTTATGGCTGGATTATCGGTCGTCGCTTAAGCGTGCTGTAGTCGCAAACCTCTGACATTGATTAGGAATTAATCTCAAACCAAATTTGTATTCAGGCTGAAGCAAGCTAATGTTTTGGTCGTTGTGGCAGGTCTGGGAGGTCCAGATTTGGCGGGTGGATCCTTCGACAGGAGAGTGCAAGGACCTGGTGTCGACAGCAAGAGTTACCATGTTAATAGGCAACCCGTCAAGGCCTGAGGAGATGTCGAGCCACGAAGCGAGCATCAAGAAACACGCCAAGCTGTAGGGACGACCATCATGCATGCAGGTCTCACTGCCAGCAGCAGCCTCCATTCTACTCTATTATTGGAAGTTTAGGCAGAGTTTGTGTTTGCTAATAAACAGAGAGGCTACTGCATAGTCTGGACATCTTTGCATTTGTTTTTTTTTTGAGAATCACATCTTTGCATTTGGTGAATAAAATGAAGAGCGAGGTGGGTGTAACCAGTTAGGCTCAATATTCTGCTTGCTCTTTCGCGAAGGCCTAAAAATAGATTTTTTTTTAATTTTTTTTACGATTTTTCAAAAATAACGGTTGGATGACAGAATTGTAGATTTTTTTTAATTTTTTTTACAATTTTTCAAAAATAACGGTTGGATGACAGAATTTGCAATTCTGTCATCCAACCGCCGTATCATTTGGCTGCCGCCAAATGATACGGCGGTAAGAGAAGCTAACCGCCGGATGAATCGGCGGTTAGAGAAACCGCCAAATAAACCGGCGGTTAGGATTAACCGCCGGTTTAATCGGCGGTTAAATCTAACAGCCGTTTTAACCGGCGGTTCCTCTAACCGCCGGCCCGCGGTTGAAGTAACCGCCGTTCCATTTGGCGGTTACACTTGCCGCCAAATGGAACGGCGGTAAGGGGGATTTTGTTTTTCATTTTTGCATTGAAAAAGCGGTGTAATTTGTATGTGGAACCGTAAATTTTTTAAAATGCTTGCGAATGAAGGAAAATTATAATATCAAACGGAATAATATCACAAACAAGAAAGTACTGAACATGAAAAGTATAATACAACATCCAGTACAATACATAATCACTCGAGCGTAAAAAGTAAAAAACTAAATGCGGCCTCGCTTGACCACCTTAGGCCTGACCCTCCTGGCCGCCTGCTGCGCGGCCCTCGTGTGGTGCGCGGAGTACGTGAGGGGGTCAGGTGGCGGTGCCTGCCGACTCGGGCGCCCTGCATCCGCAGGAGGCGGTGTCGCGAACGGTGGCTGCTGCGAGAACTGAGTAGCAGGTACAGGGGCACTACCTAACTGCGAACCACCAACCTCCTCCTGCGACCCCTGCCCCTGTCGGTACCAAGTCTCAATGTCGGAGGGGACCGTCCACTGGGTGGCCGCGGGGTGCTGCTCCTCGACTGGGTCGTCGGGTGTCCCGCCTGAAGCGTACGCTGCATTATACACAATCACGTTAGTACGCAAGTAAAAGTATATAGTAATATCGTTTGGTCAATTACATACCTAAGCCGTGGACGGCCTGCCCTGCCGACGTGGACGTGCCGCCTGTGGTCATCGCTGGTAGCCCTGTCACATAAAACGTTAGTCGAGAACGTAATTACTCAATGATAGGATGTTACGAACAAAACTTGGATACTATAGCGTACCTGCTGTAGACAGCTGCTGGCCTCGGCGTGTACGTGGGTATCCCCAAGGGAGCGCTCTGAACCGGGACAGGCGTGCTAAGCGCGGGAGGTACCGTCGACGGACCTGGTCCCATAGGAGTGAAGTGTAGCCGCGAGGAGCTGGACGGCGCGGAGGGTACCGTCGACGGACCTGCTCCCATAGGAGGGAAAGGCGGCTGCGAGGAGCTGGACGGCGCGTGGTACGTACGTCCAGTGGACGCCGAGCTCGAGGACGAGGCGGGGTGGCGTGGAATCGCCGGAGCGTCATCGTGCCGGCACGAAACCGCCCGCCTGAACTTCGTGAGGAGGTGCAGAATGTGGTCGTACGTCGCCACGTGGTCGGCGGGGGTCATGAAGTCCGCCCTCGCTCGGCTAAACGCAGCCGTAGCATCGATCTCCGCGAGCACGTCGTACTGTTCAATTATGTTAATTAAAATGCATACTGATCGAATGTGTTATAGCAGTAAGGACGTAGTACTTACCCCAATCGCGTAGTTCTGGTCGCGTCGTACCGGGTACGTGCTCGTCACCTGCGCCGGGGGGAAAGTAGGCTGGGGCGGAACGCGGAGGACCCGAACGCGGGTCCTAGGCCAGTACCACCGCAGGTACGCTGCGAAGGCCTCGTCGGAGTGCGGGCGGTGCTCGGCGACGACGTGGTTCAACGCGTCTGCCCAACCGACCACGTACTGCGCCACCGCGGGCTGCCACAGTGTGCCAGCTGTGTGTCCCCTTCTCGTCCACCTATTCAAAGATCGACCATGTGAGTTAAGAAATATACAAAACTTGCGGGACGGAAATACGACACACGTACCTGTGGTGGACCGGGTCGACGGAGTGGACGACCGGGAGCGGTGACTCCTGGTAGAGGTGGAACTGCCTCATCACCCTGTGCACCGCGTACTCCTCCACGTGGACGTCGAAGACCAGGGGCTTCGTCGTCATCCAGTAGTCCTGGTCGCGCTGGCACAAGGACGACAGGCCGTGCGGTGCCCGAGCGTGGATCGCGTCAGGCGTGTAGGGGGTCCAATGCACGTCCGCGTCAACGAGCCCGTCGAACTGGCCGACGAAGTCTGCGTACGACCTCCTCGTCTGCTGGCCCGCCCAGCTCGGCTGCACAAGTAATACAAATAATATAGCAAGTCTCAACAACAAAAGGATGTTAAAAATAAAAAATGTTCGAACACATACCTTCCGGAGGCACCACAAAGACCCCATGGTAGGGTAGTCGCGCGGGTCCGTGCCAGGATCTGGCCCATCGTACGGCTCGGGGCTCATCGCTGGTCTGCCCACTGGGAACCGCTCGTACGACCACAGCTGCAGCAGCAAGGGACACCCGACGAAGATAGGGTCTCCCTTCTTAATCTTGTGCACGCCCGTGCACAGGCCCCTGTACGTGGCGGCCAAAACCGCAGAGCCCCAGCTGATCTGAGGAATCTGCTCGAGCGGGTGCGTCGCGATGGCCGTCGCGTAAGGGATCAGGAACCTGTGACACGAGTCCCCCTGTGAGCTGCAGAACATCACCCACCCAAAGAGCCAGAGCAGGTACGCCTCCAAGTGACGCTGGACGGTCACTTCGTCAGCGTCTGCCCTCATGTAGTCCGCCTGCAATAAGTGCAATAAGATATATACTCTAATTTAAACTCTAAATTAAACTCTAATTTAAACTCTAATATAAGAAGATATAAACTCTAATATAAACT
>CM014272.1:81459266-81519088 GCA_004135705.1 Alloteropsis semialata | reverse complement strand
GGCTACGGAACAGAGTCTGACGGGCAAGGCCCCGCGCCTCTCTATCTCGGCCCACAACCCCCAGAAAGGTATTCGGAAGAAAGCGAAAATGACAAACAACAAATAAAACACGAGTTCTTCGGAGCAATAACAGTTTTCCTAGGAACTTTGTTCATTACATAACAAAAAGTAACCAAGTTCCTTATGGCTGCTCCGACTCAAGTTCTTTCAGGGCGACGGATGCCACTTCATCGGCGAACGAGGAGGATTCGGCTTCGATCTCGTCGTACTCGGTATCCTCGTAGCCGGGAGCCCATCCCTCCCGCAGAGCCTTCCGATCCATGGTCGGGTAGTGTGACAAGAACATGGCGATGATCCTGCGTGCCACACCCCGAGCGAGATCCGAGGCCTGCGCTCGAGTTCTTCCCGTGACGAGGGCGAGGCGATCCACCAGGGACGGGCCGCCATCGACGCCGAGCTCCTCGAGCAGATGCTCGACCGCCTGGACCAAAGCCTGATGAACCTCGGACTTCTCCTCGAGGGCCCTCTGGCTCTGCTCGCCCGCCTCCCGGGATACCCGAAGGTCCTCGACGACCCCTGCAGACAACACTTTGTCAGCATCACTCTGCAAAAAGAAGAGCCAATCGATACACGATACTTACTGCCCATCCGCGCCTTAAGATCATGGCTAAGCTGCACCAGATCTTGGTTGACAGCAATAGCCCTGGCCCTCTCCCGTTTCCCGGCTTCGAGCTGGGCCGCCAAGTCCACTCTCACCCTCCGCAGGGCTGCATCAACACTCAAGCTTAAGCATACTCGCCCCCACGCAAGGAGAACAGAAAGGAACCACTCGATAACTGATAAGAGGAATGACTTACCAAGGATCTCCTCCTCCCGCTTCGCGGCGATCTCCTTGAAGCGGGCCCCCTCTTCCTCTGCGGCCGCCAGGTTGCCGGCATGCTCGACCAGCTGGTTGGTGACCGTCTTGAGGTCGAGGTTGCGGCGCTGGACATCTATTTGGAGGTCCGCCACTTTCGCCCTCAGATCCTCGACCTCCTGCAAGGCGGCGGCCTTCTCCCGATCGGAGGCGTCGGCGGCCACCAACGCCTCCCTCACGGTCCTCTCAGCCTCGTTCACCTTGGCCTCGAGGGCGGCCTTCTCCTCCTCGGCGTCGGTGATCGCCTCCTCCTTGGCCCGCCGGGCCTCGGCCAGCTGAGCCTCGAGCTGTTCCTTCTCGGCTTTCAGCTGCTCCTTCTCGGCCTGGAGCTGCTGTACAGCGTGCCAAAGCCCGGACTCCCGACGGAGGAATGCCGACTTCTCGGCACTGCGCTTTATAATCTCCTGAACAAAAATGAAAAGAAGAGTGGTAAGGCATGCCCCAAAACGGCGTCAGATCAGAAGAACGAAATCCAGAGACTCACCCGGGAAGGATCGATGATCAGCCTATTGAAGACCTCCTTCATCTCCTCGAGGCCGTCACGGAGACGCTGGCACTGATCCCTCTCCGCCGCATCGTCCAGCTCGAAGATGGGACCCGCCGCCGGGTTCTGGCGGTCGTACCACAAGTACCGACCCTCGCACGGAAGGTTCGGGTCGTCCTCGACGGGTACAAGGGCAGCAATTCGACGGTCCACCGCCCTCATTCCCGGCGTCTCCCGGAGATAACGTGGGCCCTCGCATATAGGGCGAAAGGAATGTCGCGGGCCCACGACCTGCCACGAGCTACCCTCCGGCGAGTCCTCGGCCTCGACGATCTCCGGGGAAGCCGCCCCGGAGGACTCGGGGGCTGCGGCGGCCGCCGGGATGGTGGCGTCCGGACGAGCGCCCGAGGTCCCCGCCCCCGCTTCATGAGGGCCAGCCGCAGCCCTTGGCGAGGCAGCAACATCGCGGCCATCGTCCTCGGCCGCGTCTCCGTGGCCATCTTCTCCGGCGACTTCCCCCACGACGGGGTGAGTCGGCTCCTCCTGAGGAGCAGGCGGGACCACCTCCGCCAACGCCTCGGCCAGCTCCGCTTGGAGCGCCACCACGACCGCCTCCGGGGGAACGGCCTGTGTAAAGGCTAGGCCCGTCGGGAGTGTATCTCCCGGGCTGTCACCGTCCCCCTCCGGCACCCGTTCCTCCACGGAGGGCGCCATCCTCCGAGTCCCCTCCTCGGCTGGCTCCGTCGGGGGCACCGGCGCCCTCTCTTCGGCCCGCTCCACCAAAGGCACCGGTGGAGTCGCCTCGGCCCGCTCCACCACGGGGTCTACCGCCGCCTTCCCGGCCGGCTCCGCCACGGGCTCCTCCGTCGCACCCCTGGCTTGCTCCGCTACAGGCCCGGGCTGCTGCGCCTCCAGGCGCAGCGTCTTCCTCGGCGCCGCCATAAGCGGAGTATCGACCAGGCTGGTTCATTACATGTCAGCAAAGCCCGACCGGGAAAAACAGTAACTACAGGAAAAATCGAAACTACTCGAGAAAGTCAGGCCATCACTCACCTCGACGCGATATACCGAATCCGCTTAGACCCCGTCGGCGCTTGGGCCTTCGGGGATGCGGGCCTCTTGGACCCCGCGAGCGTCGTCGGAGGAGGGGCCGCGTGCGGGATTGCGGCGTCCCTGCCCGACGGGGGCGCCGCCCGACTTGATGAGCCTCCTCCCTCCACCGGAATCGGGTCCGGCCGCCTTGTTGTGACCTTCACCGGGGCGGGAGGGGCCTGCGTCTCCACCGCGGGCGTGCGGGGCGCGTCCCGCCCTTCGCTCCGCGCCCGCGTTGTTGGAGGGGCCGACGGCGGCCGCCTGTCGTCCTGCGGCACGGGCCTCTGGGGGGAACGCGACGCCCCCGAGGACGAGCCCCCTCGGTGGGCGCGCTCCGATAAGTCCCGGCTCCGGCTCCTCTCCCGACGAGGGGAGATCGGCTCCCGCCGGGAAGCCTTCCCCTTCTCGGGCTCATGACGGGGGGGCGGAGGCGTGTGGCTGCGCCTCTCGCGCCGGTGCTCCTCGGAGGACCGCCGATGCCGGTCCGACCGAGAGCCCTCGCCTCTGCCCGAGTCCGGCGGTCGCGGCGGCGCTCCTCTCCCGCCTCTCCCCGAATGCGGTGCCGAGGACGAGGCACCGGCGGACGACACCACGACCGACCTCAGCTTCTGAGGAGGCGAGTCGTCGTCGCTCTCCTCGTCATCTTCGCTCTCCGTGACGACCTCCACAAACTCCTCGGGGTCCTCGTCCTCGGAGACGTCATCCTCCCCCTTCCTCCTCCTCCTGGATCGCTCGGCGTTCCGCTCACGCTTGGCGATCTCCTGCTTCTTCCACACGTCCCGGCGATCCTTCTTCGCCTTGGCGTGCGCGGCCGCGGCCCGGTTCCTCGCCTTGTCCTCGGGGAGCGGCGGCCGGGAAAGGGTGCAGGTAAGGCCCTCCATCTGAAAAATCGCAGGATTCAGCCAACGGAAAATCACTCGAGATTGAAGAGGTACACGGAGACTTACCAGATCCTCGGTGCGCTCGCTCGGAAGCATCGGGAGGAGGCCCGGCGGAGGATATGCTCCGTGGCCCCTCCCCATCGCCGCCGTCACTCGGCGGTTCACCTCGTCCCCCGATGGCAGGGGGATCATCGTCACAGTCCCCTCGAAGGGGGCATTCTCCCGGACCATCTCCCAGATCCGGAGGGGGCGCCGTCTCAGCGGCACGATACCCCTCGAGAGGTATCCGCCGAGGACTTCCGCCGTGGTCACCCCCGCGTCGCGGAGCCGAGAGAGGGCCTCCCAGATGGCCCCGAGGACTTTGTCCTGCCTCTCCTTCTCGGGCCCGTACGCCCACGCCGCGGGCAGCTCCCCGAAGGTCTTCCCGGTGTACGCCGGGAGGGGATTGCGGCTGTCGTTCTTCAAGTAGAACCACATCGGGTGCCAGCCCTTGTTCGAACTGGTCAAGGTCCCCGAGATGTAGGCCTTCATCCGTCCCTGCTTACCCTTCAGCACCGCGCAACCTATCGTCGCGGGAGCTCCGCCCTCCACGGTCTGCAGAGAAAACTTGAAGAAGTACCTGAAGAGGTCCCAATGGGCCCCTATCCCCAGGTACCCCTCGCAGAGGGCCTCGAACACCGCCATCTGCTGGACTCCGTTCGGGGTGAGGTGATGGAGCTCCAGTCCGTACTCATTGAGTACGGCGCGAATGAATCTTCCGGCGGGGACGGAGAACCCGCGCTCGTGGAAAGCGACGAAAGAAACGACGTACCCCTCCGGCGGCTGGGGGTAGTCCTCGGCGCCGGGCACCTTCCACTCCGTGGCCTTCGTCAGCGGCGGGAGCAGGCCTTCCGCCGCGAGGCTCTCCAACACCCGGCGTGTGACGCGGGAGCGCTCCCAGGTCGACATCCTGCAGCAGGCCGAAGAAGAAGCGCCGGCGAGATGGGTCGCTCGGCTGCTTGCTCTCCGCAGCGGCGATGTGACGGCCGCGGGGAACGCGAGAGGGCGAGCGGCGGCGACGAAGAAGACGAAGCGCGCGTTGGAGTTGGAAAGCTCTGGCAGGGGCGAAAACCCAGGCCGCCGCCGCACGCGGCTATAAATAGGGACGGGACGGAACGACCGCGGCCTTAATTGCGCGGGCCCACCACTGGCGCCGCGGCGACGTGCGCACGTCGCTTCGTCTGGTTTCCTCAAAAGGCGCGCCCACCTTTCCACGCGGCGGGGAGCGGGCCGATACTTCCGCGCCCGGCCCGTCAAACTACTGAACAGTTACCCGGTCCACCAGCGGAGCGTCCCCGACAAGCTCTTCATCCCCGACAAGCTTTCCGATCCCGACTGCATTCAAAGCAAACCACCCGGACATAAAGCCTCAACAAGAGCACCAGCTCTTCTCAAGGCTCGGGGGCTACACCCGGCGGGTGCGCTCGCGCGCCCCCACCGGAAAGATTGCAGTATACCATATCCACGCCATCACTCAGCCTGGGCGCGAGCTTTCATCTCCCCCCCCAGGCTCGGGGGCTACTGACGAGGATCCGAATTAGGGGTGCCCAATCCAACCTCTTAACCCAGGAGCTCACGATAATCCGCCCCTCAAAAAACAAAAATCAGAGACCCAAAGCAAGGCGAACACCCCGTACCCCGACTACTTGGATCGCCCGAGTGGTTCCCCGATTCGCCCGAGAGGTTCTCCGCTCCCGAGTGGCCTCCTGGTTCGCCCGAGGGGTTCTCCGCTCCCGAGTGGTCTCCGACGCCCCGGGTGAAACTACCCGGCCGCGCCCCGGCCCATCCGGCGCCGTACCCACTTGGTACCCGCTGCGTCAGAACAGGATGGGCGTCCGTCCTTCGCCACGACAGCCACAGTGGCGCCCGTCTCGTCCGAACAGGAGCGCTACAGTCCGGAGAAGGATGCATGCGCTACACCAGGCACTCCAGTACCACCCCATGCGCCCCCGGACGACATCTGGAACCCGAGCAGGACACCTGGAGCACCCGAGGACCTCGAGCAAGTCAACCACGACCCGGAACTACCCGGGAGCTTACCCGAGAAGGCATCGGCGTCAACCACCCGGGATGTACGATCCCGGGTCCGGCGGGGCGCCCACTCCGTCAACACCTGCTCCCCGTACGGCTCGGCAGACGACACTGGACGAAGCTCTCGGGGGCAGTAACTCCCGTTGTAATTTTCTCCTTTCTTACCCCCCGCTCCCTTCTCTCCTTGAAGCTATAAAAGGGGATGAGGGAACGCCCCACGGGGGGGATTCGAACACCATTTTTCGAACACTCGGACACAGCACACACAGCTCACTCACTCGCTCCACGCAGGGACTTGGGACCCTCTCCCTCTCCCGACCAGTTTGTACACCCCTACTACAGACTTGGACTTGAGAACAGCGACGCTCACTGGACGTAGGGTATTACTCTCCGGAGGCCCGAACCAGTATAAACCCCCTGTCTCTCGAGTCACCGTCCGGATCCTGACACGCGATCGTAGGAAATTTACTTGTCGGCGGTAGAGAACCCCGACACGAATGCACCAGCATATTTCATGTATCTCATGAATTCAGTGTTCATGCCAGAGCTAGACAAGTTTGTGGTGGTTTTCATTGATGATATCCTGATCTACACCAAAAATGAGGAAGAGCACGCCCAACATCTTCACATAGTACTTTAGCGCCTTAGAGATCACCAACTTTATGCTAAGTTCAGCAAGTGTGACTTTTGGTTATCCAGTGTCAAATTCTTGGGTCACACTATCTCGGAAAAAGGAATTTTCGTAGACCCCGGGAAAGTTCAAGAAGTGTTGGACTGGAAACCTCCAAAGTCAGTTCATCAAATCCAAAGCTTCCTAGGATTGGCAGGATATTACCGTCGTTTTATTCCGGACTTCTCCAAAATAGCTAAGCCTATGACCGAATTACTCAAGAAGGAGAAAAGTTTGTGTGGAGTGACAAGTGTGAAGAGGCTTTTCACACTTTGAGAAGACTCCTGACTTCAGCGCCAGTCTTAGCTCAACCAGACACGTCCAAGCCTTTTGATATCTATTGTGACGCTTCAGGCACCGGCCTCGGTTGTGTTCTAATGCAAGAAAACAGAGTCATTGCCTATGCTTCTAGATCTCTCCAACCACATGAAGCAAATTATCCGACCCATGATCTAAAACTTGCTGCCATTGTGCATGCCCTGAAAATTTGGAGACACTACCTTATGGGCGCACATTGCAACATCTATACTGATCACAAAAGTCTCAAATACATCTTCACCCAAGCTGATCTAAATATGCGCCAAAGAAGATGGCTTGAGTTGATCAAGGACTATGATCTTGAAGTTCATTATCACCCAGGGAAAGCTAATGTAGTCGCAGATGCTTTAAGCCGCAAGAGTCAGTGCAACTGTTTGACCGCCAGTTCATTTGCTGACACCCTTTGCCATGAGATGGCCAAGCTTAAGCTGGAAATAGTTCCCCAAGGTACCCTAAATCACATTTCCGTCGAACCAACATTGAGGGATCAAATTATCATGGCCCAACAGAGTGATCAGGGAATAGCTCACATAAAACAAGGACTAGCCCAGGGAGTTCCAAAATATAAATGTTTTAGGCAAGACTGGGAAGGAATAGTATGGTTTGAAAGTCGTCTAGTTGTTCCCAAGGATCATGATCTTAGAAGGAAAATTCTTGATGAAGCTCATCTATCCAAATTTTCTATTCATCCTGGTAGCAACAAGATGTATCAAGATCTCAAGAAAAACTTTTGGTGGACCAGAATGAAAAGGAAAATCGCCAAATATGTGGCCGAGTGTGATACATGTCAACGAGTGAAAGCTAGTCATCTGAAGGTAGCCGGAACACTTCAGCCTTTACCGATCCCTTCTTGGAAGTGGGAGGACATAAGTATGGACTTCATTGTTGGTTTACCACCCACTTTACGCAAACATGATTCCATATGGGTCATCGTGGACCGACTCACTAAGACTGCCCATTTCCTACCTGTTAACACCCACTATACTACTAAGCGATATGCAGAGTTATACCTCGAGCGCATTGTCTGTCTTCATGGAATTCCCAAGACTATCATCTCTGATCGAGGCAGTCAGTTTGTAGCAAGATTTTGGGAACAGTTACATGAATCTCTAGGCACCAAACTTATCCGAAGTTCTACCTATCACCCTCAAACAGACGGGCAGACTGAAAGAGTAAATCAAATCTTAGAAGACATGCTTCGAGCTTGCGTCATACATTATGACAAAAATTGGGACCAATGCTTACCTCTAGCTGAGTTCTCATACAACAACAGTTATCAAGCAAGCTTGAAAATGGCACCCTTTGAAGCCTTGTATGGACATAGGTGTCGTACACCTCTGAATTGGTCAGAAACTGGGGAACGAAAAATATTTGGACCCGATCTAGTTCAAGAAGCAGAAGAGAAAGTGAGAATCATTCAATTAAATCTCAAAGCTGCTCAATCTCGTCAAAAGAGCTACCATGATAAAAGGAGAAAGCCATTAGCCTTTGAAGTTGGTGACCATGTGTATCTTCGAGTCTCACCAACTAAAGGAGTTCAAAGGTTTGGAGTAAAAGGGAAGTTAGCTCCTCGGTATATTGGACCCTATCCAATTCTTGAGATTTGTGGACCAGTGGCATACCGAGTACAACTTCCAGCTAACCTCGCAGCCGTCCACAATGTTTTTCACGTATCGCAACTCAAGAAATGTCTTCGAGTCCCCACTGAAAATGTAGCACCAGAAGAAATCCAACTTGAGCCAGATCTCACTTATGAAGAACGTCCGATTAAGGTGCTTGGCCAAAAAGAGAGAGTAACCCGACATCAGACTATCAGGTTTTACAAAATCCAATGAAGCAATCACTCTGAAGAAGCTACATGGGAACAAGAGTCCTACTTGAAATCCAAGTATCCTGGTTTCTTCAACTCCGAAGTAAGCTACCTAGCCTTCCCACACTAAATACCGCACCGGAATCTCGGGACGAGATTCTTTTAAGGGGGGAGGGCTGTAACAGTCCCAAAAATTTAAAAGTGTTATCAAGATTAATCGTTGTCATGACAAATGAACCCTATCAAGAACTTTCCTACTTTAGAGCCAAACAAGTTCACTTAAAGGTTCAACCTCGAACTCGAAAGACATACACATGAAATGATGAGTTAACTGTTAATTAAGCCCGTAAGAAAGTTTATCGTAAGTTGACGTTAAAATCAAATTTTACCTTTGAACTCAAGTTTTGGACAAAATAAAAGTGGTAGTCAATTTGTAGGAGAACAATTTTTGTTAAAGGGGTATAGGCAGATTCAAACGGGAACATGTTGGAAAAGGCACATCTTCAGAGGTGTTTCACTCTGCTCGAGATACAAAAACAGCCTGGCTTGTTTTCAAGTTTAAACTCGATTTTGAATGTGAACTCAATTTGTGACCTATACAAAAGTTGTAGTCCTTTACCCAATGAACAACTTTTATTTAGTAGGTAAAACCAAATTCGGAGTGTAACAGGTCCTTTTGAACCAGTTTTGGTCGGGCTAATCTGAAACCAATTTTGAAACTCTGAAGATCGCGTTTGAACTCGTTTAAACTGACATCTTTCGTCCTTTCAAACTGCAAATCCGTTGGATTAATCTACAACTTTGATAATTTGAGCTCGGTCAAAATCGCAACGGTTTTGAAGTTATTCGGGATCAAATATCAACAAATTTTCGCGTTTCAAAATCCTCCGAACCAGCAGCTTCCTTCGGAGCTACGGCACGGCCGACCATGGCAGGCCATGGCCGCCACGGCCGTGGCCCAACCATTTTGCACCGCCTCGCCGGGCCAATGGCCGAGAACCTCCCCCTGGACGCCATCCCGGCCAAGTGCGTCGTCTCCGACCTATAAAACCCCATGGCGCCCCTTCCGTTCTTCTTGCAGCAGCCACGAGCTCGAGCTTCCTCCAAAATCCGCCGTCACCGCTGCTCCTCCCTCCAATTCCTCGCAGCACAAGCGCCCCAACATCCTTCTCTCCACCGCGAAGCCATCCCGAGACCAAGCCCCACCTTCCCTCGCCGGGAATCGAAGTTTTTCCTGTCGCCAAACCATCATCAGTGTTGGTCCTTTGAGCTCATCGTGGAGCCGCCCCTCTGCTCCATCTCCGGTCAAGTTGAGCCCCAAAACAGAGTCGCGGTGAGCTCCCGGTCCTTCCCCCGCCATTTTTTCCTCCGCTTCTCTGCTGCCCAAGGCCGGCCACCGGCCTGCAGGAGAGCCTCACGAGCTCCAGGCTCGCTCCCTGTCCAGAGGTAGAAGAAGCCCTCTTTTCCGAGTAAACAGAACTTCAGGGGGTTATGGGGAAAATTTCAGGGACCTTTCTGCGAAATGTTTTCAGATTTAATGTTGAAATCGGCTGAAAACAAACAAATGCATATAAAATCATAGAAAAATGATAAAAATGTGAAACCACTTTTGTTAGCTTCCTTGTGAAAATATCTACACAGTGGTGTGTCATGAACTCATCGAATCTTGGCCTAAGAATTTATTTTCTTTTATGTAAGGAAAACACTAAAGGAACTAAAGAAATGCATAATAATCATTCTGTGTATAGGAAAAATATGAAACCACTTGGAATAACTTTGTGTTGATCATTAAAATATACTGGGCAGGTTGTTCAACATATCTTGTATATGTTTTCCTATAGTTTTTGTGCACTTATGGTTTAAGCAAGATAAAATCTAATTAATGTCTCTGCTGTTCATAAAATATTATACTTTTTATTACATGCTCCTCTGTGGTATAGGAACATACTGTAGAAATCCCAAGTACAGAAAGCATGTGTAGATTTAATTATGGTTTAATCTTATTGCTAGCTGTTTTGTAGTAAATAAATCCTTAAATATTATGTACACATCAGAAAAATCTAAACAATTCACAGTAGCTCCCTCTGTTATAAACATAACTACAGTAAAAATATCGGCTTCTTTGGATGCTTGTAGATTTAATTAAACTTTTCTAACAGTAGCAACTAATGGCTGTCCAAATCAATATAAAACAGTAGATTAATATATGGCTAGCACCTGGAAACACATGTTTTAATTGTTTGTACTTCAGAAACATGCTTGCTATAATTTTATTCATGCAAATATGTTTTCTATGCTTTAATCGCTAAACTATGCAAGGAAAAGGCTTAGAAATAGATAAATAAGTGATATCGATGAACACTTAATTATAATATAATTATACTCAGTTAATTTCTGCCACATGTATAATCGAGTTGGTGCAATCATAAGACTAATGATTATGCTGGTGAAAACACTATGAATCTTATGCATGTGCATACATGTAGATTTCGCGCTAGCTGACGGAACCTACGAGCTGGTGGCCCGGTCCGAGAGTGAGCAGCTTGAAGCCGACGCTACTCCGACTCCCCAAGACCAGGACCAAGTGCCGGGTAGTGCCCCATGCTGTGACGAAGGCAAGCATCGGAGCATGTGACCCTTATATTTGGAAATGTCATTACTTTTTCTATGTTTACCTTGCTTGTGCATTTAAGTTTCAGGAGTTGTTTGAAACCTTAGATGCATGATCCATAGGTACCCAAGTTCTTAGTAGTAATGCTAGGTCGTTAGCTTGCTATGCTAAAATAGGACTCAATAGAAGTCGAGTGATTTCTTGTCACTCGCGAGAAATAGGTTTCCCCCTTATGTTGGAATCATGAGGAAATTAGTGGATGGGTTTTATGCGATAACCCGTGGTGGTTGATCGTCCCATCCACCTACTGAATTTGGTTAAGGATAAATGTGTGGCGATGTTGGTCAAGCTTTTGAAAGTACTAGTCGTATGCCGTGAAATAATGGAAAGCGGTAAACCGATGTACCAACTGGAACTGACGTTTGACTTTTCCCCACTCCTTTGGGCGAGGGCGAAGATGGCGGGTGTAGTAGTGGTCGCAGGCCAGCTCTGCCTGGGGCATCTGGGGTTGCGGGGCTTTGCACCCGATTGGAGTGGGCTCTGCGCAAATGGCAGGAAAAGGCGGGAAAGGTTGTTGCGTGAGGACCGGGGTGTCGTTCACGTGACGTGCGATTAGGTTGTCCCATGCATGGTGTAAAATCGACTTAAGTTGTCCGTCCTTCGCGGTTACATGAAGCTGCTTGATCTCTTTTCACACTGTATTAAACAAGAGGAATTATGGAGATGAATGATGAATATGGTTGAAGTATGATATTAATTGTTTGTCACCACCATGATTGAATTAGTCAGGTGCAAACCTAGTTAATGGTTAGGCCCACAATAAAGGGATGCTAAAACTTGAAAACAAGGACCAACTCTTAGTCGCTTTTGGCAAAACAATCCCCTCAGCCAAAAAGCCCTGCATGTCTAGGAGTCGGAATATTCTTATTCCAGTCGGGTAAGTCTTGCGGAGTATTAGTATACTCAGCCTTGCTTGTGGCTCAACTTTCAGATGATGATGATGCCTACAACTCTGTTGATGCTTTGACTTGGCCGTGTACCCTACCTCCCGGTTGGACCGTGGAGCTGGAATCGTCCTCCCCGGGAAGGGAGAACGAGGAGTGATGTCATGTACGGGCTTCATCATGGCACCACTAGTATCGTCGTCTAGAATTATCGTTTTATTTCCGCTGTGCAATGAACTCTGGTCTGTAATAATGAAGTACTAAAACTCGTTTTATGTTATCCATGTGAACTATTGTGATGTAATAAATGGTGACTTGTATCATCTATGCTCACCGTCGAGTGAGTCTCGCTGCTATCGGGTTTCTCGATCAATGATTACCGGTAGTTTAATCGGGACGTTACCCGACAGGCTAGCACGATTAACTCGGTTGAAGTGTTTGAGGACCTAAAGGATTGGTCTCATGTGCTTGAACCGGATTAATTGGGGCAGGTCTGCTACACGAGTGGTACGAACGGTGCTGCTGGTCGAGTCGCCTGTCGAGCAACTCAGGAGTCACGTACGCTGGGTCCGCCATAGCTGCAGGGAATTTGTGGAAAAAACAGAATAAGATAAACATTGACATAGACAAAACTAATAGTAATAAAATAATATTAAAAACATAACTTGTGTTAAAAACAATAATATTTAAAAAACATTATTCAGAACTTAAATTACATAATAATTCAGAAGTTACATTACATAACTAATATTACACAACTTATTTTACCGAACTTATATTACAGAACTAACATTAAATAACTAATGCGTGAGAACTTACAATACAGAACTTACATTACCGAACTAATAATTCATAACTTACATTACATAACTAATAATACAATAATTACAACAATGGCATGATAGTTCTGAATGAGGCCCTCATGGGTGCCACGGCCGCGACCAGTGCCCCTTGATGGAGGATTTGAAACCACATTTGATGACCCGCCGGCACCGCTTGGATCATAATACGACGTCGCAGTGCACTTCTTTTATGTGTGCCCAACCTCGTTTCACTTAGAGCAGATACGCACGTCTGGACCAGCTTTAGATCGATCCATGTTATTCCTAATGCGCTTCTTCTTTCGTCGGCCACGGCCTTGCTTCATTTCTGGATCTGGATCTGGGATATATGTTGCATATTTCCCCGGGTTGTTGGTGAAGGAGCCTAATATCCCATAGCCATACACTTCAAAACTCCAGGTAGCCATAATGGTTTGCTTGAAGAAGCAGGGAGAGACGTAAATACAGGGCTGCAGTCCCCCAGCTTCATAGCAGGCAGCAATCACATGGGAGCAAGGCTTGTGCAGCAGCTGAGGCTTCTGGCACGTGCAAATGCAACTATCATTCCTGAGAACACACTCTTGTGTAACCCTTTCCCGTCCGGCCACCGTCCTCCCTTTGTCCTTGCAACGAACCTCGAACCGCCGTTCAGTTGAACCCAGCGGATACGCACGGTGCAATAGAGCCTTCTTCTGCTTCTCATCCATATACTCGGTCATCTTGTAGCCGTACATCAATTGGTTGTTTTCCATGGCAGCCGTAGCCTTTCCATACCGGTCACGAAAATATTTAATTGTGCGGTACACGAAAAACTCAATGATTCCCACTAGGGGGAGACCCCTAGCTCCACGAAGCACCCAATTGTAAACCTCGGCATAGTTTGTAGTCTTTATATCATGCCGGGCACCTCCTTCATCATAGATCAATGCCCATTTTTCTTTGGGCTCATTCTCAATCCACTGGCTGAAAGTCTTAATTGCACGACCCCTTCTCCTTCTAGTCTGCTCAGTGTCCAACCCCACATCCTCAAGAGACTTGGGCTCGTCTGCTGCATTTGTCACGGGTTTCTTTGCCAGCTCTTCTGATTGTTTCTTCGTAAGGTCATCTAGTTTCTTCCAGATTTTGTTGAACTTCCTCTATTGATTCTGGCTGCATAAGCGCTTGAACAGCTTCATCAGTGCCTTGTTCTTGAACTGGCTATGGAAATTTGCCCCCATGTGACGGATGCACCACCTGCTCACGACGTCGGGCCATCGTGGTAATGTCTGCCGCTCGGTGCTGCCATTCTTCATTTCTTCAATTGCCTGCAGAATACCTTTGTGCCTATCGTGTATGACACACACGTTTGGCACATCCCCCACAACCATACTCTTCAGCCTCTCCAGAAACCAATACCAGGTGTCTCCGCTCTCTTTCTCCACAAAAGCCAAGGCCAAAGGCACTAATTGATTGTTACCGTCGCCGGCAACGGCTGTGAGGATTGTGCCTTTGTACCTTCCAGTCAGGAAGGTCCCGTCAATGCAAATGACTGGCCTACAGTGTCTGAAAGCCTTAATGCACGGCCCCAATGCCAGGAATGCCCGCTGCAACACTTGCTTCCCTGGCCTTAAGACAGAGGGGAAAGTCTTAAGGTCATAGAAGCTCCCTTCATTTCGTTGGCATCTGGCGTGCAGCAAAGCAGGAAGGTTGTCATATGATGCTTCATAAGTCCCCCATTTCATCTCGAATACCTTCTGTCTCGCTCTATATGCCTTGCCGTAACTAATTTTGTACTTGAATTTCTCCTCGATGGCACATATTATAGACTTGGGCTCGTAGCTTGGATTATCAATGATCTGTGCATACATCAAGTTTGCCACAAAACCAGATGTGAGGTTCCGGTGGTCTGTGTCCAGCTGCTCAAGCACACATGTGCGATCCTCGATTCTGCTCACCTCCCAGTAAGGATTCCACTTCCCACAGAATGCATGAACCCGAAAAGGACACCCTTCTGTGACGCAGCATATGTCATAGACTTGTTTGCTGCTCTTAACAACCCTGAACTCCCTTTGCAAACACAAAGTGGACCACTGTTTGATTGTATCCTTCATTTCTTCTGCAGTCTTGTAGCACGAACCGAGGCAAACTTCGTTGCACCTGTACTCCCAGGGGACTTGTTGGCCTTCATTTATCGTAAGCTGTGAGAAGTCATAGTTCACCCAGTTCCTTGGCACCTGCACCTCCTCAGCGTCGTTATCATCCGACCAGTCCTCCGCAAAGTACTTCTCATGCTCTGTGCCCTCCCTCTCTGCCTTCAAAACCATCTCAGGAAAATTTTCTGCTTCATCAAGCTCCCCCGATGGTTCAGGGGTGCGTTGTCTCTTTGTCCGGCTGCCGCTTCTTCCACTTGTTCACCTTCCTCCCCAGTAGCATCTTCAAGGTTTTCCACTCCAGCATCAACTTCTTCGTGTACTTCACTGCTGGCCCCAGCCTTGTGGAAGGCTCGCACAAGCAACACCAGCGGCATACCATGCTGCGTACATAGTGTCACATATGACCTCCAGTTCTGGGTTCCTTGAAGCGCAATAAGTTCCCAATATGTAGTTGCACTTCTGTTCATCACTGCCATCACTGACAGGTCATGCTGGGCTTCATCAAGTCCAAATGAATGATAACGCCACTTTGTTATTGAAACCCAATTTCTCTCTGCTGCGCTAGCTACTTTTTTGGTGGTACAACTAAAATCTGACAGGTCTACCCCTTCAGGACCATATCTAACTTCCCCTGATCCATAGAACAATTGGAACCATAATGGTTCAGACATGCCTAAAACCAAACCAAGACAATAGGAAGAATTAATAAGATTTTCTACTCATAAAAAACTTATGCATAATACACTCGTATATCAATAAAACTCTACTGTAAACTCTACTATAAACTCTAATATAAAGTCTAATATAAACTATAATATAAAGTCATTACACTAATATAAAGTTTAATATAAACTCTAATATAAGTCATTACTCTAATACAAAGTTTAATATAAAGGCATTACTCTAATATAAACTCTAATATAAAGTCATTACTCTAATATAAACTCTAATATAATGTCATTATTCTAATATAAACTCTAATTTAAATTATTATATAAATTCTAATATGCATAAAACTCTAACAGAAACTCTAATATAAAAAGATATAAACTGTAATGTATAGTCTAAAATGAATAATTACAGTATATATAAAATTGTGGGGTAAACTCTAATATCAGTCCATCTAATATAAAAAGATATATTAATAAATATCAAATATCACTAAAAGTAATGACTCTAACTATCTCTAATGTCACTAAATATAAGGTAACTCAAACTAATGTCACTAAATCTAATATCAGTAACTGTCTCTAATAGTTATTTCAGTAACTAAGACTAATATCAGTAACTCAAAAATAATACTACGATTTCATACTGTGTAAACTAAATACTAACATAATTACAAAGTCATAAATCTACCAAATTGAAGTCACAACTACGAGATCAGATTTTACCTCAAACCGAAGCGCAGATCCGGCAGGGCTTCGCCGCTGATTCTTCCTCTCCCTAACCCTCCTCTCTAACCCTAGTTTTTCTCTTTTCTGATTTAGAATGAATTTTCAAACATGATTTCGGCTTATATAGAGGCCAGCCCCCTAACCGCCGAATCATTCGGCGGTAAGGGGATCCCGTCGTGGATCCGACGGCGGGAGGCTTCCCGCCGGATCGGACGGCGCGGCATGTAACACTCCTGTGTTAATTAAGACCTCTAATCAACGTTTGTATGATTTTGCAAAGTCTTAAAGGCTTAATTGGTGATTAATGAGGTTAAATCAAAAGAAAAAGGGGAATATTGGAAGAAAGGTTGGAGTCTGAATTTTTGGATCAAAGTAATGGTCTTGTAGTTTCCAAACTAAGCAAAATTTGCAAACAAGAATATAAGAGAAAATGAAGATCAATGAATCAGCAACAAAAGTTATATTTGGAGTTTTTAAAGTTTACATGTGAAAAATGGAGAACAAGTGGCTAGATGGTGGCTGTGTTAAAAGGGGAATTATCTGAACATTTTCTGAAAATAAGCTGTTAAACAGGAGCAGATGCAATGCAGTTTAACTTATGATCCAAGCCGAATCAGCTCACGGTCATATTGGAGAAAATGAAGGTCATTGTATAGGATACAACTTTTATATTTGTAGATTTGAATGTTTACATTCAAAATGTGGAGAAAAATAGGGACGAACTTGCTGGTTTCCACGAGTTTCAGCAAGTGCAGGTTTTTAGGCTGATGTTCAGTGGCTTGTAACTCAAAATCCGTGGGGAGTTAGACCAAAGTCATATTAGAAGAAATGTAGCTGGATGTTTGGGCTACAACTTTCATACTTTGAGTTTCAAGAGTTTAGTTACGAAATTTGAAGAAAAAGGTAAGTTAAGTTGCTGGTTTGGATGAGTTTCAGAATAACAGTTGGGTTCAGTCAAGATTCAGTTAAAAGGTTGATATTGGACGCTTAGGATCTCCATTTTGGTTGGGTTCTGGAGCAAAGTTATATAAGGGGAATTGTAGATGGATGGATACTCTACAAAGTTTGTATTGGAGGATTCTTGAGTCGACAAATGGATTAAGGAGATCGAGGAGTAGTTTGGGGGCGGGTTCGGGCGGTTTCACAGTTCAGTTCGAGCTCGCAGCGTCAGTGTTGCCGCCGCCCCACCGTTCAACCCCGACGCCAATTTTCGTGCGTGCCACGCGCCGGCGCGAGCTGGGCACAGCACGCATGCGGCGAGCAGCTGCTGTCAAGGCTACCGGCCGCGCGGATTAGAGAAAGGAGCCGACCAAGCCGTTCTGTTCGGTGTTTTCTCGTCGCCGAAGCTCACCACCGTCGCCGTGGTTTTCCGCCGCTGTTGCTGCCTCCCCGTCCAATCTCTGTTGTGAGGGAGTGCTCTTGGTTGACCTTTAGCTCGCCAACACATCCACGTTCAGCTGCCTCGCCCTCAATCATCGAGCCGCCGTCGACCTTCACTGTTTCGCCGCCGCCGTCCTCAGGCCCGCGGTGAGAACACTCTTCCCGTCATCCTTGTGGCCGTCCAGTGGTGTGATCGTGCTCCTAGTGTTCTCGTGATGCTTGTGGTGGTGTTTGTTGTCCTTGTCGGTGGTCCATTCGGTCGGAACGCCGCCGCGCCGTCCTGGGCGCCGTTCAACGGACCGCCGTCGTGGTTAGGCGGGCGTAAGCGCCTAGGGTTCCAGTAAAGGGGGAGCACCGGGTGTCCTAGGTAGGATAGGTGCTAGCCAGTGCCATCTGTTGGCCTGGGGGTCGCGTGCTGAGCAAGTGGAGGAGCGCGCCGTTGGGGCCGAGGGTTGCTGCCGCCGTAGGCGCGTTCCAGAGAGCTTGGGATATCCCTAGTTGGGGGTTTAGTCGGGAATGAGTTCGCCTTGGTCTGGAACGTGGAGTCAGGGCTTTTGTTGGAGTTGTGGCCACGCCGTCGCCGTTCGCCGTCGCCGGCCAAAGCCGCCAGAGTCGGCCGCGCGCGCGAGCGTGTGTGGGCGCTGGCGCGTGGAGGAGGAAGGGCGAAGCAGCGCTGGGCTGGGCCGGCCACCGTCGAGCGCGGCTGGGCCAGACGCTGGCTGACTAAAGGCTTGGGCCGGGCCCGTTCGCCAGCTGAAAAAGAAAAAAAGGGAGAGGAGCTGTGGGCCGGGCCGGATCAGTGGAAAAAGAGAAGGGAAAAGGAAGAAAAAAGAAAAAGAGAGTATGGGCCGGACCGGGCCGGCCCATTAGGGAAATTTGTGGACTGCGGGTTGCATTAAGGAAAGGGCCAGGGGGTTTTCTGCAAAATGGGGAGTTTTAGGTTTATTTTGGTTTCTAATGTTTTTAGAAAATGTATTTCAATAGGAATAATATTTAGAAATGCATATCTTTTTGTAGGAACCTCTAAAATTAATGAAATAAATTCTATTGCAATAGTTGCATTTTCTTTTATGCATCTAGAGTATGGTTTAATGTATTAGATGCTTTAATAATTATGATCCTTGATTTTAGGATGGAATTTAAGGGTTTGTTTAATTAGAAAATAGGGTTATAATTAGTTATTCCTTATTAAAATCATTGAAATATGTTAATTAACTCCTTTGTGCTCTTTAGGTGTTTGATCAAGTTTAGGTGGGCTTGAGGGTCTCTAATTTAATTATTCCATGTTTTGCGTCATCTCGTGTAGACCAGGACCCGTTGCAGCCGGAGTTGGTGGAGGTCCCCGACGACGTCCAGGAGGGGGACGAGGTGGTGTTCGAGGCGGAGACCGAAGCCGTTCCGCAAGCCCCAGAAGCCCCTGTTGCTGCAGAGCCGGAGATCTGTGAGCCAGGCAAGCCCCGGAGCATTTCCGTCCCAGTACTAACTTAACTGTTGATGTTATGATTAAGCCCATGTTTGTGCATTAGCTTAGGATAAAGTGAATCCTACTTTTGATGCATTATCCATCCTTGTTTAGAGCATCTCTGCCACCTTTTCAAAAAGATAGAGTAGAGTTGCTTAGATCTGCTCATAATAGTAGTAAATCAGGTGTGATTCCAATCACCTGCCACTAGGTAATGTTGGCTTAGAGAGCTAAACCTGTTTAGTGAGTCTTTGAAAGTGTTTATCCCAATCACCTGCCACTAGGTAATGTTGGCTTAGAGAGCTAAATCTGTTTAGTGAGTCTTTGAAAGTGTTGGGCAGGACATATGGTTGTTGATTAAGGAATATGTTGGACGTTTTAGGTAACTTGAGTTGGTCCTGCCCACTGGATAAGAATAGGAGTTGTTGTGGTCTGCCTGTGGTCAAGCCTTGAACGTACTGGGCACATACCGGTATAGGGAGCCGGGAAACTGATGTACTTCTGTGGTACTAACGGTTGAATTGTGACTCACCGTGTCTGGCGAGGAATGTTGGCGGGGTCGTAGTCAGTAACCCACATGCCTTTGCCCGGGCAATGTGTAGGGAATGGGGATGCGACCCCGGGCTATGTGGGCACAGTTCAGGCAATGGTGGCCGCAGCGGGAAAGGTAGCTTCGTGTGGCCTTCCGGGGGCGTGCACGCGGCGTGTGTTCCAGGTTTACCCCTGCAGGGTTGAAATCGATTCGAATCGCCGAGTGTCACGGTTTTGATACACGCTTGATCCTGACAGATAATTTTATTGCATGATTGTATACTGTTCAGCTCTTATGCCTTAATTCCTACTGTTTGGCAGTAATGGTTGGTTCACCTAGCTAAATAGAGTTTTATCTTGTCAATTTAAAATTTGGTCAGTAGATTAGTAGCTAATTAAGCTAAGCTTGCTAGTCAGTTTATTTCTGTTAACTTCACAGCTTGCATGTCCTTGTGATCCCTTTAGAGTAGTTCGTCGGGTAAGTCTCGCTGAGTACCTTTGTACTCAAGGTTCTTTTACCCTTGTTGCAGTTGAGCCTGAGGAGTAGGCTTTTGCTGGCGCTGTGGAGGTTCGTGGATCCAGACATGTCAGGGCACGACATGGTCTGATGTTAGTGTTTAATGACCTTGTAAACTGTTGCTGAACCTAGAACCTATGTGTAATAACTTTAAATGGAGCTACTCTGGTTTGTATAAATCTTACCTGTCTGTGTTGTATAATTTACCTGTGCAATATCTGTGATGTTTCCTCTGGTGTTGGGATCCTGAGTATTGGTGATGAGAACAGCTGATAGTGAGAACTCGGTGGAACCTCGGACTTATGCTGACCCAGGTGTGTGACGTGTTAGTGTTTCACACTACAGATCACACCTGAGTCAGTTTAAGTAGGGCTGTTCCGTCACACGGCAAGGGGCGGGATCCCCATACCGCCAAATGGTTTGGCGGTTAGGAGGCCCGGGCCCACGTGCCGACACCTACCGTCAAACCATTCGGCGGTTTGCTTCCTCAGACAGTTCAAATTTAAAATTTTAAATTCAAACCGCAAATTCATACGGCGGTTGCTTAGCTTCTCTTACCGCCATATCATTTGGCGGCAGCCGAATGATACGGCGGTTGGATGACAGAATTTGCCAACCGTTATTCTTGAAAAATCGTGAAAAAAATAATTAAAAAAATTCCTAAAAATATACTTTTTTCGGAAAGCCCAAAGTTCTGTTGGGCCACAACATTGCACTGCCGCATTCCAGGGTCGACCCGTACGGGTGTTTGCTGGCTGGGGGCCCAGGATGGCCAACCTACATGATCGAAAGCCCAGAGCGAGGCCCGTTGACGCGACTGCGCCAAACGATCCCTTTCCGTTCGTTGGGCTGGGTCTTTAATTATCCACCCAACCCAACAAATTCTCGTGACTCGTGAGTAGTCTCTGCCGCCGCGCTTGCCTCATTCCTTCCGTCACGCTCTGAAGCCCGAGAGGCCGAGAGGGCGAGAGCGATGGGCGGCGGCGCCGGCGAGCGCGATCCTCCTTCGCCGCCGGCAGCGGGCGAGGCCACCAAGATGTTCCAGGTGGACCGGGCGCTGCAGGCGTTCGGCTTCGAGTTCACCCGCGTCACCGCGCGGGAGGTCGCCGGCCGCCTCCCCGTCACCGAGACCTGCTGCCAGGTACGCACGCCCGCCGCCGCCGCTGCCTAGATTTTTTTTTCTTTCGATTGGGATTTTGGGATGACTAATGAGGTGAGCCGAAACGGGTGCGGTGCGCACGCGCAGCCCTTCGACTGGCTCAACGGCGGCGTGTCGGCGCTCATGGCGGAGGTCACGGCGAGCATCGGCTGCTACGTCGCGTCGGGCTACCGGAGGCTGGCCGGCGTGCAGCTCTCCATCAACCACGTCGGCCCCGCGCGGCTCGGCGACCTCGTCCAGGCCACGGCCACCCCCGTCCAGCTCGGCCGCAAAATCCAGGTACCAATAATGCTTGCTTGTTCCGCCGAGTTCTTTGCTAGAATTTTTCAGCAGATAGAGATTCATGTTACGAATTCGACCCCCTTCCTGAAATTTCTGTGAAAATAATCTGCGCTACAAACTGTTACCTACATCTTTCTGGGAATACCAATCCGCCGTAGCTTAGCGGAAAATCAAATCGTTTGTGAAACATTTGAGTCGTCAATTACCAGGCTTCACATTTGCTTGGTCACGAGTCGCAAATCCGTTTTAGGCAGCCAAAGCACAGACGTATGACGCGCTTGGCCTGGAGTGTTGGAAATGTTCACTTCGGCTGCACAAGTTGGACTCTTCTCTGCACCGCTGCCGTCTTCACTGATGTGCAGGATGCAGCAATAATCTTTTTTGAAATAAGCGCAGCAATAATCGTTGGAGGGAAGGTGCCGGATGGGACTGGGGCTCCTACCACCCCCATCCTGGCATCCTCTCAGTCACAGTCCATTAAGCATAGTATAGCAAGAATTTAACATAAATTTGATCATTGCTTTTGTGTGGCCATTGTGAAGGTTTTATAGCTACCTCAGTATCTCACCATCTGCTATGTGAGTGTCACTACCAACAACCAAATGTGTCCATAGCATGCCACTTGTTATAAAACTATTTTTCCCCCTTTTCAAGTATGGATTTCAGTTATTTGTGCAACTTCTGGCTTTGTGAATCTCAAGCATTTTAATCTAAAACTTTCTGTGCTCTTGAAGGTTTGGGAGGTTGAGATATGGCGCATAGATCCTTCCACTTCAGAGCGCAAAGATCTGGTCTCAACAGCAAGGGTTACCTTATTAGCCAACCTATCAACCCCACAAATGATGAAGAGCTATGAAGAAGGCCTCAAGAAATTCTCATCAAAGTTGTAAGGGCATGTTGGTTACATATTACATACAAGCATGGAACAGAACATCGCAGCATATTTGCCAAACAGAAGCAAATGTGCAGACCTACTGCAGGAGGCATGTACAATTTGATCAAGAATTTTAGGAGGAATAATAAGCTCAGGACTTTACATCTCAAATGGAGAACAACTCATGTGTTCCCTTGTTTTGGTTTTGGCCATCCAGTCCGTAAACTTGCCTTAGTACTAGCCTCCTTCCCAAATCTACTTATTGTGAGCCTCTTCCTGCATTTGAGCAGAAGGAGAAAAACAATGTAAACACCATTCTGCAGCTAAACTTTGGAGAGCTTTTGAAATGTATTACCTAAGGTTCTTTAGTTGGCTAGTTAAATCACTGATCTCCAAGAAGGAGAGCTTCAGTGAAGATACAGCTCCAGGTACCTCTTCTGCAACCACTTTTGCCAACTTATTTGCTGCTGTTTCCAACTTATGCAGAGCCTGTTAAATAAAGAAATTTGTTTCACACAAGTGTTGTTCGTCGTTTATAAAATAGTCATCAAGATTTAAATGATTTACTCACTCTGCGTGCTGAGAACGACACGATGGCCAGTGACAGAAAGAAGCTCATCACCTGAAATTAGGATCAACAGAGTTAATTTCGGGGCGTACAAAAATTAGGATCGCATTTGATTGCAGGTAATGAACTAATGATGAATGCAGAACTTGTATGGAACTACAGTCTGCACAATCGGGTTGAAGTTCAGCCCAGGCAGATTTTGACCAAGAATTGACATGCATTTCACTGTTGTCATACTGCTTCAATGGTGGTTTCTCTCTCGTTTACGGCTAATTACCATTTGTGACAAGAGTAAGCCACCCTAAACTTGAACATCTAGTATCACAAACAGAGCCCTTCTTATCACCTGTCCACCAACCGGTTCCCAGCACGCAGCGCCAACAAGACGAAGGTAAATCGAGAGGGAACAGGCACAAGGGGAGGCGTCATACCGCAGCGAGCACGAGGAGGAGTAAGGCGAGCCCCGTCTCCGCGTCCCTCCGGATGGCGCCAACGGCGGCGAGCGTGGGCGGAGGATGCGACTGCGCCGCCACGAGGCGCGGCTGCGGGCCGAAACGCGCACTGGCGCCACGCGCGAGGTCGCAGGAGGGCCGCGAAGCGCACGCGGGCCTGGGGAAGACGCGGCGGCGGCGAGGGCGCCACCACGGCGGCAGCTGCTGCGCCGCTGGTGAAGAGACGAGAGTCGGCGGAGAGCTCATCGGTTGTTTTTTNGAATGAATCGGCGGTCGGTAGCATCTACCGCCGAATGAATCGGCGGTTAGGTCACTACCCTCTATAAACCCCTAAATTTAGTTGGAAATCTCATTGTAAACCAGAAAAAAAGAAAAACTAGGGTTTGAGTGAGGGAGTGGGGGAGAGGGAGATTCAGCGGCGAAGCCCTGCCGGTTCTGCTTGTCGGTTTCAGGTAAAATCCGAACTCGTAGTTGTAGCTTCATTATGGAATTACTTACTGATATTAGATATAGTGATATTAGTGTGAGTGATATTAGTTTGATATTAGATGTACTGATATTAGTTTTAGTGATATTAGATGTAGTGATATTAGTGTCAGTGATATTAGATGTACTGATATTAGTTTTAGTGATATTAGATGTAGTGAATTAATTTTTTTTGATATTAGATTTAATTATTTTAGTGATATTAGATTAACTGATATTATAGTTGACTGATATTATAGTTGATATTAGAGTGAGTAATATTAGACATATTGAACCAATGTTTAATATGTGTTTCAATGGATCTTAGGATGCCGAGGCGTGGTAAAACGTAAAACAGGTAAATATTGTCAGCCAAGGTAATGTTTCATACATCGTACAAATTTGTGCCGTTAATGTGTCAGCTTAGGGTCCATCTTATGTTCTTTCTTCTGTAATAGTCGTCGCATGGGAAGTGCGTATGAGCTGTTGCCGCTGCCTACTAGTGCTCCTGTGCCTATGTGGTTCTGCGGTGATGAGTGCGAGCTCGCCAGGTCCGACGAGGAGGAAACGTATAGGCAGAGATACTGGATGTGTGCAAATTATGAGTTTGACCCTACACCTCTTATGATCCGCCGCGGTTTGCTGGTTAAAAATTTACATTGCTTAATTTGTCCCACATTATGATAGTTTGATTTGCTACTTGAGAGTTAAAAAATGTGGATTTTTTTTGTGCAGACCCCTCCCCCGCTCTGTGATTTTGAGCAGTGGATCGACACTGAGATTAATCAGGAAGACAAGGAATCCTTAGAGCGACGGAAGGAGTGGGAGGCGGAGTGCAAGGAGCGTATGGAGAGGAGGCGTCAAGCTGAGGAACCAGAAAAGGAGCGCAAAGCGGAAAGGAAAAAGAAGATTCAAGCTAATGCCAGGGAGGAGAGGGAGAAGAAGCTTGAGCGTGTCCGCCGTGTGAAAGCTGCTTTGGAGGAGAATCCCGATGCATTGAGGAATGGCAAGTGACCTCGTTGCACTCAGTAGTTTCCTAGTTGTATGGTTGCCATATGTACCACTTATTTGGACCTGTCATTGTGTTGTGTTGTGTCATGTATTTGCATGTGTTGTACTAAGAGAATGTGTTGAACATTTCCATTTGCATTTGCATGTCATGTACTAGCGAACTATGTATTGCGGAACATTTGCTTATCCATTTGCATGTGATGCATGTCATTAACCAAAGTTATATTTATTTATGTACACAAATCACTACGTTACATGATTCTCTCTGTTCGCCTAAACGGGAATTAAACGCTTGGACCGTTTAAAGCCGTTTAATCCATTAAAAACCATCTAAATCGTCTAAACATAATTGAGTTTAATGTGATTAAATGAGCTAAATGACCATTTAATTCATAATTTATTCAATAAGAGGATTACAACTACCGCAATCAACACCGAACTAATTAGCATCGTAAGTATATGAAGTGGTATGGGTTTTAGATTTCTTTCAAAAAGAATATTTGATAGAATAGTTACTTTTTACATGTCTCACTGTTTATGCCGTTTAACTCCATTTAAACACCGTTTAAACGGCCTAAACGCTAAACAAGGGTGTCCCACTGTTTTTTCTGACTTACTGTAACAAACACACCTCACGGATTCATTGGTCCACACCATCTTCTTCCAGAGTGACTGCAACAAACACACCTCACGGATTTAATGGCCCACACCATCTCCTTCCAGAGTGACTGCCACAAACACACCTCACGGATTCAATGGCCCACAACATCTCCATCCTGAATGACTGCAAAAACACACCACACGGATCCATTGGCCCACTGGCTGGGGTACTTGGTGGCCTATTAATATCGTGCTCATTCGTCCACTTGAACCCACATCACAAAAACCAAAATGGCAATCGACGACGACTTAGGGCCAAACATCTATACTGAACTTTCTCCAGAGTTTGCAGAACATTTTTCAATCGAATCCAAGAGCGATTTCGGCCCGCAGCGTAGCCTCCGACCTTATGAGCGCAGAAAGTCGGTGCAGTAGCCAAGATGTATGCACGGTGAGTACTGTGCTGTGCAGGTTCAGCATTCAGCTTCAGATGGCGGACGACGATTCTGGCGATACCCTAGGGGATATGTAAGTCATAACCCTGGATTTGTATGTTTCCATCCACATTTGTCATCCTAATCGTTTTTCTACAACGTTCAGAACTCGTTGGCTTCCGACGGCTGCGGATTCGCAAGGTGGGTGGATCCCCCACCAATTCAGCCATATGAAGAGTACATCGCCTACCTCTACCTCGTCATCGATGAGCTAAAGCAAGAGGTGGACAACACTAGGCTCCTTCAAGATGACGTTCCTGATGATTCTGAGAAGGACAGTGCACCAAGCTTTGCGCCACCAGTTTGTTATGATCCTAACTGTCGGTGCTCATACCACCTAAACAGTAGCCAACCACCACCGCCAGTGCCACCGACCGAGCCTCGCCCTAAGTACTGCTTTCCCTCGTAGCACTCGGGTGGATCTCTCTTCTCTTTCGAGCAGTAGGACTGGACGCATCATCGGAGCGTCAATTTAATTTCTCTAAGGCATGTTAGGATTAGCAACGGCGCACATGTTTAGGTTAGAAAGGTGTGACGTATATGCCATTGCAAGGTCAAGCTATGTATCCTAGTGCTACTCTTCGTCAAGTTAAATGCACCTCGGGGTTTAATATTCTTATTTTTAAGCTCATAATATTGTGTTCGACTTTTCATTTTTCTTCGAATGAGAACGAATACACAAAAAAGACAACACATCACTGCATTGAATTGCCTTGGCTTTCATTGAATTTAAATTTTGCATTGGCACGTGACGCGACACAATTAATATGACTCATCCTGAACCTAACATGGCTTAGGGAATTTAGATAGCCTGGCAGATAACTTCAGGGACCTCATGAATCCCTCTTCTCACGAAATTCCTTCCTAATTTCTTCAATATCCCTCCTGAATTGCTTATCTGCAAGCCTGTTAGCTTTAGCCCTTTGTGCCGCCTATCGTCCTTCTTCGGCTCTCATCTTCATCTTGTACCAGCGCATCTGGTCCTTCTAGCTGATGGAGTCGTCGATCCATTCGGTGAAGTGACACGCCCTGATGTCCGGTGTAGCAGTCCTTTTGCCTTCATGTGTCAATTCGTAAAAAAATGATAACAATGTTAGTACTACAAACAATCTACATTTCATCTTTTTTAAGGCCATTACCTGTGAACTGTTTGTTATCTCATGGATCCTCTGGCAACACCAGTACCTCCTCCCATATGTGCCTTCTTCGAATGAGATAGCCATCCCGCTGTTCATTCCACAATAGCACTCGGGTGGGATCTCATTCTTTGGCCTCTGGTTGGCATCAAGGATAGATCTCTCTGGATCATTGCGAGAAGCTCTCTCCATGGCTTTCATCTCTCGGTGCTGATGCATGAACCCACCTTGCCTCCTATACCTAGACCCACTCCCACTCTGGTCAGCCATTTTGGTTTTTGTGATGTGGGTTCAAGTGGACGAATGAGCGCGATATTATTAGGCCACAAATACCCCAGCCAGTGGGCCAATGGATCCGTGTGGTGTGTTTTTGCAGTCACTCAGGATGGAGATGTTGTGGGCTATTGAATCCGTGAGGTGTGTTTGTTGCAGTCACTCTGGAAGGAGATGGTGTGGGCTGAATTTGTGAGGTATGTTTGTTGCAGTCACTCTGGAAGGAGATGGTGTGGGTCATTGAATCTGTGAGGGGTGTTTGTTGCAGTCACTCAGGAAGGAGATGGTGTGGGCCATTGAATCCGTCAAGCAATGTACTAAATCGCAGCCATGATTATTAATATAAAAAAATTAATTAAATATTGAAAATAATTACCACCAAATGAAACGGCGGTTAATTAAACCGCCGTTTAACCGCCGTTTCATTTGGCAGTTTCAAGAATCGCCACAGCAGCTCGGCGGTTCTCCCTTCCTGTGAGAAACCGCCAAATGAATCGGCGGTTTACTGATCCATCGGTTCAAACGGCGGTTCATCTAACCGCCGTTTGAATCGACGGTTACATGGGCCGCCGTTTGAATCGACGGTTACATGGGCTTACCGCCGTATCATTTGGCGGCAGCCATATGATACAGCAGTTGGGTGACAGATTTGGAAAATCTGCCATCCATGAGTTGTTTTGAAAAATCATAAAAAAATTAAAAAAAATTTGAGTTGTTGTACGTGGGCTTGGTGGGCTTAGTTACGGAAGGGGTTTGGATCCGCCAATCTTATCTGTCTTCTTTCACTCTTTAAGGTGAGAAGGCTCGCGGCCCATAATAATTTCGGCCCAAGAGCATTTGCTAGCGTTCTTCCTCTCTTCTTCAACCCGGCCGCAGTGGAGCATGTGTGCGGTGCGGGGATAAGTAACTTCATATGGCTGATGAAATCCGGATGCACACACACGTCGGGGTATTGCACACCGTTTTCCCGAGGCGAAGGGCCGCGCGTGGCGCTTACTGCCGAATCTCTCGAGAACACTGCAAACGATCGAAATTTTTTTAATTTTTTTTACGATTTTTCAAAAAGAACGGTTGGATGACAGATTTTGCAAATCTGTCATCCAACAGCCGTATCATATGGCTGCCGCCATATGATACGGCGGTAAGAAGATACAACCGCCATATGAAATGGCGGTTGGATAAACCGCCAAATAAACCGGCGGTTTGAACTAACCGCCGGTTCATTTGGCGGTTAACCTGAACCACCATTTAAACCGACGGTTCAGATTAACCGCCAAATGAACTGGCGGTTAGATTCCAACCGCCGTTTCATTCGGCGGTTAGCCCTTACCGCCGAATGGAACGGCGATATCTATTTTTTATTTTTGTATTGAAAAATGATATAATTTTTTAAAATGGTTGCGAGAATATATCACAAACAAGAATAAAAGAAAATTACATGGAACGGTATATATCACAAACAAGAACCTGAAAAGTATAATACAAGATCCAGTACGACATAATCAGTCCGTAAAAAGTAAAAAACTAAATGCGGCCTCGCTTGGCCACCTTAGGCCTGACCCTCCTGGCCGCTTGCTGCGCGGCCCTCGTGTGGTGCGCGGAGTACGTGAGGGGGTCAGGTGGCGGTGCCTGCCGACTCGGGCGCCCTGCATCCGCAGGAGGCGGTGTCGCGAACGGTGGCTGCTGGGAGAACTGAGTAGCAGGTACAGGGGCGCCACCTAACTGCGAACTACCAATCTCCTCCTGCGACCCCTGCCCCTGTCGGTACCACCGCTCAATCTCGGAGGGGACTGTCCACTGGGTCGGCGCTGGGTGCTGCTCCTCGACTGGGTCGTCGGGTGTCCCGCCTGAAGCGTACGCTGCATTATACACAATCACGTTAGTATGCAAGTAAAAGCATGTAGTCATATCGTTTGGTTAATTACGTACCTAAGCCATGGACGGCGTGCCCTGCCGACGTGGACGCGCCGCCTGTGGTCATCGCTGGTTGCCCTGTCACATAAAACGTTAGTCGAGAACGTAATTAGTCAATGTTAGGATGTTACGAACAAAACGTGGATACTATAGTGTACCTGTGCTGTAGACAGCTGCTGGCCTCGGCGTGTACGTGGGTATCCCCAGGGGAGCGCTCTGAACCGGGACAGGAGTGCTGAGCGCGGGGGTACCGTCGACGGACCTGGTCCCATAGGAGTGAAGGGTAGCCGCGAGGAGCTGGACGGCGCGGTGGGTACCGTCGACGGACCTGCTCCCATAGGAGGAAAAGGTGGCTGCGAGGAGCTGGACGGCGCGTGGTACGAACGTCCAGTCGACGCCGAGCTCAAGGACGAGGCGGGGTGGCGGGGAGCCGAGCGTCGTCGTGCCGGCACGAAACCGCCTTCCTGAACTTCGTGAGAAGAGCCAGAATGTGGTCGTACGTCGCCACGTGGTCGGCGGGAGTCATGAAGTCCGCCGCTGTGGCATCGATCTCCGCGAGCACGTCGTACTGTTCAATTATGTTAATTAAAATGCGTACTGATCGAATGTGTTATAGCAGTAAGGACATAGTACTTACCCCAATCGCGTAGTTCTGGTCGCGTCGTACCGGGTACGTACTCGTGACCTGCGCCGGGGGAAAGTGGGCTCGGGCGGAACGCGGAGGACCCGAACGCGGTCCGAGGCCAGTACCACTGCAGGTACGCTGCGAAGGCCTCGTCGGAGTGCGGTCGGTGCTCGTGGACGACGTGGTTCAACGCGTCAGCCCAACCCACCACGTAGGGCGCCACCGTGGGCTGCCACAGTGTGCCAGCTGTGTGTCCCTTCCTCGTCCACCTATTCAAAGATCGACCACGTAAGTTAAGAAATATAGAAAACTTGCAGGACGAAAATACGACACACGTACCTGTGGTGGGTGGGGTCGACGGAGTGGACGACCGGCAGCGGTGACTCCTGGTAGAGGTGGAACTGCCTCATCACCCTGTGCACCGCGTACTCCTCCACGTGGACGTCGAAGACCAGGGGCTTCGTCGTCATCCAGTAGTCCTGGTCGCGCTGGCACAAGGAGGACAGGCCGTGCGGTGCCCGAGCGTGGATCGCGTCAGGCGAGTAGGGGGTCCAACGCACGTCCGCGTCAACGAGCCCATCGAACTACCCGACGAAGTCTGCGTACGACTTCCTCGTCTGCTGGCCCACCCAGCTCGGCTGCACAAGTAATACAAATAATATAGCAAGTCCCAACAACAAAAGGATGTTAAAAATAAAAAATGTCCGAACACATACCTTCCGGAGGCACCACAAAGACCCCATGGTGGGGTAGTCGCGCGGGTCCGTGACAGCAGCCGGGCCGTCATACGGCTCGGGGCTCATCGCTGGTCTGCCCACTGGGAACCGCTCGTACGACCAAAGCTGCAGAAGCAAGGGACAGCCGACGAAGATAGGGTCTCCCTTCTTAACCTTGTGCACGCCCGTGCACAGGCCCCTGTAGATGGCGGCCAAAACCGCTGAGCCCCAGCTGATCTGAGGAATCTGCTCGAGCGGGTACATCGCGACGGCCGTCGCGTAAGGGATCAGGAACCTGTGACACGAGTCCCCCTGTGAGCTGCAGAACATCACCCACCCAAAGAGCCAGAGCAGGTACGCCTCCAAGTGACGCTGGACGGTCTCGTAGTCAGCGTCTGCCCTCATGTAGTCCGCCTGCAATAAGAAGATATAAACTCTAATTTAAACTCTAATATAAGAAGATATAAACTCTAATTTAAACTCTAATATAAGAAGATATTAAAACTCTAATTTAAACTCTAATATAAGAAGATATAAACTCAAATTTAAACTCTAATTTAAACTCTAATATAAGAAGATATAAACTCTAATTTAAACTCTAATTTAAACTCTAATATAAGAAGATATATAAACTCAAATTTAAACTCTAATATAAGAAGATATGAACTCTAATTTAAACTCTAATATAAGACGATATGAACTCAAATTTAAACTCTAATATAAGAAGATAAAAACTCATATTTAAACTCTAATTTAAACTCTAATATAAGAAGATATAAACTCTAATTTAAACTCTAATATAAGAAGATATAAACTCTAATTTAAACTCTAATTTAAACTGTAATATAAGAAGATATAAACTCAAATGTAAACTCTAAGTTAAACTCTAATATAAGACGATATAAACTCTAATTTAAACTCAAATTTAAACTCTAATATAAGAAGATATAAAACTCTAATTGAAACTCTAATATTAAGTCTAATTTAAACTGTAATATTAACTCTAATATAAAAAGATATAAACTCAAACAGAACGGTGTAGGTACTTACGCTGAACTGAAGCAACCACTTCTTGCTGGGGCCGTGTGTGTGCTGGTGAACTCTTGGTAGCCCAGCGCGCGCTCGTTCCGCTGAACGTGCGCGAACCTGTCGAGAAGGTCCCGCCGCCAAGTGGCCGGAGGGTCGATCGCCCCCATGGCGTCGCCTGCTAGCGGCAGGCCAAGCAGGAAGGCCACGTCCTGCAGAGTGGGCGCCATCTCCCCCACGGTGAGGTGGAAGGTGTGCGTCTCTGGCCGCCACCTGTCGAGGAGAGCCTCCAGCAAGGAGTAGTCGAACTGAAACCACGTCATGCGGTCCGGTGGCTTCACGTGCGACCGGTCCATGTCGCCCTCCACCAGACGCGCGAGGGGAAGAAGGCCTGCTGCGAGTAACCTGCAACGCAAAGTAGTGGTCGCATTAGATATAAATTTGTAACATATCATAAATGTTGACAATTTGAATTGATAGCTTACCTCGGAACGAAGAGGGGGTGTAGCGGCATGTAGGTCATGCCGACACGAGAGCGAAAGTCGCTCCCGACGTCGACCCCCCAGCACTGCCGAGTGGTGCGAACGGTGCTACAGGTCAAGTCGCCTGTCGAGCAACTCAGGGGTCATGTACGCTGGGTCCGCCATAGCTGCAGGGAATTTGTAGAAAAAAATAGAATAAGGTAAACATTGACATACAAAAAACAGAATAAGGTAAACATTGACATAGAAACAATAATAATTCAGAACTTACATTACATAATAATTCAGAACTTACATTACATAATATTAAAAAAACCTTATTCAGAACTTACATTACATAATAATTCAGAACTTACATTACATAACTAAAGCGTCAGAACTTACATTACACAACTTATATTACCGAACTAATAATTCAGAACTTACATTTCATAACTAATTATATAATAAACTAAACAATGGTAAAGTAGTTCTACATGAGGCCCTGATTGGTGCGACGGCCACGACCAGCGCCCCTTGATGGAGGATTTGAGACCACATTTGATGAGCCTCCTGCACTGCTTGGATCATAATAAGACGTCACAGTGCACTTCTTGTATATATATGTGTGCCCAACCTCATTGCACTTAGAGCAGATACGCACGTCTGGACCAGCTTCAGATCGATCCATGTTATTCCTAATGCGCTTTGTCGGTGTAAGAAATAACCAACAAGTAAATTTAGTGGATTGCGCGTCTGGGCTCCGGATGGTTCGCGAGAGGACACAAGGGGTTATACTGGTTCAGGCACTAACGCCCTACGTCCAGTGTCGATCTGCTCGTGTTACTCGCGTTGCTCGTAGTAGGGGTTACAAGCGGTCGAGAGAGGGAGGGGCTCCCAAGTCTCTGTGAGTGTGTCTGTAAGAGAGCGTGTGTGTTGTGTTTTTTCGTCTGTCGTCCCCCTCTCCTGAGACTTGATTTTTCTATTTATACTCAGGGGAGGTGACGCTGTACAAGGCGTGTTCAGAAAGGTGAAAAATAGGAAACTTGCTGAAGAAGCCCCGCCGCCTGCGGGACACTGTGGACGCTGTTCGGGCTTGTTGGGGTCGTGCTTCTCCTCGCGCGGCGCCTGCGGACGGGCAAAACAGTGGGAGTCACATCCTTTAGCCATACCGGACAGTGCTCGGTAAGGCCAATTAATGCTGATGGGGAGCGGCGTAGTGGCGCCACGTCCTTATGCCGGGTCTTCCGGACACTCCACTCCGGCCCGGGCCCACGCCGATTCGGGCGAGGCGAAGGGAGGTCGGGTGAGATAGCGTAGGGTTGATCAGGACAGAAGTGGGTCGGCCGAGGCGGACGGGGGTCGGCCGAGGCGGACGGAGGGTCGGCCGAGGCGGACGGGAGTCGGCCGAGGCGGACGAGGGTCGGCCGAGGCGGACGGGAGTCGGCTGAGGCGGACATAGGTCGGCCGGGACGGAACCAGGTCAGTCGAGTCAGGGGAAAATCGATCCTCCCCTGATCTGATATTCTTCTCGTTTACGGGTTTTCCTATGCCCATCTCCTTCCTGAAACTGCGTGGTCCCACCCGTCGGTGAGAGGGTCGGATATTGATATCCGACAGTAGCCCCCGAGCCTGCTCGGAGGACAGGTGGTTCTCCGTGTAGGCTCTTTCTTGATGCCTGTTCAGATGTCACTCGGGGGTGCGCGCGAGCGCACCCACCGGGTGTAGCCCCCGAGCCTGTAGGGGAACGGTTGGTTCGCCTATAGGCTGGAGTAAAGTTTGTCCTTTTTCCCACCGGGGCGCGCGAGCGCACCCGGTGGGTGTAGCCCCCGAGCCTGTAGGGGAACGGTGGTTCGCCTATAGGCTGAAGTAAGGTTTGCCATCTCTGTGCGGTCCCTACAGGATGACGCCGTGTTTTGTCCAATGGACCGGACCATGATTCGCTTTTTTCAGAGGCACTGTTTCCCTTCTGAGCCGTCATGTCGTCCTTTCTGAGGTCACTGTTCGTTGGTGATGCTCTGTCACTTTGCATGGAGGGCCACGCGGCGCGATCTCACACCCGGCCTGAGTGCTGACTCAGGTATCTCCGGGCTATAAATAGGGTCCCCCGGGCCTCCTTCCTGGGGCACGCAACTATCCTGCTTCTTCTTTCTCTTGTTAGCATGAGATCCCTAGTCAGCGAACCACCTCGAGGGCGTCCCCCTGGTCCGGGGGGCGAGAGATTAGTCGCTTGATGCCACAAGAATGACTGCGACCTCGGGGAGTCCCGGCGTGGAGGAGCGCTGCTCGGCGTCGCAAGTGAAGGACGGCTCTGGTTCCGACAACTCCTCCCATCCGTTCGCCCTGCCTCGGTGGCGGTGGAACGGGTTCGAGGGGGGTGCATGAGCGGAAGTGTCGCCGTTCCCCCGACTTGCCTCGCCAGGGCAGTTGCAGGGGTCGTGTACAGCCACCTGCGCGCTCCCTCTCCTTTCCTGGGTGCCGATGTGATGCCGATGCCGGCGACCGTCGGCCCCAGGACGACGGAGAGAGTCTGTGGTGATACTCCGTTGTCACGGCACCACAGCGTGATCCTCCGCCGAGTTCCCCTCGTGGCGTCGGCGGGCGGGGAGATGCTACAAGAAGGACTGCGACGTTCGCAGTTCGGCCCTTCTTGTTGCATCGGATCTCCTGCGCCCTTCGTCGCTTGATTTCGTCACCGAGGGTGGCGAAACCCGTTTGTGTTGTCTCACGGCCCTTGGCCACGTGTACTTTTTGCCCTTATTTGAGAAATAAAGGAATCTGGTTGACTCGGGGTGTCTTTCTGCGGCCGCGCAGTCGGCCTCTTTTTGCGATTTCAGCTCCCCCATGCGCCCCCGAGTCGGTCGGGCGGGAAGCCGTTTCGTCTTTTTATCGTTTTCCCCTCACGCAATCCCTTCGCGGGACGGAAGGTAAGGGCATGCCTCGTGTTTTACCGCGTAGGCCGAAACACGGCTCCCGGTGAGCTACTAACGGGCTAGATCGAGCGAGGCCTCGGTCCTCCTCCGAGAGAGGACCGTCGGATCAACTGGTGATCGACCTCGGATAATCCCCAGAGTTCCCGACCCCCTAGTTCCCGTGGTCGTTCGACCGACCACAGGGGCTCGTCGCCTCTCTTCGTGGAGATACATGGGGTCAGGAATCTTAGGCTCGAACGCAGGTCTGGGCGTCCTCGGCACCCGTGTGCCGAGACTACGGCCTCTAGTGGGCCCGCCCATCTCTGCCCCTTCGCTCGGACGCTTCAGAGCGGCCGTCGGACCCTAGGGCCGGCCTTCGAACTCTTGGGCTGTTTTCGATTTCGCGTCGTGTCCCTTCGGCCTAAGAACGGTCCAGGCTTGTTTTGTTTTTCCTGAAAAACAAACGCGCAAGAGAAGGAAACGGGAATAGACGCGGAATAAATAAAAGAGAGGCAGGATATGGAATGCGAAGGGGTTGAGAGAGAGAGAGAGTGCCTGGGCGCGAATCCCGGGACGTGGGAGACGTGGGAGACGTGGGAGATCGAGGGCGCGCGTCGTGGGCCGCGTGGCCCTTGCGAGCCGAGGCGCAGGTGGGAGACCCGAGGCGTCGCGCCTACTCCCTCACCTGCCCATTTAAGGCAGAGAGGAGGGGGCCCCGGACCTTCTTCTTCCTCCGCTTGCTTGTCCTCAAATCGCCGCCGCCGCCTGCAAGGGAGAGCCCGTACCTTTCTTCTCTTTCCGCCCGCCTGTCCTCAAATCGCCGCCGCCGCCTGCAAGGGAGAGCCCGTACCTTTCTCCTCTTTCCGCCTCCCGGTCATGGCCTGGTCCCGCTCTTCCGTCACGGAGGGTGAGCTCGAGCGCCTGGTGGGGCGCGGGCTCCTGTGCCCGCGAACCAACCTTGTGGAATGGATGGCGCCGGGGAACGAGGAGGTCCCTGCTCCGGCCGACGGGTACGTGGTATCCTTTGTCCCCTTCCATGAGCGGGGCTTGGGACTTCCTCCACACTACTTCCTCCGCGGGCTCCTGCGTTACTACGAGATCGAGCTCCATCATCTCAACCCCAACGGACTGCTTCACGTGGCGGTCTTCGTCGCCTTGTGCGAGGGGTTTCTCGGCATCGAGCCCCACTTCGACCTCTGGAGGTCCTACTTCCATGTCGAGGAAGTGAAGGCGGATGGGCGGCCGAGGCCACACGGCTGCGCCGGGGTGCGACTGCGCACTGGTCAGGGCGAGAGTTACCCCTCGCTCCCGTTGATCTCCAGCAACAAGGGGTGGCAACCGCGGTGGTTTTACTTGCGGAGTGACCCGGACGCTCCCTTCCCGGCCTTCACAGGAAGGCTTATCGAGGAGCGGCCGAGCTGCTGGCACTGGGGCCCGCCCCGGGCGGAGCGGCATCACCTGACCGGGCTTCGTGACGCGGTCGCCCGGCTTCGCGAGCTCGGAGTTACCGGCCCTGGGGTTATCGCGGCGTACCATTCGCGCCGCGTCCTCCCCCTGATGGCCCGCCGTCTGCGACTGGACCAGATGACTCTGGCGGCGGACTGGACAGGGTCGGTAATGGCGGTCGGGGAACTTTCCGACGAGGAGGTGGGCGCCCGCCTTCGTGAAGCGGTCCAGCGTTCGTCCGCGGGGTACCCGCTGCCGGATCACCCCGTCATGCTCCCCATGGGCGAGCCCCTCATCCAGGTTAGTTGTTGGGGTTTTTCCTTTGTCTTCGCCGTTCCTCTTTTCAATCCGGAGATTCATCTGAACCTCTTTTTCTTCAGCACCCCCTGTCGTTCAGGGTTTCCCGACCCCCGCTTCCCGAGGACGCGGCCATTCGGGCCGCGAACCGTGCGCGCGCGGAGGCCGCCCGTCTGAAGAAGGAGAAGGACGAGGCGAAGAAGAAGAAGAAGCGGCTGGCCCGCGAGAAGGCCGAGGCGGAGTACCTCGAGCGACGTCGGCAAGCTCGGCAGGATGGGCTGTGGAGGGAGGATCAGGGCCCCTTCGAGGGGGGCTTTGATTATGCCTCGGACTCCTCCACTGGATCCGAGTGGAGCGATCCGGCCCCCCAGCGCGAGTCCTCGGCCGGTCGGGGCACGCCGGAGGTCACGGGGCCGTCACGCGATGGCAGACCCGCGCCAACTTCACCCCCGACCCGAGGGCGGACTCCACCGAGGGCCGACCGGGGCAAACGGCCGCGGGAGGAAGGATCGGGGTCGGAGACGGCTCCGCCGGTCAAGCGGTCGTCCCGCGGCTTTCCCATATCGAGCCGGTAAGTTTCTTTCCTCTCTCTCGCCGATCCTCTTTCGCCTATGTCGAGACGAGTGTGCGAAGGCTCCTTTTGTTTGCAGGAGGGGAAGTCAGGCGACTCCTTTGGGGCTGGCGCCGATCAAGCGGCTCGCACGCCAGACCGCCGAGGTGGCGACGAGCCGAGGGATCAACCTGGGCGACCCCCAGGTGGAGAGGGTGCTCGACCCGCTTCTTCCCGAGCAGCGGCTCGCCGCGGTGTCGAGCGCCCTGTTCGCGCACTCGGCGGAGGCGATCCCGGAGGCCCTCGCCGGGCTGTACTGTCCGCCCGCGGAGGATCCGGCCGGGGCGGAGGACGTGGTGCCGCCCGAGTCGGCTGCGCCGGACGGGGATGCGCCCGGGGAGGAGGAGATGGTGCCCTCCGGTCCTGGTCGTGACCAGGAAGATCCCATCCCCCCGGCCCGAGAGGTCGGGCTTTTGCCCGAGGTGGGGGCGGACGAAGAAGAGGAGGTCCAGAGGGACTCGACACCGGTCGCGTCCCCGAATGCCGCCGACCGCGAGGAGGGGGAGGTCATCCCCGAACCTGATGCCACCGCCGCCTTGACCGACTCGTCGCCTGGTTCGGGCGAAGTGATGGCGCCTTTTCCTCCCGCGGCGAGAACGGAGGACGCCGTGGGGTCGGGCTCGGGTCAGGAGACCCGCTCTGCCGCTGACGCCCCGGAGGGCCGCGAGATCGTCCGGCAAGGGGATGACCCCTTGGAGTTCGGGGCCCCCGCGTCACCTGGACCGACCGCGCCTCAGGCGACGTCGTCTTCTCTTTGGACGACGCCGAGGAGAAGAACGAGGCCTCCCGGATTCGTGCCGGGGTCGGGTTGGCGGTTCGGTCGCTCAACTCCGCTCTGGAAGCCATCCGTGACGTCGCCATTCCTTGCGGGGAGGTAAGCTTTCCCTCATCCGCTTTTTCTCTTTCTTCTTTTCGCAAGTGGTTTCTGATTCTGATTTGTTTTTGGCAGTCTTTGATGGCCCGCAGCCGGGACAAGTCCCTCTTCCTGCGTCGGGAGAAGGACTCGTGGGGCCGTCTGTCCTCGATCATCGCCGAACGCGACGCCCTGAGGGAGCAGCTGGCGGTCGCCCGCCAAGAAGTCGCTTCCGCCCGTGTCGATGCGCGAGGCGAGTTCGACGGGCAGCTGGCCGCAGCCAACCAGGAGATCGAGTCCCTGCGGCGGCGGGTTACGGAGGCGTGCCAGCATGCCGATGAGGCCGACCAGCGCAGGAGTGACATCCTGATCTCTTGGGAGAGGGACTCGGCGGCTCGGGAGCAAGTCCGGCTGGGCCTGGTCCGCGAGGCGGAGCGTCTTCGGGCCGACCGGGACCGGGTCATCGCCGTTCTCGAGGGAACCCGCACTCAGCTGGCCCAGGCGGTGGAGGAGCGAGACGAGGCCAGGGGGCTCATCGAGGGGCAGGCCCGCGATCTCGAGGCTGCGAGCCAAGCCCTCAATGTTGAGCGGGGTGCCCGCGAGGACGCCGAGGCGCAGTGCGCCTCCCTGGCCGAAGCAGCGGCGGCGGATCGCGCTGCGATCGAGCGCCTCACGTCCGAGGCGCGCAATCTCGAAGGACTGCTGCAGAAGGAGGGGGACGAGCACGACGCGCTTCGGGTGGCGGTCGGCGCTGTGCTCAGCGACCTTCAGGTGCGGTCGGAGCGGGGTCCAAGCTCGCTGCTCGCCGACGTTGAGCGCATCCCAGCTCGGGCCCGAGCCATGGCGAGCGACGGACTCTTCCTCGGGGTGCGCCGCGCCTTCGCCGTCGCTCGCTCCCACTACTCCGAGATCGGCCTGGAGTACCTCGCCGACGGGTTCGCTCCCGGTACGACGGAAGCGGAGGTGATCGCGCTCGAGGAGGAGGTGTCGCCGCTGTCGTCCGTGCTCGCCGCCGAGACTGCAAAGGAGGAGGGGCCATGGGCGCCCTGATTAGTTTTTGTTTTTCTTTTGGTTTTCAGACAGTTAAACTCATTTCTTGTAATGAACTTAAGCGTCTGCGTCGTTAACACTCGGCCTTTCGTGTTTCTTTGACTAAGCCGTCGGGGTACGTCCGGACTGAAGTGGGTTCGCCAGTGAGCCTTTAGAACCGTTGCCTCTGGGGCCTTTGTCCCTTTGGCATTCCGACCGGCGATCGCACGCCACTTTGTTATCCGGCGCCCCCTTTTTCCTTAATCTCGGGTACACGAATATGCCGAGGGTCAAGGACCCGGGGGATGCAGGTTAGCCCCCGAGTGACGTCCGACCCTCGGCCAATGGGCGAGGGTCGGGCGTCGCTCTTTGAAACGAAAAGGAGTACGTTCAAGCGATAACAGGAAAGTAGCCTAGAATAATCAGGGATAGAAACGACGTAGCTGTTCGATGTTCCAGGCGTTGGCGTATTCCTCTCCTTCTTCGTTCTTTAGCTTGTACGAGCCGGGTCGGAGGACTTGGGAGATGATGAACGGGCCTTCCCAGGGCGACGAGAGTTTGTGCCTGCCCTTGTTGCTTTGAACGAGGCGTAGCACCAAATCGCCGACCTGGAAAGCTCGGCCCCTAATGCGCCGAGCGTGGTAGCGCCGTAGGGACTGCTGGTACTTCGCCGAATGGGCCAACGCGACTTCCCTGGCCTCTTCTAGCTGGTCGACCGCGTCCTCGAGAGAGGTTTGGTTGCCTTCGTCGTCGTAGGCGCGGACACGCGGGGACCCGTAGTCAAGGTCGGTCGGGAGTACGGCTTCCGACCCGTACGCCATGAAGAACGGGGTGAAACCCGTCGCGCGACTCGCCGTCGTGCGCAGGCTCCAAACAACCGCCGGGAGCTCTTCGACCCATCGCCCTCCGAATTTTTTCAAGCGCTCGAATATCCGAGGTTTGAGCCCTCGCAGGATTAACCCATTCGCGCGCTCTACTTGCCCGTTTGTGCGTGGATGTCCGACGGCAGCCCAATCGACCCGTATGTGATATTCATCACAGAAACGCAGGAATTTCTTCCCGGTGAACTGAGTTCCGTTGTCCGTGATGATCGAATTGGGGACGCCGAAGCGGTGGACGATGTCGAGGAAGAATTTGACGGCTTCTTCCGATCGGATCGTCGCGATTGGTCGTACTTCTATCCACTTGGTGAACTTGTCGATGGCGACAAGTAAGTGGTCGAAGCCACCGGGCGCCTTTTTGAGGGGCCCGACCATGTCCAACCCCCAGACCGCAAACGGCCAAGTGATGGGGATCGTCTGTAGAGCCTGTGCAGGAAGGTGCGTTTGCCTTGCAAAGAACTGGCACCCTTCGCAGGTGCGCACGATCTTAGTGGCATCCCTCACCGCCGTCGGCCAGTAGAATCCTTGCCGGAACGCGTTTCCGACAAGGCTGCGAGGAGCGGCGTGGTGGCCACAAGTGCCCTCGTGGATGTCCCTCAACAGCTCCACACCCTGGTCAGCAGGAATACACCGTTGTAGGATTCCTGTGGGGCTACGTCGGTACAGCTCGCCCTCTAGGATGGCGTAAGATTTGGCGCGCCGGGCGATCCGGCGGGCCTCGGTCTTACTCGTCGGGAGCTGTTCCCGCAGCAAGTAGTCGAGGAACGATTGCCGCCAATCCGTGGTGCCAGGGTCCGGTCCCTGGGCCTCGGTCAGCGTTGCAACCGCAAGGGCGAGCAGGTCGGATAGAGCCTGGTCGTTCGGCTCGGTGCCGGCCCCTGACCCTTCCGCGACCTTGGTCCCGTTCTCGCCAGCCCCCGAGCCCGGGGCGCTCCGTTCCGCGGAACCTGGGTCACGCGGTCCGGTCTGCTCCGGGCAGGGAAGCTTTATCGAAGGGTCTCGTTGGTCACTGGCGAAGATTCCGGTCGGGACGGGTTCCCGGCCGGAGGCTTTCTTAGCCAGGGCGTCGGCGGCCTCGTTGAACCGCCTTTTGATGTGCCGGAGCTCGAGGCCATCGAATTTGTCCTCGAGCTTGCGCACTTCCCGGCAATACGCGGCCATGGTTTCGCTTTCGCAGCTCGACTCTTTCATGACCTGATCGACCACGAGCTGGGAATCGCCTCGAATCTCGAGGCGTCGAATTCCTAACTCGATAGCAATTCTCAGGCCGTTGATCAAAGCCTCGTACTCGGCCGCGTTGTTGGAAGCAGGGAAGTGTAGCCGGATCACATATTTCATCCGCACTCCGAGGGGCGAAACGAAAACTAAGCCGACCCCTGCTCCCGTCCGAGTCAACGAGCCGTCGAAGTACATCACCCAGTACTCCTGATCGACAGGGGCCGTGGGTAGCTGGACCTCGGTCCATTCCGCGACGAAGTCGGCGAGGGTTTGGGATTTGATGGCTGTGCGCGGGGCATAGGTGATGCCCTGACCCATCAGTTCCATGGCCCATTTCGAGATCCGACCTGTCGAGTCCGGATTATTTATAATCTCACCGAGAGGGAAAGAACTCACCACTGTGACCGGATGCGAGTCGAAGTAGTGGCGGAGCTTCCTCTTGGAGATGAGGACGGCGTACAGCAGCTTCTGGATCTGCGGATACCTCGTCTTTGTGTCTCCGAGCACCTCGCTCACGAAGTATACCGGGCGCTGTACTTCGAGGGCGTGCCCCTCTTCTTCACGTTCCACCACCAGCGCCGCACTCACCACCTGTGTAGTTGCAGCAATGTAGAGGAGAAGAGGCTCGCCGGCGTTTGGCGAGACCAAGATCGGAGGATTCGTCAAGACTGCCTTGATGTGGTTCAGCGCAGTCTCCGCCTCGTCCGTCCAGACGAACCGCTCGGATTTCTTCAAGAGACGGTACAACGGGAGGACCTTTTCGCCGAGGCGTGAGATGAACCGGCTCAAGGCGGCTAGACACCCCGTGACCCGTTGAACCCCTTTCAGGTTCTGAATCGGGCCCATCCTGGTTATGGCGTTGATCTTCTCGGGGTTGGCTTCTATCCCTCGGCGGGACACGATGAAACCTAGGAGCATCCCCCTGGGCACCCCGAAAACGCATTTCTCGGGGTTGAGCTTGACGTCGTTCGCCCTGAGTTTGGCAAACGTTTTTTCCAGGTCGGCCACGAGCTGGTCGGCCTGTTTGGACTTGACAACGATGTCGTCCACGTACGCCTCAACGGTCAGTCCGATGAGTTCATCAAAACACTTAAGCATACACCTTTGGTAGGTGGCGCCAGCATTTTTGAGCCCGAACGACATTGTCACGTAACAGTACGATCCGAACGGGGTGATGAAGGAAGTTGCGAGCTGGTCGGACTCCTTCATCGCGATTTGGTGGTATCCGGAATACGCATCAAGGAAGCATAGGGTTTCGCACCCCGAGGTCGAGTCGACTATCTGATCTATGCGCGGCAAAGGAAAGGAATCCTTTGGGCACGCTTTGTTAAGAGCAGTATAATCAACACACATTCTCCATTTCCCATTCTTTTTCCGTACAAGGACGGGATTAGCTAACCACTCGGGATGATACACCTCCTTGATGAAGCCGGCCACCAAGAGCTTCGCGATCTCCTCGCCGATCGCCTTACGCTTCTCGTCATCAAAGCGCCGAAGGCGTTGCTTCACGGGTCGGGACCCGGCTCGGATGTCCAGGGAGTGCTCGGCGACTTCCCTCGGGATGCCCGGCATGTCCGAGGGTTTCCACGCAAACACGTCGACGTTCGCGCGGAGGAAGTCGACGAGCGCGCCTTCCTATTTCGGAGACAGTTTGGTCCCGATCCGGGCCACCTTCGCGCTCGGGTGGTCGGGGTCCAGCTGGACCTCCTTGGTGCCCTCGAGCGGCTCGAACGACGCCAGGCCTTGGGTGAAGTCTGGCGCCTCTTCGACGAGACGCGCCTTGATCGGGGCCAACTCTTCTGTCGATGCGATGATGGCCGACGCCAGCTCGCAGCTTTCCACCTCGCACTGATGGGCCCGTTGGAATGACGACCCCACCGTGATCACCCCCTTCGGCCCCGGCATCTTGAGCTTGAGGTAGGTGTAGTTGGGGACGGCCATGAACTTCGCGTAACATGGGCGGCCCAAAATGGCGTGATAGGCGCCGTGGAATCCTACCACCTCGAACGTGAGGGTCTCCGTCCGAAAGTTTGTCGGGGACCCAAACGTGACGGGCAGATCGATCTGCCCGAGGGGGACGGCCTGTTTACCGGGGACTACCCCGTGGAAGGGCGCCCCGGTCGGGCGAACGCGCCCTCGGTCGATCCCCATGGAGTCGAGCGTGTCGGCGTAGAGGATATTTAGCCCGCTCCCGCCGTCCATCAGCACCTTGGTGAGGCGCTTACGTCCTATGACCGGATCAACCACGAGAGGGTACTTACCCGGCCTCGGGACGAATTGCGGATGGTCGGCTCGATCGAAGGTGATGGGCGCCTCTGACCACTTGAGGAAGGCCGGGGTCGCCGGCTCGACGGCGTACACCTCTCGGCGTTCCACCTTGGCCCGCCCCTTGCTCACCGACGCCTCCGTCCCACCGAAGATCATCAGGCATCCGTCCGGCTCCGGATAGGGGTCGGCGTCCATGTTCTGGTCCGCCCCCGGCTCCTGCGGGGCCGGGTCGGGCTTCTTCGACCGAGGCGCCGGCTTGCGGGAGCCCCCTGCCATGAATTTCTTCATGAGGGAGCAATCCTTGTACAGGTGCTTGACGGGGTACTCGTGATTCGGGCAGGGCCCGTTCCACTTCTTCTCGAAGTGGTCAGGGACCTCTCCAGTCGGAGGTTTGAAGGTCGGCTTCGGGTCGGCGGCGGCCACCATGGCGGTCTCGTCGTCGTGCCGCCTGCCCTTGCCCTTCCTCTTTTTCTTGGCGGGGGGCCCCGATGGGCCTCCTTCCGCTTCCTCAGTCTGCTTACCCTTAGGGTCGGCGGACTGGTGGAAGATGGCCCCCACTGCTTCCTCGCCAGCCGCGTGGCTCGTAGCGATGTCAAGCAGCTCCTTCGCGGTGCGGGGACTCTTCCGCCCGAGCTTGTGGACGAGGGATTTGCACGTCGTCCCTGTGACGAACGCTCCGATGACATCGGCGTCAGCGAGGTTGGGGAGTTCGTTGCACTGCCGGGAGAAACGCCTGATGTACTCCCGGAGCGTCTCCCCCTGTTTCTGCCTGCAGCTCCTGAGATCCCATGGGTTTCCAGGGCGGTTGTAGGTCGCCTGGAAGTTCCCCACGAAGACCTCCCTCAGGTCGGACCAGCTGCCGATTTGTCCGGCGGGGACATGTTGGAGCCAGGCCCGCGCCGAGTCGGCCAGATGGAGCGGCAAGTTGTGGATGATAAAGTCATCATCGTCGGCTCCTCCGGCTCTGCAGGCGAGTCGGTAATCCTCGAGCCAGAGCTCGGGGTCGGTTTCCCCGTCGTACCTCGGGAAGTTCGACGGGGCTCTAAAGTTGGCGGGACGAGGAGCCGCACGGATCCGCGGGCTGAAAGCCCGTGGTCCCGGCGCCTCCGGACTCGGCGTCCTCTCGTCCTCGTCCTCGTCGTCGTACCGGCCGCCTCGTCGGGGAACGCGTCCTCGCGGTCGCTCGGGTTCGCCCGCGGGGGGTCGTCGCCGGCGGGCGTCCAGTATGCTCCGAGCATCCTGGATCGGGCCGACCCGCTGTCGGACCGGAACCGCGTCCCCGGGGGGACGGGGCTGGTGCACCGAGTCCCCTTGTTGGGCGCGTCCGCCGCGCCCGGCGGCCAGCTGCCTCGAGGCTCCGCGGTGTGCCATCTGCGATGCTCGTCGTCGCGACTGCGAACTCTCGGCCTGCTGCGCCGCGGCTCGCTCCAGTAGCTCGCCGAGTTCCCGCTGCGCCTTGCGGGCCTCCGGGGTCACCGGCGGGGGGAGCCCTCTCACGAGCATGGCTGCTGCGGCTATGTTTTGTCCGGCGTGGGCAAAACACGGGGGCGGGGCACCGTCATCGTCGACGATTTGGCGTTGCACGTCCCGGGCGCGCTCCCGCGCCGGAGCCGCGTCTCTGACCTGCAGGAGCTCGCGCTCGATGCGTTCCCGTTCCTGCTCGATCCGCACCCGCTCCTGCTCCAACGGCGGCGAGCTTCTTGGAGCTCCTCCCGGCGTTGCCGGGCGTCGTCGGCTTGGGAGCGTCGTGGCGGTGTAGCCGCTCTTTGCGGGGCCGGCTGCCTTGCCACTGCCGCGGCTTGGGCCGCAACCGGTGCGGGAGCAACGGGCGCGTCGGCCACTGGGTGACCGTCGTCAGGGCCCGCTGGCCCCGAGCCGCTCTCACTCGCTTCTCCCTCTGCCCCGTCGGGGGTGTCCGCCATGAAGCATTCCCGGGAGGGGTGGTGGCTTTCTCCGACGAGCTCCGTGTCGGATGCCTCCGAAACGGGATCGTCCAACAGGTCGAAGACCGATTCGGAGACGTGATCGATCACCCCGACGAACTCGCTGTTCGCCGGGGTGGGGCTCAGGAGGCGTGTCACCAGGCGGGACACGACTTCAGCCGCGTTGCGCAGACCGTATGGGGCCGCATACGGTGGGATGGAGTCCAGCATCCCCGGGGGGAGAGGGGCTCCTCCCATAAGCTGAGTAGCGACGTTCGCCAGGGCGAACCTGACACAGCGCGCGTCTTCTTGCGTGGGCCGTGGCCCCAGGAAGACCTCGAGCTGCTCCCATAGCGGGGCCTCGTTGGCCCTCGAACGAGGGTTGCTAGCCTCGTCGCCAGGGGTGTTGATGTCGATGTCCGCGAGGGCCTCGGTGGCGGTCGCGACGTCAGCATCGGCAGTGTTGACCGGGGGCGTGAGAGCGACTCTCTCCAAGTCCCCGGCGTCGGTGATGACGAAATCCAAACTCCCAAGACGCAGCTGCGTCCCAGGAGTCCAGCTCGATCCGCGGGTGGCCATCCGAAGCCTGGTGATCGTCGAAACGCGCAAAGGCCCCTACCTGGCGCGCCAACTGTCGGTGTAAGATAACCAACAAGTAAATTTAGTGGATTGCGCGTCTGGGCTCCGGATGGTTCGCGAGAGGACACAAGGGGTTATACTGGTTCAGGCACTAACGCCCTACGTCCAGTGTCGATCTGCTCGTGTTACTCGCGTTGCTCGTAGTAGGGGTTACAAGCGGTCGAGAGAGGGAGGGGCTCCCAAGTCTCTGTGAGTGTCTGTAAGAGAGCGTGTGTGTTGTGTTTTTTCGTCTGTCGTCCCCCTCTCCTGAGACTTGATTTTTCTATTTATACTCAGGGGAGGTGACGCTGTACAAGGCGTGTTCAGAAAGGTGAAAAATAGGAAACTTGCTGAAGAAGCCCCGCCGCCTGCGGGACACTGTGGACGCTGTTCGGGCCTGTTGGGGTCGTGCTTCTCCTTGCGCGGCGCCTGCGGACGGGCAAAACAGTGGGAGTCACATCCTTCAGCCATACCGGACAGTGCTCGGTAAGGCCGATTAATGCTGATGGGGAGCGGCGTAGTGGCGCCACGTCCTTATGCCGGGTCTTCCGGACACTCCACTCCGGCCCGGGCCCACGCCGATTCGGGCGAGGCGAAGGGAGGTCGGGTGAGATAGCGTAGGGTTGATCAGGACAGAAGTGGGTCGGCCGAGGCGGACATGGGTCGGCCGAGGCGGACGGGGGTCGGCCGAGGCGGACGGGGGTCGGCCGAGACGGACGAGGGTCGGCCGAGGCGGACGGGAGTCGGCTGAGGCGGACATAGGTCGGCCGGGACGGAACCAGGTCAGTCGAGTCAGGGGAAAATCGATCCTCCCCTGATCTGATATTCTTCTCGTTTACGGGTTTTCCTATGCCCATCTCCTTCCTGAAACTGCGTGGTCCCACCCGTCGGCGAGAGGGTCGGATATTGATATCCGACACGCTTCTTCTTTCATCGCCCAGGGCCTTGCTTCATTTCTGGATCTGGATCGGGGATATAAGTTGCATTTTTCCCCGGGTTGTTGGTGAAGGAGCCAAATATCCCATAGCCATACACCTCAAAACTCCAGGTAGCCATAATGGTTTGCTTGAAGAAGTAGGGAGAGACGTACATACGGGGCTGCAGTCCCCCAGCTTCATAGCAGGCAGCAATCACATGGGAGCAAGGCTTGTGCAGCAGCTGAGGCTTCTGGCACGAGCAAATGCAACTATCGTTTTGGAGAACACACTCTTGTCTGACCCTTTCTCGTCCGGCCACCGTCCTCCCTTTGTCCTTGCAAAGAACCTCGAACCGCCGTTCAGCTGAACCCTGCGGATACGCACGGTGCAATAGAGCCTTCTTCTGCTTCTCGTCCATATACTCGGTCATCTTGTACCCATACATCAATTGGTTACTTTCCATGACAGCCGCAGCCTTTCCATACCGGTCATGGAAATATTTGATTGTGCGGTACACGAAGAACTCGATGATTCCCACTAGGAGGAGGCCCCTAGCTCCACGAAGCACCCAATTGGAAACCTCGGCATAGTTTGTAGTCTTTATACCATGCCGAGCACCTCCTTCATCATAGATCAATGCCCATTTTTCTTTGGGCTCATTCTCAATCCACTGGCTGAAAGTCTTAACTGCACGACCCCTTCTCCTTCTAGTCTGGTCAGTGTCCAACCCCACATCCTCAAGAGACTTGGGCTCGTCTGCTTCATTTGTCACGGGTTTCTTTGCGAGCTCCTCTGATTGTTTTTTCGTAAGGTCATCTAGTTTCTTCCAGATTTGGTTGAACTTCCTCTCCTGATTCTGGCTGCATAAGCGCTTGAACAGCTTCATCAGTGCCTTGTTCTTGAACTGGCTATGGAAATTAGCTCCCATGTGACGGATGCACCACCTGCTCACGACGTCGGGCCATCATGGTAATGTCTGCTACTCGGTGCTGCTATTCTTCATTTCTTCAGTTGCCTGCAGAATACTTTTGTGCCTATCATGTATGACACACGTTTGGCACATCCCCCACAACCATACTCTTCAGCCTCTCCAGAAACCAATACCAGCTGTCTCCGCTCTCTTTCTCCACAAAAGCCAAGGCCAAGGGCACTAATTGATTGTTACCGTCGCCGGCAACGGCGGTGAGGATTGTGCCTTTGTACCTTCCTGTCAGGAAGGTCCTATCAATGCATATGACTGGCCTACAGTGTCAGAAAGCCTTAATGCACGGCCCCAATGCCAGGAATGCCCACTGCAGCACTAACTTCCCTGGCCTTAAGACAGAGTGGAAAGTCTTAAGGTCATATAAACTCCCTTCATTTCGCTGGCATATGGCGTTGAGCAAAGCAGGAAGGTTGTCATATGATGCTTCATAAGTCCCCCACTTCATCTCGAATACCTTCTGTCTCGCTCTATATGCCTTGCCGTAACTAATTTTGTACTTGAATTTCTCCTCGATGGCACATATTATAGACTTGGGCTTGTAGCTTGGATTATCAATGATCTGTGCATACATTAAGTTAGCCACAAAACCGGATGTGAGGTTCCGGTGGTCTGTGTCCAACTGCTCAAGCACACATGTGTGATCCTCAATTCTGCTCACCTCCCAGTAACTATTCCACTTCCTACAGAATGCGTGAACCCGAAAAGGACACCCTTCTGTGACGCAGCAGATGTCATAGACTTGTTTGCTGGTCTTAACAACCCTGAACTCCCTTTGCAAACACAAAGCGGACCACTGTTTTATTGCATCCTTCATTTCAGCTGCAGTCTTGTAGCACGAACCGAGGCAAACCTCGTTGCACCTATACTCCCAGGGGACTTGTTGGCCTTCATTTATCGTAAGCTGTGAGAAGTCATAGTTCACCCAGTTCCTTGGCACCTGCACCGCTTCGCCGTTGTCATCATCCGACCAGTCCTCCTCGAAGTACTGCTGATGCTCTGTGCCCTCCCTCTCTACGTCCAAAACCATCTCAGGAAAATTTTCTGCTTCATCAAGCTCCCCCAATGGTTCAGGGGGTGCGTAATCATCTTGTTCGGCTGCACCTTCTTCCACTTCTTCACCTTCCTCCCTAGTAGCATCTTGAAGGTTTTCCCCTCCAACATCTTCAACTTCTCCTTGCACTTCACTGCTGGACCCAGCCTTGTGGAAAGCTCGCACAAGCAACACCAGCGGCATACCATGCTGCGTACAAAGTGTCACAAATGACCTCCAATTCTGGGTTCCTTCAAGCGCAACAAGTTTCCAATACGTAGTTGAACTTCTGTTCATCATTGCCATCACTGACAGGTCATTCTGGGCCTCATCAAGCCCAAATGAATGATAAAGCCACTTTGTTATTGAAACTCAATTTCTCTCTGCTGCTCTAGCTACTTTTCTGGTGACACAACTAAATTCTGACAGGTCTACCCCTTCAGGACCATATCTAACTTCCCCTGATCCATAGTACAATTGAATCCATAACGGTTCAGACATGCCTAAACCAACCAGGACAATAACAATAATTAATACGATTTTGTACTCATGAAAGGACTTATGCGTAATACTCGACTATAAACTATAATATAAACTCATATATAGAATCTAATATCAATAAAACTCTAATGTAAACTGTAATTTAAACTCTAATATAAACTCTAATTTCAACTCTAATATAAAGTCTAATATGAACTCTAATATAAAGTCATTACTAACTCTAACATAAACTCTAATTTAAACTCTAATATAAAGTCATTATTCTAATATAAACTCTAATTTAAACTATTATATAAATTCTAATATGCATAAAACCCTAACAGAAACTCTAATATAAAAAGATATAAACTGTAATGTAAACTCTAAAATGAATAATTACAGTATATATAAAATTGGGGTAAACCCTAATATCAGTGCATCTAATATAAAAAGATATATTAATAAAGATCTAATAACAATAATAGTAATTACTCTAAGTATCTCTAATGTCACTAAATCTAATATCAGTAATTGCCTCTAATGGTCTGGTCAGTGTCTAAGTCGAATATCAGTAACTCAAAAATAATACTACGATTTCATACCGTGTAAACTAAATACTAAAATAAATATAAAGTCAGACATCTACCAAATTGAAGTTACAACTACGAGATCGGATTTTACCTGAAACCGAAGCGCAGAACCGGCAGGGCTTCGCCGCTGATTCTTCCTCTCGAGATCGGATTTTACCTGAAACCGAAGCGCAGAACCGGCAGGGCTTCGCCGCTGACTCTTCCTCTCCCTAACCCTCCTCTCTAACCCTAGTTTTTCTTTTTTCTGATTTAGAATGAATTTTTCAACTGAATTTCGCCTTGTATAGGCGGCAGCACCCTAACCGCCAAATGATTCGGCGGTAGGAAGCCTTCCCGCCGGATCCAACGGCGCGGCAAGAAGCGGGGTCCCCCTACCGCCAAATGATTTGGCGGTTAGGATGCCGGGCCCAGGTGCCGACATCTACCGCCAAACCATTTGGCGGTTAGATTGGGCAAACAGTTCAAAATTTTGATTTTAAATTCAAATCGCTAATTCAAACGGCGGTTTACATAACCGCCGTTTGATTTGGCGGTTAAATCTTCTTACCGCCGTATCATATGGCGGCAGCTATATGATACGGCGGTTGGAGGACAGATTTGCAAAATCTGTCATCCAACCGTTCTTTTTGAAAAATCGTAAAAAAAATTAAAAAAAAATTCAAGCGATCGTCCCTGATCAAGTGCCGAGGCGGCGGGCCTGCTTCTGGTGGGCCTAGTAAAAAGAGCAAAGCAAGGACTAAGGTGGCCTACTTACAGCTGGGCCTGACTCTGTCTGCCTAGAGATCTGACCCCTAAACATACTCTCCACTCAATTACAGATGCACGTTTCGCTAAAAAGAGAGAAAGATGCACGCACATCCCACTCTGGCACTCCATCTCACAAGAAGAGAAAAAGAAAGGCACGCCCGCTCTCTGCTTCTCTCCAAAAGAAACAAAAGAAATGCACATGTTGGCGCATTTTGTGCATGAACGACGTTCAGTCGAAACACTAGAGTTGATCAGTTGACAGTCGACAGACGTATAGCATCCTCTCGTATCCTACAAACTCTGACAAGTCGATCGATTCGACTAGGCTAGGTGCGTAGGCGAGAGGGTTGGAGATGGAGAAGACACGAATAATCACAACGTGCGCGTGATCATGAGTGCGCGCGAATCAGGGAATGCTTGCTGCATCGGTCGACAGCGGTCGATCCAATCCAAGAAACTGGGGTCATCGGCTTCAATATTCCTGAAAGAAATAGCTGATGACTCTTCAGAACGAGGAGAGAAGAGGAAATAGCTTTGCTGTAACAACTTGCTCGCGCTCCAGCTCCCCGGCGCCTCTCTCCCACCAGTCGATCCGTATCCTGACCGATCGCCGTGCCGAGACAAACGACGGTGTTTTTTCAGCCCCGGCTTGTTGTGTGCAGTCAGTCACGGCGATCGACGTCGCGTTTCCCAGCTTGGATAACCGATTCGCGGTCCATTTGCGCGGTGCCAGCACCAGCAGTCGTCGGCAACCGAGGGTGACGGCGATGACTGCACAGGACCCCGCAGTTGTGGATGCATATGGATGGGCGACGGACGACGACCAAGCCTCGACCTCCGTCGTCCTCGTCGTCGTCGGCCTCATCTCGCACGACTCGGCGGCCTGGAGGACCTGGCATACGGCGGCCGGGGTCATCATATATACATGTCAAGGTCCGCCGGTGCGTTCTAGCTTTGTCAATCTTCGTCGGAAGAATATTATTATTCCCCGCCACCAAGTCGGCATTACCGGTTACTTCGTATAAGGCCAAAAATGTGGAGTAGACTTTGTTGACAAGACGAAGTTTTAGATACGATCGAGAAAATTAGGGGTGCGCCCCATGAGATCTATGGCATGCATCGTGGTGGTTCGTGTGTCACAATAAGTGGCCGAGGCATGTTGGTTCCGGATGCTGTTAGAGGTGAAATTTTAGTGGTTGCTAAAGGAATGAGAGTGCCATTTTTGTAAATGCCTTTAGTGTAACCGTGACCGATCACCTTGCAATGTGAAGTGTAACGGGAGCACAACTCATGGGTTAAGTGTGCAACCTCAACAAAGTGAAAATAATAGCGCAAGTTGAACCCAAAAGGCTCTACTATTTAAGTTGCATGTCATATTTTTACTACACTTGCGGAGTACAATTCCTTGTACTCACCTCTTCTTTGTCCCCCCTGATATTCCCCAGACCCAGGACGACGTGGAGTTCGCTAAAGACAACGATGTCGACCAAGACGCTCCATTCTAGGATTGTGTGCCTCTAGTCAGTTGCCTGTGGATATGGAGACCCATTTCGCTAAAGACTCGATATCTTAATATAATTTTTCTTTTAGACCTTGGGCCCATTTAGTAATGATGTTTATTAATTATGTAATAACTTTGGTATGAATCACTATTGTAAATGTCATATATATGAGTAAACTGATCCTGGCATATGGCATTCGTATTCGGTTTTGTCTATAAAATCAGGTGTGACAATAGATCTCTTTCTCCATTTCTTACTTACTACCTGTATGTAGGTAGGTACCATACAGTGGGTGAATATGTATGTCAAAAATATGCAAAACATGTGGGGCCTTAAATATGGATTTAGAGCTGATATGGTGTCTAAGAGGAAGCCAACACGTGAACCTCCCAAAATCCTAAAAATATGCAAAACATGTGGGGCCTTAAATATGGATTTAGAGCTGATATGGTGTCTAAGAGGAAGCCAACACGTGAACCTCCCAAAATCCTAATTCTCATTTCCTAAGGCCACGTTCACTTAATCCTCGCCACATGGAGATTGGAGGGTATTAGGCGGTTAATTCCCCTACAAATCTATTGAGAATTAATCCCTTTTAAATCCTCCCCATTTCGGGATAATCTAATAAGGTCTAACCGAAGTGTGGTGTGCTGGATAAAAATTGCCTTATGGCCTTGCATAAATTAGCTGCTAGCTGTTGATTTTTTTTTTCTATCACAAGGACATGTCCCTTTCGAATTAATAGTCCACCAAATTGTACTGCAGGATAGGCTAGTAATTTTAAAAGAAATAAGTGTTAGAAAATTGTGAGTAAATTTAAGACCCACAACTAATCAAGTTTGTTATCACTAGTCCATGAACTCGTGGTCCTGTCCATACTTGTAATTTTGAGATACATAAGTATTAAAAATTTATGAAAAATTATAGTTGATAGCTAATAATAAAATTGTTTACCCCTCTCTCTTTCTCTCTAGTATTTCAACACAACACTCATGTAGGTATGTAGTTATCTTTATCGTTGTGATAGACTTTTAGTTTAGCAATTACTCTATACTTTTTTTTTCATTCACACTCATATTTTTGTTCACTTTGCATGGAACCTCGATATGTGTTTGACATGTTGTTTAATTGAGTCCTTATTTTGATCTATGTATTTGATATGGAAATCAATATATTACCAATGCTTTATTTTGTATTAGTATTTTCTATTTTAACATAGAAAATCATTGTTCTCAATACCATTATATATACATGATTTACATGGTATATATTAAGTTAGTATTTTCTATACTAACAATTGTAAAAATAGGTAATCTAGAATTCGATATTGGTGTGCTTCATGATATTTGTTTTATAATGAGTTAATGACACATATAGGTAATTTACAAGTCAGGGCCCGACCGCGGCTACCGGCTATAGTCGCTCTCCCAGCTTAGAAAAACTTGGATGAAATGATAAGATACCACCTAGCTATAGCTATAGTAGCTAGCTGAGCATCGCGAGTCATCACTCAAATAGACCATCTCGATCCATCTCCTTTGGCCGGCAACGTTACGTCGTTGATCGACGATGATAGCATGTGTTGTGGGGCTGCCTACATGTCCCTCTCGCTTAAGGGTTAAGACAAGCACATTTTTTTCTCTCCAAAAAGTCCAAGAGGTCATACGCGCAGAGACTGGCGACCATGCACAGCTAGCCAGTACACTATTTAGGTCCACACAAGTCTCTCTCCTTTTGGCTTTTTCACTGGCCTGGTTCGAGACCCCTCTTCCCTCTTGCATCCACAGTGGCGGACCCAGGGCCCGGCGACCCTGGGCGCCTGCCCGGGCTCCTCCCCACCTGCATGCATGCAGGTACTTTTTTTTTAGAATTACCAGAGCTTTCGTTAAGACATCATAGAGCCAGTACAATCTACAGCAAGTAGATCACGGAGCACCGATGAATACATAGGTACTGCACCGTGCAGGAGTATGTTGATTGCTGCTAATAATAATTGATGGCTCAATAGATTATGGACTAGACGGTCTTTAGTACTGATTTTCATGTACTAAAGCTTTAAGATATTTTTTTAGATGTTTGTAATAAGCAAGGCTGTGTGCAGTCACGCAGAAGCCGATAGGCTGTGTGCGTTATTGCAGAGGCCGGAATATAATTCCATTGTCTAAAAAAATGCATGCGATGTAGCGGATTAGAAATTTAGGACTTCATCAATGACTCAGCGAAGCGTATGGCTCGCCATCCATAGCGACTATCTAAATCCACCATTACCGATTACTACTTTACTACAACATTACTGCTTGTTTATTAGTTAATAATTATCTATAGGGATTGGAAGAACAAAAGCAAAACAACTTGGTGCACATGAACCTGATAAAACATGAAGAACAAGAAAAAGGATGTTGCTTGTTAGTTGTCACCGTATTGCATGACCATATGACGTATTTATTATTAACTTGAACACAAAAGAATAATATTAGTTTGTTTATATTACCGGCCGACATGAGTTTACTATATCGTCCAGGCTATATAAAAGTTTTGGGTCCGCCCTGTGCATCCACATGACCACATCTCCACCACTCGCAACTTGCAAGAAGTACCAGTCCAGGCACACCAGAGTGCAAGCTAGGGCGCCGCGATCTCTTACCAGCTGAACCACCAACCTTTGGTGGAAATTTTGGTCTCCTCGATCCGTCCTGCAGCTAAGCTTTGATCGATCTCCTCATAAAGCTATAGCTTCTCGCTCTCTCGACGTACATGCATGTCAAGATGTCGTGCTCATGCATGTGTCCATCACCTTTTTCTCCCGGCCGGCCCGGCCTCCCGTTGCTTTCAGCTTTGCCTTTATGGCTTTCTCTTTCCCTGGCATCGATCATGCGTGTAGCGTCGTTGCTTCTTGTTATTGACCTCAATTCCGTCGCCGTTTGCGACCTCGCGACGACCTCGGTTGATCCTCCCGGCCCTTTCCGTGTCTCATGCCCTTGTATCGCTGTGCATCGATCATACATCTCCAGAATTCCTTTTGATACTATAAACAAGTAGCCTGCATATGTATAAAGCCCATCATGCATGCACGAGACAGAAGGATCGATCCACACACACATATATATATATATAGACAAGTAGTCTTTCTTGCACACCTTGACTTAGACCTATTTGGATCCACTCCAGCTAAATTTTAGCTAGCTATTTTGGCCAAAGTTTAGCCAGCTAAAATTTAATTGAGACTATTTGGATCCTTTAGCTAATTAATGTTTATTTATCATGCACTCTTTACTTTTGTTGAACCCGATGTGGCGGACACGACAAAATAGAGGGTCAATTTTATCTTTAACCATGTTTTAGCTGTGTTGGAACAGCTAAAGGGATCGTGTGTATTTTGGCGTCCAGCTAAAGTTTAACTGAGTTTTAGCTATTTCCTTTTGGATCCCTGGCAGCTAAAGTTTAGCTGATGAATATATTGACAACCAAAATTGGCACAAGTCAGGGCCGACCGGTCAGACCGGTTAGCCTGACTGGTCAGACCGGTCTGGCATGTGAAGTTGCGGTGCTGGCTTGAATGACCGTAACAATGAGTCCTAGTGCGATTAAAAGTGACATAGTCTCTAGATTGATCGACTATTGCGGTGCTGGGAGATCTGGAGGACCGCAAGATTTGGTGCAAGGCATGGAAGATGGTATGTTCTCTGGGATGACAGGATATTGCGGTGTTTGAAGATTTGGAGGATCGCAAGAGTCGGTGGTGGAGCAAAACAAGCAAAAGGGCGAAGTTCGGCACCCAGACCGGTCTGACCGGTGTAGGGGACCGGTCAGACCGGTTACCCTTATTGTAATCCGACTAGGACTCTTATTTTGGGATTCCGAGATTGTAACGAGTTGTAACTTGGTTTCCTTGCGGGACAAGACCTACCCTCCCTATAAATATAAGGGGATTCGGCCGATTGAACACACAACAATCGAATCTATCAAATTTACTACTTTTATCCTTTACTTTTTGCATCTCCAAACCCTAGCTTTTCCAACCTTACTTGCTGTTCTTCCTGCGTCTCCGCGACGTTTGAAGGCGTCCTAGGTGGCCTGCCGACCCTAGGGCACCCCCTGATCACGTTCTCCCTGACGGATCCTTCCGGGAGGCGTTTTTAGGGTTTACCCCCTTCTTCCCCGACGGGAACCGGTCTGACCGGTGCCCCTGACCGATCTAACTGGTTGGCGCAGGGAAGCTGCGGGTTTATCGTTTTACGTGCTGCGCGTTCTAGCGCTCTCGTGTGTTGACCTAATTCTGCGTCAACATACTATTGGCGACTCCGCTGGGGAATTGGAGATCTGGTTCGTGCAGCCGATCAATCTAATTCTATCTAGATGGGTGCCAATACTGAGGTCGATCTGGAGAACATCATCACCATCAAGGATGACGAACTCTCTGCTGAAAACCGCCAAGGACTTGAAGAGTACCTGAAGAAGAAGGCGGAAGAAGAACGCATCTACTACTTGTCGCACTTCAAGAAAGACCGCAAGGGCGTGGTCTCCAAGATCAAGGAAGTAGATCCATCTGCTACATCTTCAGCGGCATCTCCTAAGGTACAACAACCCGAAGAAAATTCTCATGAAGTTTTCCTTAAGTACATGGAAGATAAATTGGCCGAAAACAATGTTAATTTGGTTAATTGGATGATGAAAAAACATTTAGAATCGGAAGGCAAATAGCCCTTGGCTGAACCACCTGCCGCCGATCCTAATCTTTTAATTTCTAAGATTCTTGTAGTGTCTGATTTTAAATCATCGGTAGCAAAGCCCGTAGAGCAACCTACATATGGCATGCGTTGAATTATTTTGAAGGCCAATCTGTTACGCCATCCAATTCAATGATTACTCGGCCTGCTGCACCTCAACAGTTTGCAACTTTACCTAATTCGGTTAACCATGGCCGAATTAGTAATGAGGTTGTAAATTTCACCCCGCAAAATCCGAACTATGGATATTCGGTACCCCCATTAGTTTAAAGTTTATTTTCACAAGGTCCGGTACCTTACGAACTTTTTGGAAGGTACGGCCAACAAATACAGGGGATGATGTCGGCCAATCAATCTGGCCAGCATCAACTGGTCAGACCGGTCGCCGTGACCGGTCAGACCGGCCCTGGAGGGTCGGATGCGGCAAACCAGATTGTGCCGCTCCAACCGGTCAGACCGGTCACTGGATCCGGTCAGACTGGTCCCGGGGGATCAGAAACGGGGAATTTGCCTTCTACTCCCGTGCATAATACTCAACAGCCAAATTCTCAGGATAATTTATTAGAGTATTTAGATAAAATATTTTCTAAGTACAAACTTGATTTGGCTTCAGCTCTTAAAGAAAATTTGGGAGTAGATGTCAGGGATAAGGCTAGGTTGTATCAAAAGTCTTATGTTCCTCGATTTGATTTAGTTCCTTTCCCTACTGGTTTTAGACTTTCTGACTTTGTCAAGTTTAATGGGGAGGATTCTAAAAGCACTTTTGAACATATTAGTCAATACATGGCACAACTAGGCGATTCTGGCTCTAGTGAGGCTTTAAAAGTGCGTTTATTTTCTTTGTCTCTAACTGGTACAGCTTTCTCATGGTTTGCATCATTAGCTCCTCATTCTATTACTTTATGGGAACAGTTAGAATAAAAATTTCATGATCACTTCTTTTCTGGCAGTAACGAGCTTAAATTGTCACATCTCACATTGGTTAGGCAGTCGCGTGATGAAATGGTTAATGATTATATTAAACATTTCCGTGATACCAAAAACCGTTGTTTTGGTGTTACTATTGCCGAAAAGGATCTTGCTGATTTGGCTTTTAATGGTTTACGGTCGCACATCAAAGAGAAATTAGAGAGCTTTGAATTCTTTAGTGTAAACCAAGTGCATCAAAGAGCTTTGGCTGCTGAAAGCCGAAGCAAAGATTTAAAAGAAAGCCATAGGACTCATCGGGCTAATGTGCATAATGTAGAATGTGATTCTAGTAGCTCCGATGAAGAATATCATGAGGTGTTGGCTGCTGAATTTGTATGACCAGCTCCTAATAAAGCTTTTACTTGCACATCTCTTAAGCCGACTCATAGGAATCGGCAGGAGGAGATGAAGTTTACTTTTGATGTATCTAAATGCGATAAAATTTTTGATGAATTGCATAAGAATGGATATATCAAATGCTCTTTTAATATTCCATCACCTGAGGAGTTAAAACGGCGCGCTTATTGCAAATTTCATAATTCGATTCTCATGCGACTAATGATTGTAATTTCTTTCGTCGACAGATTCAATCGGCTTTAAATGATGGACGATTGATTTTGAATGAGATGCAAGTTGATAAGCGCCCGTTTCCAGTCAACAACATAATGGTCAATACCATGGATTTGCAGGATGCCAAGATGTTGGTTCGGCCCGACAATGCCAATACGACAGGAGGCAAGAACGTTGTGATTGGAGAACCAAGGAAAGTGATGGAAAATGACAAAGTGCTTGGAAGAGAAGTTGTGCTTAAACAAGCTCCTGATGAAAAGAAAATCTTGACTATTACAGTGAAGAATTCTGAAATTAGGGGAGAATCAAGCTCTCAAGCGCGGGATCAAAGGCCGGTTATCCCTGCCCGAGACCGATCAGACCGGTGGCCGTAACCGGCCAGACCGGTCCGGCCCAGAGGCCGGTCCGAACTTTTGTGCCTAAACGTCCTGAAGTGGGAACTTGGAAGACGAACCAGGACAAAGATCAGGGGAAAACTTTCAAGCCGAAGGCAACCTTTAATCAAGTCATGGCGAAGCACATGCAAAACGCGGCCGTTCACCAAGATCGGCCACCAAAAAAGAGACCAAGTTCGCCGCAAAGGGATTCTGGTGTGATGAAGGCACCAAGAGGACAGTGGAACCAGGGTCCAAGCTCATCTCATGGTGCTGGTCCTTCTATGCCATGGAGGCCGTTCCACCTCCCCCTCCTGAGCCTATTTGGAGGGATGGAATTATGTATGTACCTTACTGTCCTGCACCAAATCAACCACGGCCTGGGGTTCCTGTTCATGCCAGAATAACTCAACAACAGCCTAGGCCTGCAGGATTCCAACAAAGACCGACGTTTGTGCCTCAACAGCACAGACCGGTCAGACCGATGTTTACGACCGGTCAGACCAGTGCCCAGAGGCCGGTGTTTGTGCCCCAACAGCACGGACCGGTCAGACCGGTGGACGGGACCGGTCAGACCGGTGTTCAGAGGAGGCCGGGCAAGGAGCCGGCCAAGCAGGAATATCGCCCCGTTCAGAAGAAAGAAGAGCCTGCCCCTGTTATTCCAAAGCCAATTGTGAAGAGTGTGATTCAAATTGGCTCCATGGCAGTTGATTCATCAATGGCCGACGCATCTAACGTTATTGGTACTTCGGCCGTAAAAAAGGTTCCTTTGCCTCAGTACACGC
>CM014272.1:81414389-81458266 GCA_004135705.1 Alloteropsis semialata | reverse complement strand
GAAGAGGATGACGCCCGGTCGACCGCTTCATCGCCGCCATCATCCCCAGGCAAAAATGCCTAGGGGTGATTTTCTTTATATTTGAGAATCGGGGCTTGATCCATAGAAATCTATTAGAAAGCTCTTTTGCTCAAGATGTTATCACTTAGGAAATTATCTTGTCTCACACAGTTCGGAGCTTGTTCGAGCAAATGCAAATCCCTTGATCACCCCGTGTAGCACAACATGTGTTTAATTCATTTAAGCATGCCATTGAGCACAAATGACGAGAAATATAAAGGCTAAGGAGCTTAAGAGCTATTCAAAGAGTACAAACTTAACCTAGTGGCATTTTGGTATTTTGCACCCTAGGAAGGTTGACCAAGTCAAATTTTGTCACGTGACACCAAATACTTCCAAACTAAATCTGGATTGATCAAGTTTGTGAAGCATTCAAACTTACAAAGTCAAATATTTGGAAGAGTTTCTTCATCGCATGTGATAAGAGTGTTTAGCTATGTTTAGGACCCCAGATTTTGAGTTTTCTAAACATGCTTACTACAAATATGCAAGCAAGCAAATATTTTTGTTCTTTTATTATGTTTTATCATTTTTTGAATTTAACTGTATACAGTGCAAGATACATTGTACCTCCTTGTTGGGCCCTCTCCCAAGCTTGTATAAAGATCATGGTCCTGGATGGGGGTTGTAACCCTGCGAATGCCAATAGGCTCTCTGCTCCTCGTGGGTTCTGCGTACGTGTCGTGTGATTAGGTCTACCTTGCAAGGTTAAATTCGGATCGATTCGCTGTACCTCTCAGATAAGAGGACCTTGATCTTTCTGTCACAGTGCGACATAATATGAAGGTAAATGGAAGTGTGAAATGGTTGATTGAATGAAGATATGATAAATGTTTACTTGTTAATGAATTGTTTTTAAACTTAATAATAGGATAGTTGGCAAACATAGAAGTTGGTGCTATTACACTAATCTTGATGCTAAAACATTGAAAACAGGAACAACTCTTAGTAAGCTTTTCGGCAAAACAAACCCACAGCCAAAAGCCTTGCATACTAGGAGTCGGCTAAGTATATACCACTAGTCGGGTAAGTCTTGCTGAGTATTAGTTACTCAGGGTTTGTTGCCTAACCTTTTTCAGGACAGGAGGTTGTTGAGTTGTCCTTGCTATGTTAAATACAATGGCCATGATGCTGAAGGACGGGAAGTCACGAAGCTCTACGTGTAGTCACCATCTTTGTATTTAAACTTGGTTTGTAAACGACTTACTCCGTACAGTTTTGAATCTATGTCATACTTGTACTATCTGCGCTCACCGTCGAGTGAGACTTCTGGTGTTTGTTTCGATCCTTGTTCCAATTGTGGTTGAATCGGGATTTACCCGACAGACTGCCAGATTAGACCGTTTTAAGTGCATGCAGACATATTATTTATTTAAAATGAGTGTCAATGCACTTAAGCCGGTTTAATTTGGGGCGGTTCTGCCACAACGTGGATCATGGGAAGTCAGGAGAACGCAGATGCATGGCTGGCTGCTTGCCTACTTGCTTCTGCCGGCATCGCCTGCGCCCTGTCGTCTTCCTGATTTGGTCATGTAAGACTGCAGCAGGCCTGCCTGATTCCGTACGTCCTGCTTGCTTCCGGCGTGCTGCCCGATTCCAGCACCACTGCAGCAGGGCAGGAGACGCAGGACTGCAAGAGGAGCCCAACAGAGGTTGCGAGGAGACGAAGACATACGAGGGCCGAGCTCGCGACGATGTCCGACAGCCGGGGCGCACTAGACGCCGGCACCCAACGTCGACTCCCGTCTCGTGCGAGATAGGAGCGAGAGGAACGAGACTAGCTTGTGACCGTGTGGGCCGTGGCCTCTTCCCTGCCTTGCTGTTTTACTCTGGTTCGTGCAGCTGGCCTTTTGTTCATGGGCCAAAACTAAACATGGACTGTGGAGTTTGTTGGGCCACAACTAGGGTCACGGCCCGGCTGGCCCTAGGTGCAGGCCCGCCCCTGTTAAAGGGTAGTACGTACATATGAAGCTAGTTGCCTCTCATGTCATGCTTATATATGGCCCATTTAGCTAGTTTACACCCATTCAGGCCCGGCCCATACTCAGTTTCACCCTGAGATTAGAATTCAGGCCCACATAACCAAGAAGGCAAGAACTATCCCACAGAGAAGCAAATTGCATCGATGCATGCTCATCAGTTAAAAGTCGATCCACAAGTGTTATTTTACAAACGGTAACACCATGAGCAAACTATTCTAAAGATGAGATCTGATGAGCTAGCAGGCTATTATTTCCCGTAATGTTACTTTATTCAGTAAACATCAAACATACATTGTCTTCAAGCATAGCTTTCCAAGCATCCATTTCGTGTTCTTCGGAAAGAAAGGTCTACCCATGTGCTGAATCACGTTCTCGGTTTCAGCAAGCATGTAGCTGATATAGAAACTACACATGCCTAATAGATTGGATATCTTTTCTGAGCAGAGTGCTCCCACACTCATGCGGATTTTGCGAAGCCAATCCTGTCCTTGCCGAAGTCGAACACCGTGTGGTAAGCTCCCATGAAGACATCCCCAAGGATCCTGCAATGGTTCAGATGCAAGCTCTCAGAATGAGACGCGAAAGAAGGAAATATGACAAGGTATGTAACGCAATGTTTTGTTCCTCACCAGAGAGGACCACGTGGGGGCGGTATGTCAAATGCCATGAAACCGCTGATGCAGACAGTTTGCCCTCCTTGCTCCAGTTTCACAATGTACTGAACACAAGTTCCACAACCTTTGAGAATGTACGCATTTGCAGTGATGATTATGTAATAAAATAGATCTTGAGGTGAAGTTTACATATTTATTTTAAAATCAAGTGGAATATAAGAATTATAAAATCAACTGCATTGTGTCTACTAGGCATTTCTTGGTTCAAAATATCGACAACAAATTATATCACTCCAACACTTCAAAACACCTAGGAAATGTATGTACTTCAAAAATTGGCGCTTCAAATGCTCAATTATGAATTGCACAAGACACTGAATCCTTTGTAGTCTAGGACTGAACAGGTCTCTTCAGATAAACATCAAGCAGTAAATGTTCAAGCCCGCTAATATCTTGTTCATAATATGTTCAGTAAAATTAATTAATCAATTACTAATAACATCTGCTGAAAAAATTGGCTACTTTGTTGTAGTAGGAATTAACAAAAAAATTGGTTACTATAGTTGGAGAATGAGCTATGGGTTACTAGAAAGCACCTGCTCTGGTGTTAGGGTGAAGGTCTTGTCTGCAATAGTGAATGCAAGATTTGGCATCTTTGATAACTGATGGCAGCTGACCGTTGATTCCCCGTTGGGGCTTGGTAGACGCTCACATAGCTGGAACATAAGGCAGGATCTTGTCAGTTGTCACCAATAATAAAATTCGATAATGATAAAAGAAACACCCAGAATAAATTATAAATTTCGTAACCTGGTTAGCATATTGCAATATCAGCTCCTTTGTTTTGTTTTCACGCAGCTGATTCTCTATCCACACAACAGCCATCTGACAGGCTGAGCACATAACATCGGACCCCAGGTTTTCTTTCCCAACAACAGATTCAATTCCTTCACTGCAGAAAGTTTTGTGTGATAATTCATCAGAGCACGAAAAGAAGAATATGCAGTGACAAAATAAAAGGCCAATTTGACACATACTACAATGGCCTGGCATAATGGACTCACCTGACAGAATGAGTGCCATCAAACATGCACAGACCGATCTGGCTGCAAACTCTCTGTGGACTTGTCTGTAGAGGCAAAGCATTACCAAATTAGTAGAGTTCAAAATTAAATTTCTTATTATGAAATCTCGTCCACACTTGGAAGTCTGAACATATGCAGGGAAATGCAGAGACTAGCAAACCTGTGCTATGAGCAGGTCGAGGATCATCTCGCCATACTGGCTCACCACTTCTTTGCATTCCGTGCTGATAATCCCCTCAGCCCCAATTGCATGGTTCACTTGAGCAATTATAGCCTGTAAAAGACATGAGATCTTAGAATTTAGTCATTCCATATAACCTAAGGTTGCCCACTCAGTACATAGTTTGCATTTATATGGGCAATGATTAAAGTACTCCAATATATTAAGAGTATTCGTCAATGACTCCAGCTCAGCTTGAATTTTGTAAGCCCAGTGCCCATGATCATGAAAATTGAAATACAGAGAAAATCAGGATCATCACTATGAGGATACATACTGTAGGACCAGCCAGCAAAGAAGTTCCAGAGTCGACAATAGCGGCACAGCCCTTGGCACAAAAGCCAGTCGAGTGACCATCAATGAGGAGATCCCCCATGTTGAACTGCCAGTAACCTTTCTGGGAAACAGGGACATAGGTGTGGTTCCCCTTGAAGTGTTTAGGGTCGACGCCGCCAAAGACAAGCTCACCACCGGAAGATGCTTCAGGGTTTCTGTTAAGCCAGAAGGAGAAGACGTTGTCTGCAAGAAGTTTCTGCTCTTGCATACTCTGCCTGTTGTTGCACACAGAAGAAAATGGTATGCATTTCAGTTGGCAAATTGGCAAAGTGAAGTTTATATCAGTGAGTTAACATCTAGAAGACATACCAAATGGGAGGAGCTTTGCCAACAGAGATTTCAGGGTATCCAAGACCTAGGATGCCATCAAACTTCCCAATGATAAATGTGACACTGGATTCGCGCGTCGTCTCGATGAACTTCTGAAATGGGGAGAACAAGTTGCAGTATTAGAGATACAGTCCACATGTGAATATTAATACGGTGAACTACACTGAAAACACAAATTACCTGGCCTTTGACAACAAGGTCTCCAACCAGCACGCTATCCTTGCTGAAGAATCCAGCAATTGATCCAGAGCCATAAGTAATTTTGCAAGACTCCCCTGAATAATTTGGTTTGGAAATGTATAGTGAGAGATTCAGCAACATCTCTGAATGGTGCGAGAAAACTGTAACATTGAAAAAGATGAGGCCATAAATGTACCATCAGCCTTGTAAGTGCTAGACTTCTTGGACTTGTATCTATGGTGGAGGTAGCATGCTATCTGCAGTAGAACAGGGCAGCCAAATTAAGCATCGGAGTATCGGTCGTTCTATAGCAGCAGGAGTCTAAAGCTTAAAATTACAAAATTAACAAACAAGTAGAGAAGTGGAACTCATATGCCCAAGAATGAACGCACCGAGAAATAGCATTTGGAGGAGGGGACCCAGAGGTTGGAGCTGCCGGTGTCGAAGATGACGGTGAAGTTCTGCGGCGGCGTGCCGATGCCGACGACCCCGAAGTACTGGGTGTTGAGGTAGTCGACGAGAGGGATCTCGTCGCCGCCGGCGCCGACGGCCCTCAGGCGGCGGCTGTCCTGCTGCCTCGCAAGCTTCGCCAAGGCCAGCGCCTCGTGGTCGAGTTCGTTCTTGTTCAGGCTGACCCTGAGCAGCCCGTCGCCATCAGGGGAAGCACGGAGCCGCAGGGCGCATGACAGAGCCCAGAGACAGGCAGTCGCCAGCAAGAGCTGCCTGTGCCTCATGATCCCAGAGAGTCGAGAGCACCTGAGAAGAATTAGTGTCAGCATGGATTAGGAGTTTAGGACAAAGCTGCTATATGTAGTATGCACTTTGTCCTTATCCTTGCTCCGGCCTCAGGAAACTCGGAAGTCAACCACTGAGATGCTGCTATTCAGGAAACTAGGAAAGTTTCAGTAGTTCAGTCGAGCTGAACTGGAAATCGAAGTCCCAACAAAGAACATAGGAAACCTACAGCGCAGAGCTGGTACAGCTTCAACGGATCGATCGATCTACAACAGGTGCTGGGATATAGTGCCAATGACGAAGAGCAGGCCCTGTAGCTCTGTATAAGGTTATTCGAAATGTTTCTGCCATGTCCAAGCAATTGGGAGCAGGGTAGCATGGCAAATCAATAGCAAGGAACAGTATCGGAGGATACAACCACGTACGGCCACTAAGAAGTAAAAACCATGCGAAATGAGCGATCGTACATCACTACGGCGTCCTAGAAACAGGCAAGCAGCGTTGATTCAGACCTACCAGGCAAGGCGGAGAAGAGGACAAGGGATGCCGATCAGTGCTTGTAAAGTAGAGCTCAGTCAGGCAAAAGTAGATCAAAGGCAAGCGGTTCAAGCAAGAGAACCAGCTTGCTGCGTGTATAGCTTGCTTCCAGGTCCAGGACGAAGAAGAAGGATGGTGGCGAAGTCAAGGAGGAAGGGGGAAGACGAGAGAGGTAGAGGAGGCGTGTGGGCGACAAATACACCGTGTTCGTTTTGGGATCAAAAAATTAATCCCTGCATTAAATGCCTCTTTGACCGTTAATTAAGGGTATTAAATAAAGTCAGTTTACAAAACTACCTCCACAACCCCTGTCAAATTCGCGAGACGAATTTAATGAGGCCTTTGACCGCGCGATTAGAGGATGATTACTGTAGTATTACTGTAGCAAATCATAGATTAATTAGATGCAGTAGATTCGTCGTGCAAAGTTGCACTTATCTGTGAAAAAGTTTTGTAAATAAACTTCATTTAGTCCCTCATACATGCTGCGACAGTAATCCGGGACAAAAAATTGCCCCGGCTGCCGAACACGGAGCAACAAGACGCGCGAACCAACCAATGGCGTCAGACTGTGGCGTGGCGACTGGCACTGGCACCTCACCGTCCCGGGTGGGCCCGGAGGCGGTGCCTGGCCCACGTGTCGGTGGCAGGGGGCGATGAAGGTAGGTTCCGTGGGGATCGGATATTCCAGAGCGCTCGGAAGATGTCAGAACTGGAATGGATTAAGCGAATTGAAGAGGAAAGCGACGGGTGGTGGGAGCAATGGCGTGGCGTGTTGCACGCGGGAGATTTTTTTGGCCACCGCCCAGGTAAATAATGCACGCTCTCTACCGGGAAGAAGATGGCGTGGACCAATGGGGAAGATGGGGCATGGTCTAAGTCGGGGGCTCCTATATGTCTACCGGAAGGTGTCTAACAAAATCATCTATAAGGCCCATTTGTAGCAAACTAGGCCCAGCAACTAGCGTGCCCAGCAACCAGCATGCGCGGCGGCTGCTGTACAAGTTTTTTTTTCATTTTCGTTCCGTTAATACTAAGTATTAGACTTTTTTTTACGCAGCGGCTGTTGTACATCTTTTTTTTCGTTTTCGTTCCGTTAACATCAAGCGCGCTAGACTTTTTTCGTAGCAAGGAAGCTGTTGTATATTATTTTTTGCTGGGTCCGTGGTTGCAAGTGGGAAAATAAACGGGTGGGTACCAACTCACAAATTGAAGTTTGAAGTTGCAAATTACTAATATAGCTTAAGAAATGAAGCTTTAAAGTGCACATTATCGATAAGACAATCCACTTCTACAGTCTAAAAAATTAAACAGTGAAAAATTAATGTAGCTTTTGCTTGGACACGTGAACTTTGACAGGTTGATCATGCCGAAACCTGTGAAGAATGAAACTGTGCTCAAACATTGTTTTTATTAACTTCAACATAACAAACCAAGAAATGTTGAATATTTTCATTGATGATCATTATAGTAATGTTGAAAATTCAACATAGTAAAGTTGAAATGTACCAAAAGATTTTTTTTAACTAAAGTTAAGTTCAACAATTCCACATGCACATAAAGTTGATCATGCAGGACTAATTGAATTGAAGATGCAAACCTAAACCCTAACCAGTACTGCCTTCTATGGCAGGGGACCCGAAGCCGAAGCAATTACGCCTTCTGTGGCAGGGTATACATGGCCGCCCCAAACCCCGAACATGCTTCTGAACCCGATAGGACGAAGTCGCCCCCAACAACCCTGAACCCTAACCGGTATATCCGAAGCCGAAGAAATTTGGCCTTCTATGGCAGGGGGTACATGGCCGCCCCAAACCCCGAACATATTTCTGAACCCGATAGGACGGAGTCGCCCCCCAATAACCCTGAACCCTAACCGGTATATCCGAAGCCAAAGCAATTTGACCTTCTATGGCAGGAGGTACATGGCCGCCCCAAAACCCAAACATGCTTCTGAACCCAATAGGACAGAGTCGTCCCCCAACAACCCTGAACCCTAACCGGTATATCCGAAGCCGAAACAATTTGGCCTTCTATGGCAGGGGCTACATGTCCGCCCCAAACCCCAAACATAGTTTTGAACCCGATAGGATGGAGTCGCCCCCCAACAACCCTGAACCCTAACCAGTATATCCGAAGCCGAAGAAATTTGACCTTCTATGGTAGGGGAGCCGACGTCGAAACAATTTGGCCTTCTATGGCAGGGGGTACATAGCCGCTCCAAACCCCGAACATGCTTCTGAACCCGATAGGACGGAGTCGCCCCCTAACAACCCTGAACCCTAACCGATATATCCGAAGCCGAAGCAATTTAGCCTTCTATGGTAGGGGAGTCGAAGCCGAAGCAATTTAGCCTTCTATGGCAGGGGGTACATGGCCGCCCCAAACCCGAACATGCTTCTCAATATAAAATCTCCAAACCTCGAACATGCTTCAACAATTTGATATGTTGAACCCGATAGAACTAGTTCAAATATTTCAACTATAAATAGAAATGTCGAAATAAAAATCAAGGTTGAATAATTTTAAACCTGTCAACATTATGAAATATTTAGTTCAACATTTTGTCAAAACTAGGCAACATCTTTAAATTGCTATTTAGACATTTTTGCAACAAAAAGTTAATAGAAAAATAATGTAATTGCAGTAGTCCAAAAGGCATGAATTTAACACAATAAAACAATAATCTGTATCTTCGGTGAACTGAATACTAGTTGTGTTAGTAATTCGATAATTTTGTTATAGATTTTGTGACTAGTATGTTTGAAATACTAATATAGTATAATCAACTTCTCAAAAGACTAGGTTCAACATTCATATAAAATTAGTTTAACATTTCGGATAAACTAGTTCAACATCTATACAAATATTGAAATCGTATATTCAAAATGTTGAAGGTACATATTAAAATATTGATACCATGCACTTTGGATGTTCAATTTTCAAAAATATCAGAAATAAATTAAAATATTTTTATATTGGGTCTTGTTTTGTTGCATAAATTCTTAAAAGCACTATGGTTCAAACGGGATCGAAAACGGATCTACGGTTTGAAACAAAAATGCGATTACATTTTCACGCCTAAAAGAAATCCCTTCACCCAGCAGCCAACCGCGCACCAACACGTTGCTGCTCCCCACCCCAAAGTCGCATGTGCTTGATGCTGATGTCCCCGCCTTCTTGAATCCTGTCTGTCCATTTAGCTTTGCACCAATCTCAAACAGTGGAAGATAACTACAGTAATTTCTTCCGGAAGATATATAGGAACCGCGGGTCTAAGTCTGCTTGTTCCTCGTGGGCCTCTCTTTCCAATCGGCCTCTTTTGACACCAGTCCACCAAAGGGTAGCGCGCCCGGCCCAACTTTCTCTGCTCACCAGTCGCCGCAGCAACTGCAAGACGGTGGCACCATGAGCCAGCGCCAACTTTCTTCAGTCCAAATATGCTTCAGCCAGTACTGAAAAATCTATGAGATGATACCAATGTTTTCTGAGAAGGCATTCATCCCTACTTGTATCCTACAAAGTCAACAACACAAAAAAAAAACAGTATCAAACGTTAACTTCTTTAGCTGGTACAAAAGATGAATCGGGTAGCGAAGATGGGCGAGAGCTTATCTTTGAAAACTTGCATGAATTCGAAAAAATCTGAACACAAACACTGCATTAGCAGGTCACTAGCTGCAAAACTTTCTTCGTCGAGACAGTGGAGACCATCAACCATCCCTGCTTACAGCCACATGCTCAAATATGGAAACCGTGAAACAATCACAGTGCACTATGATCTGGAAATCTGAAACCTTCATTAGCATACATGTTCTATATAGTACATAAACATAGCACAAGCAGCGTAGCTATATCCTGCACTGTATATTTGTTCAGTACAACATCAACAGCTTCAGCTCTTCAAGTACTATGTCTAATTGGGCGTCATGCCCAGATCACCGCCTCCGAAGAGGCCTGCCACTATGGTGCCAACATCCTCTAACCCTACACCAATGCAGAGCGGGTTCCTCTTTGCAGGACCTTCTACTGGGACCTCACTCCTAAGCCGCACATTGGGCCCTTGGCCACACTTTCCCAGGCACTTGCAGCCGACGACCGCACCTCCGGTGCCCACAGTCTTCTCGAACTCCTGCAGAAGAGCAAGGGCACCAGATTTCTTGCATTTGCCCCCCATACAGACCTCGATCCTGTTGGTTGTGGAAGTCTCAGCTACTGCAACACTGCTGACACTGGTGACTTGTACTGCAGTCAGAGGCTCTGAAACTTGAGATGGCTCTAGTGGCAACGATGCTGGAATTTGAGGAACTATGATGGGGAAAACTGTGCTTGGTGATGGAGATTGAGGTGCAGCGATTGTAGCGCAGCGGCTCATCCTGACAACCTCCCCCTCGCATTCGCTGTCGCTGGACTCTGAAGAGCACGAGGAATCGTCTTCATCCCTGCAGCCATTCAGTGTAGCCATGGCCATATTCTTAGCTTCCTTCTCCATCTTCATGGCCTTCTTCGCGGCCTTCTTCTGCTCCTTCTCCATCTTCTTCATAGCCTTCAACCGTTCCTTCTCCATTTTCTTCATGGCCTTCAATGCAGCCTTCTCGCACTCCATAGTGGAGACAGTCGAGACGCCGGATGCAACAGCTTCGGGAACTGCTGCTGATATCACCATGCCCTGCTGAACATTCATGGCTGGCTCGTCTTCGCAGTCTTCGCAGTCGCTCTCACTTGATTCAGAGGTGGACTCATCTTCACAGTTCATCATGGCGGTTGCAGCAGCCTTCTTGGCTTCCTTCTGCTGCTTCTTCAGTGCTTTCATGGCATCCTTCTCCTCTTTCTGGACCTTCTTCATCTTGTATTCGTCGTCCTTCATCTGCTTCAGCTCATGCAGCAGAAGATCCGTGGCTTCCTGCACTCCCAATTGCAAGCAAGGCCGAATTCAACAGTGTCAGCAGAGTTCCAATCAACACAAATACACAATACTTTTTTGAAGCTATCAAGTAACTAATTACCATGTGTGTTTCTGGTTGTGTTTGAACCTTTACGTTTTTGAACTGCGAACTGGAACTTGTGTAATTTCGTTGCTTTATAAGTAATGAAATTTGGGCCTAAGCCCCTATGGAAAAAAGTAACTAATTACCAGTAAAACATGTTTAATCAAGCATTATGCACTGGGAACTTTTACGAACCGCTAGATACTAGGGTACCCTAGATACTAAAATTAGTTGGTACACGAAACGATTTTTACTATTCCAGGACCCAAATAATCCATTTCACATCGCCACCGTCTTCATTCCCATAAACCCACCCGAATTCTTCCACAGAAACCAATTCACTAGCAAGCAATTGAGATTCTAAACCCAATCCCCAAACAGGAAATCAAACAAGAGCAAAAGGCGAGGAAGGGAGGGAAGTAGATGACTCACCGAGAGGACCTTCTCCTTGGTCGCGTCCCCCGCAACGAGCCCCATGGCCCGGATCCTGGCCAGGTCCCTCGCCACAGCCTCCACCGCCTTCTTCCGCGGGGCCGCGTCCTCGTAATACGCTAGGTGCCCCTCCTCCGCGAACCCCCGGCCCCCGACGCAGGCAACCCTGGCCGGCGCCCTCCTCCTCCTCCCCCTCGCCGCGGACACCGGGGACGCCGACGGAAGGGACCGCCGGAGCACGGCGCCGGTGAGCTCCATGACGTCACGTCACGTCGGCACGGCGAGAGAGACCTTGCCTCTGCCCGCCTCCACACGCGACAGTTTTTTTTATTCCTATCTTCTCCTGGTTGGCGACGTTTCTACGCATCTCCTGTGGGAGGGTAGGATTTGACCATTATGCCCTTGGTGATTTACGTGGCGCGCTGTGAGTGGCTGGCGACAGCCGCCCCCTCGCGCGTGCGCGCTCGTGCCGTCGGAAGATCCTGGCGCTCGGGCGCCACGGTGCGGGGAATGGACGGGCTGGATGCGTTACATGTCAGCGAACACGTGGCCAGGCTAGCCGTTGGCGTGGCGCTCGGCCTTGGTCGCTGCGTGGATCCTGCCTACCGTAGACCAAGGAAGGCATTTGGGGCAGAGATTTTCAGAACTGACAATCCGGACTTGCGGAGTCGATTCCGATTGAAGAGCGACGGAAGCGCGTGTTGGAGAGATGGATTTCTACGAGCTTGCTTTGCCCTCCTCTCCGGTTTTGACCCAGATTTTTTTTTTGTTTGGAAGGTGCTCCTCATCTTCTCTAGGGTTGGATTTTTCCTTCTCGATTTAACCGGCTTGTTGCTGCCGGTGCTCCTCTCCGATGGGCGATGGCTCGACGCTTTCCTTCAGTTCTTACGGTCATCAATTTTTTTTGTAACAACTTAAATTCAGCATATTTGTGGAAGTAATTCTATTTTGTCAGCCTCATGGTGGAATTGTGAGTTTGTGACTTATTCTGTGGCTAGAAGGTCTACTTTCTTGAGAGATTCTTGTGTTCTTGGGATAGCTGGAGATTAAGCTTTTCTTCAGATGGGATGAATTCAAAGCAACAAGGTGAGAAGGTATCATAATCATAATCACCATCTGCTTGTTTGTTACTATGCTGTAAGACTACATTCAGTAATATGTTACACTGAATATCTGTATTCATATCACTGGCTTGGGCAAGATTGCTGCATTTACATTTTGACATTGCTATTTATGTGATCTTCTTTCCTGCTTAGCTATGCGGGAGTTATATTTATGTATGTTTGCCTTACGTCTATTTCATCAGGACCTGGACAGCAAGAACTGGCGCCTGAACTTTGTTAAGCTGCCAGTCTTGCTCCAGTATCACAGATTCAGTATCACTTCTGCCTGATCCTTGCCATGTGCTACGATGGTGCTGCTGAATGCAACGCGACGAGGGACGCGTATGCCCCACCCTCAATGTTGATCAAGGTATCGTGCCTTCCCTTCTCGATGATCTTACCATTCTTCACCACCGCAATCACGTCTGCACCCTGTATTGTTGACAGTCGGTGCGCCACAGTGATTGTTGTTCTGTTCACCATCACCTTGTCCAGAGCTTCCTGCACTATCTGTTCCGATTCCGCATCGAGTGCGCTTGTCGCTTCATCAAGAAGGAGGATCTTGGGGTCCTTGATAATGGCGCGAGCAATGGCGACACGCTGCTTCTGCCCTCCAGATAATTGAGCCCCACGTTCCCCAACCATTGTGTCGTATCCCTGCGTTTTTCAGGTAACAACTGATCTCTATAAGAAACATGTTTGGGACATCACTTAGTTCTTCATAGTATCCATTACGCTGTGATACAATTGAGGCATTACCTGATGCAATGAACTGATGAACTTGTGAGCATTTGCCAGTCGTGCAGCAGCCACAACATCCGATTCTGTCGCTTGACCTTCCTTTCCATAGGCGATGTTTGCCCTGATCGTGTCATTGAACAGAGATGGCTCTTGACTCACTAGTCCCATCTGTTGCCTCAGCCACCTCAGCTGGAACTTCTGTATGTCCACTCCATCTAGGAGTATATGGCCTGCATCAGGATCGTAGAATCTCTGCAGCAATGCTATTGCCGTTGATTTGCCACTACCACTCTCTCCAACAAGCGCGACAGTCTAACAGATAAGACACATAGTGCAAACAATCAGTTAGGTTCTGTTTCAGAAACTTTTACGCCATCTGCTGATAGGTTGAAATCAAGTAACTATGTAAAGTTGAGAAATTAGGATGTGTAGTACCTTTCCAGATTGAATTGTCAGGGACAGGTCTTGAAAAATCTGAACATCAGGTCGTGTAGGATATCTGAATCTCACATGCTGAAATTCGATGGCACCACTTAGTGGCTCTAGGGTTACCCCAGCGTCATCGCTTGGATCTATCCTTGATTTTCGGTCCATGATGGCAAATATAGAAGATATGGCTGATTTTGCTTTGGAAGAATCTGATGTGAGGGTGCTTGTGTGCGACACCCCGATTGCTGCCATACTGAGAGCAAGAAATACCTGCATTTAGATGCCCAAGTTTGCATTTTCAGTGTCATGGTAAGAACATTTATCATTTATAAACGCTTCACGTTCACGACATTCAGTTATTTGGGAAAGTTGAACCTGTAAAGATCTCATAATTAAAATGATACCTACCATGAAAACTTTGGGAAAAGTTGTTTTCCCGTCCTCAACAAGCCGAGCGCCAGCATAGAAGCTGGCTGCATAGACTGCAAACAGCAAGAAGATGGAAACCCCAAAGCCAATACCATTTGTTATTCCTGTCCTGATCCCTGCTCTTAAGGGTCCTTCACACTTTTTCTTGTACAAATCCATCACCTTCTCTTCAGCTGAAAATGATGCAACTGTCCTTATGCTACTCACTGCATCGTTTGCTACTTGGCTTGCCTCCTCATACATCAACTGAAATCATAACTTACAGTCAGTGAATTGACCGATAACATGAATAGATAATTGGTTGGCTGGAAACACAACAACATTTCTAATGGATTCATCATACCTTTGCATCTGCACTGAATCCCTGAATAAACTTCATCTGGATCCATCCGTTGAGGCCAATTAGCGGTATCAAAGCCAATATGATAAGTGATAGCTCCCAGTTCGATACGAAAGCAATTAACAAACCAGCAACTAAAGTCGCTGAATTCTGCACAGCCAGCTGAAGTGCATCACCCACAAGCCCTCGAACTTTTGCAGCATCCGCCGATAGTCTTGCCCCAATTGCTCCACTTGAGTTCTCTGGGTAATCAAACCATTCAATCTCCATATTGACCACCTTTTCAAAAGTCATCAGTCTGATCCTTCTGATTAACTTGCACCCAGCCACTGAGAAAAGATATGAGCCAAGAGGAAGTGACAAGAAGTACACTGCACCGAATACCAAGAACATGGATGACCAAAACTCGGCATCCTTCCTTAGCATACGTGGTGGTTCATAGAATGCTTTGATCACATTTGATAGGAGTATCGCAAAGATTGGAAAGATCACTCCACTGACAGCTGAAGCAATAGAACCAAGAACAAGCACTGGGATTTCCGGTTTGTTAAGCGATGCGAGGCGGCTGAGAGGCACTTCCTGCTCAATTTCTTGATCTACATTCTTTGATGATTTTCCCTGGACGTCGATTTCAAGAGGTACGCTGAACGATACTGACAACGAGTGATTGCTGCTGTTGTTCTGTGGTGATCTTATGGTAGCTGACTGATTTGTTGATGTCTGTTTGCCTGCGTAAATCCCGGAATCACCCTTTCTGGTTGACTTGTTCTGGTAGTTTGTGTCCTCAGAAGCATGACTTGCTTCCTGTAGGCGAATCAACTGGCTGTAAGCTCCCTCTGGATCCCTTACAAGCTCATGGTGTGAACCTGGTCATGATGTGAAATCATTAAGGAACTAAACAATTATTTACAGAAAAGATACAGTGGATTTTGTTGAAAAGAATAAGGCAGTGCATGTGGTTTTGGTTCCTCGTGTCTCAGTTAACAAAATGTACCTTTTTCAATTACTGATCCTCGATGAATGACGGCGATGGTATCAGCATTCCTGACAGTACTCAAACGGTGAGCGACAACGACAGTTGTCCGGTTTGTCATAACCCTGTCAAGAGCCTCCTGCACAATCCTTTCAGATTCATTGTCCAAAGCACTTGTTGCTTCATCCAATAGCAGGATTCTTGGATCTTTGAGAATTGCTCTTGCAATGGCAATTCTTTGCTTTTGACCACCCGAAAGTTGTGTTCCATGTTCACCAACTGAAGTAGCAAAACCCTGAAAAATGCCACAAACATCAAGAGATGCAAATGTTCAAATATTCTTCATTATATTGCTCTGTCTAATTCTGCATTTTACTAACAGCATTTCTTATGTTATTCTTCGTCAGTGATGAAATTTGCAAATTCATAGGATAAGAAGTCTTCTGACCTGGGGCATTTTATCTATGAATTTGGAGGCGTTAGCAAGCTCAGCTGCAGCTCTGATTTCCTCATCTGTCACATCGTCCTTGCCATAAGCTATGTTGTCTCTTATGCTAGCAGCAAACAGGACTGGCTCTTGACTCACCAGGCCGATTTTACTTCTGATCCACCTCAACTGAAACTCCTTCATGTCCACACCATCTATCAGAACTTCACCAAGTTGAGGGTCATAGAACCGCTCGATCAAGCTGATGACTGTTGATTTGCCACTCCCACTCTGGCCAACGAGTGCGACAGTTGTCCCACTCTGTATGGCAAGGGAGAAACCTCTGAAGATCTGCTCGTCAGGCCTTGCTGGATATGAAAAGTAAACATCCCTGAACTCAATGTCCCCCTGAATGTCGTCCAGCTTCCTACCTGTTGCACTGTACGCATCGATCTCTGGCTCCCTGTTGATTGTTTCGAACATCTTGTATGCTGCAGCCTGCCCAGCTGCAAACGCTTTCATGCTTGGTGATGCCTGGCCCAGAGCTCTGGTGATTGCAATAGCAGAAGTGTCATCTTTCTGAGCTTATAGTTCTGTTGGTTAGTTTGATCAAAGAACTCCATGTGCAGTAAAATAGTATTTTGATTTTGGTGAACAGAAAGCACTTCGAAAGTGCACTAGGGGAATCTCTGAACAATAAAGATTTCAACAGCTGAAATTTGTTTGATGTACATGATATGAAATTGTGTCATCAGAACAGCTGATAGGAAAGTTGTATGGAGCTCTGGTTATTGCAATAGGATAGTGTCAGCTTTCTGGAATAACTATTAGTTTTGTAGGTTGGTTTGATCCAAGAACTCCACGTGCAGTCAATAGTGTTCTGGTTTTGATGAACAGAAGGCATGTTGAGAGTGCAGTAGATGAATCACTGAACAGTACTGATTTAAAGCAACTGAAAATTATTTGATGTACATGATGTGAAATTGTGTCATCAGAAAAGCTGATAGGAATGAAGCTTTCTCAAAAGAATAGTTCGTGGTAATCGATTGGCATGGACCATTTATGGTTCCTCAACAGCACAATTCTGTTTCTACCGAACTCACTGGATATGGTTGGTATGAGCTTTGTTAAACAAAAAGGCAAGGTTGGCATGATCTGAACTTTGATAGTTGCTGCTAACAGAATGGACCAAACGTGCACAGTTGGTGTATCTTTATCTGTTTGCTCACGAAATCAAGTGCTTATCACTGTCAAACAATAGCTAATTTTGTGTCTTTGAGTGGCCTGACATGTCTTAATCATGGAAAAATCCAAATAGAGGGCTTTATCATATACAGAAAAAAGCAAAATTCAGATAGGTGGCTTTTATTTTATCATATACAGAAAAAAGGCACGTAAACATTTTTCGTAGTCTTTTCGTTCCTGGAATCTTCCACCCATTTTCTAGCAGATAAGACTATTAGTCACACACTAGTCATGATCTTGCTTGACGCTTGAGATTACTGCGACTGAATTTATGAGAAATGCGACAGTGAAAGAAGAAAGAACTTACAGTGAGCCAGTGAGCACTGCGAAGATGACATTCATAACTTTTGCGCCGGTGTAGCCCTTCTCCAGGATCAGCTTGGCGCCGTACCAGATCCCCAGGGAGTAGCCGCAGAAGAGGAGCACCATGACGATGCCCATGCCGACGCCGGCGGCGAGGCCCTCCCGGACGCCGGAGCTGTACGCGCTCTTGAGCGAGTTGCTGTACTTGTCCACCGCCCGCTTCTCGCCGGTGAAGGACGCGACCTGCGGGTGCGTTCCACGGCCGTGCCATCAGTGTTCGGGCACTCATCGCACCGACATGATCACGGCTGGATGGAACGTTCGCTTACTGTTCTGATGGAGCCGATGGTCTGCTCGACGACGGTGGCGGCCTCGGCGTAGGCGGCCTGGCCGAGCGAGGCCATCCTGGCGACGACGCTGGACATGACGGCGCCGGCGAGCACCAGCGGCGGGATGGTGGCGAGCATGACGAGCGTGAGGAGCCAGCCCTGGGCGAAGGCCACGGCGAAGCCGCCGACGAAGGTGACGAACAGCTGGATGAACTTGCCGACCTTCTCGCCCATGGCGTCCTGGATGAGCACTGTGTCGCCAGACATCCGGCCGACGACCTCGCCGGTGTTGGTGTGCTGGTCGAAGAAGGCGATCTCCTGGCGCAGGATGGTCCTGAGGTACAGGCTCCGTATCCGCGCCGCCTGCCGCTCGCCGGTGATCATCCAGCACGCCACCTCTGTCGGGGCATCGGAAGTCAGTGTAGAGCAGAGCATTCACGGAGCGCTCAGTGTCGGTGGGTGGTCGGTGGCGAGCACTTACGCACGAACGAGGCGGCGGCGGAGGCGACGGCGAGGTAGACGAACTGGAGCGACACCCCGGAGACGCGGGCGACCACGTCGCGGGTGGTGGCGGCGCCGCCGAAGGCGTGGATGAGGCGGCCGAAGAGGACGGTCATGAGCGGGAGCGCGGCGCCGTTGGCTACCGCGCCGAGCGCGCCCAGGGACATGAGCGCGGCGTCCGCGCCGTCCGCGAACGCGAACAGCCGGTAGAACGGCACGCTCCCGCCGGCCGCGCCGGCGCCGCCGCTCGGGCCAGCCTTCCCGCCGCCGCCGCCGGCCGACGACGGCGCGTCGAGCTGGAACGCCCTGCTGGACTCCGACATGGCGCCCGATCAAACAAGGACGGCTCCCCGAGCAAACAAGGTCTCTCTGCAGGCCTACGCGTATCGATCCAGCTCACGGAGTAGAGACATTGCCGAGCTCGCGGACGAGGCAAAGCGAGGGCAACCTACGAGCAAGCACTGAGCAGGAGACAGAGGAAAGGTTTCAGATTCGATGTCTCCCGGCCGGCCCCGGGGATAAAGGCTTCAAGAAAGTAAGACGCGGGCTAAAGGGGCGCCGGCGCCGGACACTGCCATGGATGGGCTAGGCGACAGCGGCAAGTGAAGGAGTGAACGGAAGGAGGGGTCCGTGCGTGTGGTGGATGGAGACGAACGCGGGACACGGTGGGGTGCTGGATGTGGTGGGCGACAGGCGGCACAGGTTGGGGGCCGGTATGAATGCGGCTCGCCGTGGCAGATGAGCAGCAAGCGAGGCTGCCCATGCACCGGTGCTTCAACCTCAGCTCATTGTCCAACCAGCACGCAGTGGTTGTCCAGTGTTGTACTGTAGCTGCTGAAACGATGACCACTTTTTTTTTGGACGTGTGGTTGTAGATCTTCTTAGTGATTAGATGGCCTTTAATTTGTCTCTTTGGACTAAGAATTTTACTGAATTTTTCGCAAGAACTGTTCCTCAAGGACTTGTATGTGAAGAAGCCAGGCTAGCTAGAACGTTGCCAATGCAACACCGAGAGATCTAGGCCTTGTGGGGGGCATCGATCTGTCCTGGCGCGACGAAGACGGCGTGCAAGTGCAAGTCGTCTTCTCCTTGGGTATACAAGCTTTTCTTCCCGGTGACGCCACGCCGTATACTGGCGTTGTAGCCGTATACTGCTTCTCTGTGTGGCTGTATTGTAGTGTTGATCATCTGGTTCCGGAGGAGCAAGGAGGAAGGAGCCCCAGCCCTACATCCATGTCCACCCACCCATGATCCGCGTGTCATGAAAGGAGACGAGAGGTTACCTCTGGCATTGGTCTCTTGCTGCTCCAGAGGGTCAAGCACCCGTGGACCCCTGTCAGTCCCTTGCCACCACACGATCTCCTCACGCCGCAGCAGCATCTCCCTTCCTTTTCCCCGGTTGACTGTTCCTAACCACCTCGATTTGGACAGCAGTAAGTAGCCACTGATGCTCTTGGCTCTGCGCTACTGGCCTGCCCATTCTTCGTCCCAGCTGACTATTCAATTCGTCTCCCCCAGGAGAAGGACACACGACCACGAGGTTTACCTGCAGGGTCGTCGTGACGGCAACACGACACTCACATGCAGTATTTCCTCACCCTGCCCTGTAGTGATCAGTCGGCACTGTTCAGCACGGGCAACTGGGCGTGCTGATGTGTACAGCTCGGTGGCGATGCATGTGTTGGCTGGTGCCATTGTTTTCGCCCGCCATTGTCGTCTCGCGAATTTGACAGGGGGTTGTGGAGGTAGTTTTGCAAACTGACTTTATTTAATATCTCTAATTAGTGGTCAAAGTAGGGTGCAAAAAATTTGTCCGTCTATCTGAACACGGCCTTACTACTTTACTGCCGATCCTCACATGAATGGAGATGGATGCGCAAAGTATATGTTCTGAAGGGTACTCTTCAGCTTTGGCTGAAGAATGGAAACGTTTTTTTAGGGCTTGGAGGCTTTGTGTCTTTGTGGTAGATGAGAATGATACGCATCGTCAGAAGGTCATCCTTCCTGTTTCTGGATCTGCTCCCCAACCACCGTGTTTGCTGTTACCTCCGACCGGCCACACTGATGGATCGATCGATTACAGGGACCGGAGACTGTCAGGTCGACACCTTCTTGTCATCGATGCATGATCAGTAGTATTACCCTGACATTTGCAGACTGCAATTGCTTGTTATTAGAGGGAACTTTGCAAGGTTCACGGGGGAATCGATCTGCCACGGAGTTTTCAGAGATGGCACTGATGATATGGGCTAGGCCACACAAAAGATCTGGCCTGGCCTCGATCGTCGTCGAATGGTCCTGCGGCTTTGCGCTTTATGGACCCCCAGTGTTCCTCAACCACTGCCGCCCGGTGTGCTCCCTTCTTCAACGGTGCCCGCTCGTACTGCCTGCCCTTGAATCTACCACTGCTAGTGAATTCAAAGCCAGACATGCTCCTTTTGTACGTGATATTGATGATGAGAGTGATAAAACTTGTAACCCCTCTTTATATCGCTCTTCTTGTTTTTTTTTTCATTTTGTCCTTTTTATGCTCATCGAGAAGCCACGCGAATATCTAAGTTAAGTTACCTTTGAATATATTTTTTTAAAAAAAAAGGTTCCAAGAGAAAAGGTTGCTGATAGCTGGGGAAAAATATCTCCTCTATCTGCATAGTTGCAATGATGCAGTTTGAAAGCTTTCTTCTGCTTTGATAGGCAGGGGGGGCAGCTGGGTGGCCCTTTCCTGATTTTGCTCGACAAAGATTGCATCTTTTGCTACACCTTTACTAGATAATAACAGAGATCAAAGTACGTAGAGCTCCAGGCCACTACGTCTTTCATTTCCTACACCTGGATAGTATCCTGAATGCTTTTGTAGTATACTGATTGGCACTGCAGTAGGTCTGCTTTTAGATAGTGCTTGTTTAATCAGTGCAACTGCTAGCTTTCCTTGGAGAAAATGAAAGGCAGTTCTAGCCTCTGATGCATAGTGCTTGCTTGCTTGTTACACACAGCCTGAGTGCTACAGGTGCTTTCTATCTTGCACTGAATTAGTAGCCCATCCTCTGATGAGATGAAAGCCGCTGGCTCTCTTGCGTATGGGATTGACATGGATAAATGCGCCTGTCGAACGGTTAGCTAGCTAAAAATGTTTGCAACCCGGGTGGCTTGTCGCTGTTGCAATAATTGGGGCCAGCTCAAAAATCTGCAACAGGGACTGGGCCAGGCCATGGCTCTCCCGACTATTCACAATTTATTTTGGATCGAATTAAGCTGGGAGTGCTATACATCGAGGTGGATTAGCTAACAGCAACGAGAAAAGTGATACCTATCCTATATGCCTATATGGCTATATGTTCTTCTTCCTTTTTTTTTTTTTTACTTTTGAGGATTCCGAAATGAGAGAAGATGACAAACATGTATATATGATTGTGTATATGCGTGTCCAACTCTGAACTCTCCATGCTGAAAGCAGGAAACAGAATGAACGGCGCAACTCTGAAACTCTGATGTGAAGTAGTGTACACTACTACACAGAGAAGGGAGAGGTCGTCTGATGGCCATGGAGAGTGAAGTAGCTTGTCGCTTCCAGTTCCAATCGATGCGATAAGCATCTCTGACTGTGACTGTGTGAGTGCCTACTCAATCCAGTCTCGACGGTGATATATGATGGTCCTTTGACTTGTTTGATCTCAGTCGCGGCCGAGCGTGCATGGCATGGCGTGGCGATGGCAAGCATTATTGGTGGTCCGTCTACTTACTACTCAGAGCCGGCAGCTGATACATGGCGCAGCAACACAAGGAGATGTGGCCGCCATGTGAGTGACCAAACCGAATCCACTACATATATGCTGTGCTACATCCATGATTCAGCCGCACACCACCTGCACGCGTACGCGACGTGTCTGCAGCTTTGGAGCTTTTTTTCGTAAAAGGCGTGCCTGATTCAATTTCAGAAACGGCGCTGAAAGTGTATGAGTTCAATCAGTTCCAATCGCTTGTTAGCTACTTGTTCCTAGCTGCCATATCCACTGTAGGACCAAAACCTGAAAGCCAAAACAATATTATTGATTGTTGGATAGGAGCCCTAACTTTTGACCGAAGGCCTATTGTACCAAATCTATCATATACCGATGCTAAATTTCCAAAAGCTCACTCGCTTACAATGGGGATGCTAATAAACGTTGAAGCGGCTTAAGCAGACGTGGCAGTTGGGGATTTCGGAAAGAAAGGGGAAAAAACAGAGAGGCAGATCAACTGTACATAAAAGAGCATAAGTCTATTGTTGTAGTATTTTTTTTCTGAAATTAATAGCTCTACATTAAAAAAAAGACTATTCTTATAAAAGATGAAAAGTTGGGATTTGTGTTCAGCTGAATGGTGGAGCGAAGGGACACATCTGTGATCTCTGACGATGCATAATACTAGTATCGATCGATCAGGGCTAGCCAACAGCTAGCAAAGAATTATTGAAGGTGATAAGCATTGTTTAGTTCCAGCAAAGATTACGTAGCCTAGCTACGGCCTTTTTCTTTTTACTACAAAGAGATATAACAAGAGTGACTATGGCCTTGTTTAGTTCCAGCAAGTTTGTGCAATTCAACCAAAAGTAACGTATTAAAAAACGTGCCCTCCTCTCTGCAACACGTTTCTCAATGCACTTTTTCTACAGGAAATTCGACCAACTTTCACGAACTAAACAAGGCCTATATGTCGAGACTGTAGAGATTGATAGAATGCTTGCTGTTTGATCCGTTTGGAGCCATGCATCCCCGTGCAGGCATGGATGGATGCTGTTGGACGGCACCCAATCCATTTCGCTCTGTAATCTGCATGCTACTATGCTAGGCTGCTTAATTTTCACCGGGCCTGTGAAATTGATCGCGAGAGAGAGAGAGTCTGAGAGAGTTTGGCTGCATGCATCAGGTGGGCCAGTTATTGAGTGGCTCAGTGGCCGCTTGCTGTCACTCATCAGCTTTGGGCTACACAAATCAACGACCAGAAGCGCAAGGCAATCGATCTTGCATTGCTTGCATGTATCCATCCTGCATGCTAGACTAACCTCTGACTTGTTACCGTCACTCGTCGTCGTCCAGTCGTCGGCCACGCATGCATATAGCCGGGCTCTGGTCTGTCTGTGTCGGACATGCGTGCTGCTGCAAGCTTCTTCTCCTCTTCATTCGCCGCCGCCGTCGGCGTCAGAGAGGCCAGTCCAAACAGAGGTCTCATCGCCGACGTAACGGAACTCGAACAGTTGATCCGATCGCTCAGCTCACTAGCGGCTAGCAACTCCATCAGTCAGTCAATCTCAGCCGACGCAGCCATGCTAGCAGACGACTCCCGTCGCCGTCGTCGATCGGCGGTGGCCGGATAAACTACTCGCTCGCGGCGGCCGGATGCCTGGCGACAGCTACGTCGTCGGCAAGCCGCCGCCTCTACATTTTTGCAACAAAAAAAAAAACCGAGAGAGGAGCAGGTGCATATGTGCATAGAGTACTAGGATGGCCGGCGCGCTACGCCGCGCCCGTATACTTTCTGCACCTATGAACCGGCGTCATGTCTATGCTGCTCTTACTTTACTTTTTGCGAGTCCTGCGTATCACTTGCTATTGCTAGCAACAAAACAGCAGAGAACACTATGCATATTACTGATCGCAAAACGGCAGAACACTATGGAAGCATATACAGGTACTAACACATTCATAAGACGTAATGATTATGAACATAGTAGTAGTCAGCATATTTAACACATGAGTAAATGATTAATATGCATATGTGTTCATAAGGCCAATGTACTGGTAATGAACAATAGAGAAATATTGCAACCATGCCTTGCTTTCCGACTCCTTTTTTGAGAATGGTATATGGTGAAGTCTGGAACTCCAACCGCAAGTGTGGCATGTTCATGCCATTGAAATCCTTCCAAATGCATGGAAGGCCTACCAATATAATAAAAGAAGCATAGTGGTCAGCCTAAATGAAAATCAGCATTGAAAATATGATAGAAAACCGTATTGACTTAAAAGTAATAGCATGATCAGACTGGAACACAATAATCAGAAGCTCGATGCAGTAAAACCTATACCATAAACATGGTGCTGTGAACAATATGGGCAAGGGTAAGAAATACCATCTTCATTTGCATCCATTCATGCTCCATTGGACAACACCAACCAAGAAAACATGAAAATAGAGATATGCCTTGAGGAGGGACCGCATCATAAGTGCATAATACCTTTGATAAGCTGTTTCGCAGCAATCGGAGGAGTGATGCAAATTGTGGCTTCTTCAAATAGCACCTGTAGTGTGGATCGGCACCGCATGAACACGAATATGGATGCAAAAACATGATGTCAAATTCTTCAGATTAGTATCTGCAGCATGGATCGGTGAAGGAAGGTACAAATATGGCACTTCCTCCTAGTTTCTGCATATTGGATATTGAATAACTTTTATTGTCATAATTGTTTAAAGGTATATCATAAAACATTTTCATTACTGTAATATCAGTATATCACAAAACACTAATCTGTACTTCAGCAATTGCATGCAGAGCTAGGGTAGTCTTTCCACTGCTTTCTGGACCATATACCTGCAAGGCTTTACAAATCAAACCATTTACAGACAGGAGGTCAAAATCCTAAACACAGGCAAGATTACTACAATATTCTGCAGAAATCAGCACAACTGCACAAGTGCTGAACCAAATGTGCCTAGATCAAAGCAAGAATGAACTACACCATGTGGATGCTAGTGGAGAAAGTATAGGATGAGAAAATACCTCAACTACTCTTCCTTTGGGAAGACCGCCACCCAGAGCAAAATCTAGTGTTAAACAACCACTTGGAAACGTCTCACTGGGATGGTGAAAGTGACAATCAGTACAGATAGACGATGAACTTTTAAGTGAAGGACTCAAGAATCTGGAGACGTACACAAAAGCACCACCGGCACTGCCTAATCTTGTAACGCTTCCTTTTCCAAAAGAGTTGTTTATGTCACTCATGGCTGCATCAAAAGCTTTTCGCTGCATATGAAATTGCGAATCAATGATACTGAAAAACGAAGGTCAAAGAGCAATGCATTGCTATTCAAAAGACAGGATATTATTTCACACAAATAAGTCATCCACTAAAAAGGGGTCAAGTTGTATGAGGTGCCTAAATGCCTTCATGATTCAAAACAAATAAGACAAATGATGCTCTCTAAATTAAAAATCTGTACTCAAGGAAAGAGGAACAAACATCCAACGGCAATGTCCCGTGGCATAGGTGGCCCAACCACGATGGCCGAGTTGGCAAGGCAATACGTGCGGCACCTCGCAAAGCACGCCCCTGCACGACACCTCGGACGCCCTTCCCCACCCACCTCCCTCGCCGGAGTCGAACTGGGCAGCAAGCAACCAGTCCGGCAACGGAGAGGTCGGAGCCAGCGGAAGCGAAGCGGCTATTCCGGCCGAGGCAGCCAAGCAACGCGCTCTACATCACTGTGTATTTCATACAATAACATATAAGAGCACCACTATAATAAAATAAAAAGAAAAGCATACTTTGATATACTGCATGTGTCTAAGGAGTGCCAAAGATGTAGACTCTTACTAAGGGATAAATTCCAGCATTGTACATGTCCAAAATGTAAACCCTTCCTGTGAGTGATAAACTGGTATCATATTGAAAATATAATTAACCGAAAACCCACAGAAAATTAAAAGTCTGTACCATCATTAGAAAAAAAAATTTCGTGTCCATTTCCTTGGTGAGCATCCAGGTCTATGATCAATGCACTGAAATGTTTGAAAAGGAAGTTCAGTTGTTCTGTATAGCTAAGTTTGCACCCTTGCATTTCACTTCAAGCAAATGTAAAATGCATAACAACCGACTGCCATGGACGATGCCCTCAAGCATTGTGCTGTTCTAAAAGGAAAGATGGATTAAGGCCATGCTTCATAACACACTCCAGTCACAAAAGAGTGATGGCTTACTGTTTAATTTATTAATTTCTACTATTATAGATTGACGAACCATCACCAAAATTATATGATTATGATTTATGAAACTACCTTTGGATAGATTTACATATACAATTAGATGTTCAATATCAATGTACACAAATAATTAAATATCAAATTTCTGATATTTTGACTGCACATATCCGTGACTGGAGGGAGTATATGCACAACGTGAAATCAAGTGTATAATAAGCGACTCACACAGTCTGAGAAACTAAGTAAAACATAATTGCTATAGCTACAATTCTACCTGTGAATAGCTTATTACCTTGAAACATTTAGACGAACAAAAGCAAACTGGATGCAGAGACAGATGTCAGTGTACGCACAAAATCCACCCCCTTCCTCTGTCGAACAATGGTGAAATCCTCCACCAACATTTATGGCCCACCCTCTCTCAAGTGCAAGTTTGGCTGTTAAAATGGACCCACCCACCAGTGGAGATAGAAAAAAACAATTCATCATGCTTCCATGATACTAAATTATGCATCTGGGTTTTTTCTGCACGATCCAGAAGAAACATCACCTGCTTCCGGAACGGGTGTAATAATTTTTTCTGAATCAGAACGGGTGCATTGGAAAGTAAATGTCTGAATCGGATCACAGCAAGGCCAGGAAGTCGATTTACACCTCATATGATGCCCCGATCAAGCGGAGCTTGATTTCGCCTGTTCAGCGTACAATGCTTTGATCTCCTCCACGTCGTCATAGCTGCCGAGGAATATAGGGGATCTCTCGTGGATCTTCGTTGGGACCAGATCAAGAGCCTGCAGTGCCAGTGTATCAATATGTTTTGCCGCATTAAGATACAGATACTGAACATGCAGTTCTGACAAGGAAACATTCTGAAGAAAACAGAGTCAGATTGTCAGAAATCCTACCTGTTCTTTGCCAGTGAAGGACAGACCTCCAGCCTGCTCCATGAGGAATGACATGGGAAACTTCATACAGGACACTGCAATCGCAATCGAATCCAACAGTACAACCTTTTGAGCAAATGCAATCGCAATGTAGTTTGGATACCCAAAATAAATCGGGGGAACGGAAGGCAAACAGGCGAGCACCTTGAGGGCCTGGCCGTAGGTGGTGAAAGGGAGGAGGTAGGCGAAGGGGAATGGTATGGAGAAGAAGCCATCGATGAGGTTGACGTACTCGCGGTGGAGGGTCTCGGTCTAGGGTCCTGGCTCAACGTTGACGAGTTGCTTCATGGTGAGGTTGAAGGTGATCTTCTTGGCCTCGTCGAGGAGGCGCACGGTGGCGGTCGGCTCCCAGTCCCGCATGGTGGCGAGGATGAGGCGGTCGATGTGGCGAGGAGCGGCGGCAAGGTGGGGCGGCCGAGGTGGGTGAGGGTGAGCGTGTGGAGGCGGCGGTGCGCGGGGCCCTGGTGAGGAGCAGCGAGTGCGGGGCCAGCAGCGTGGTGATGGAGGACGGGTACCTGCAGTCAACGGCGCGGCCCTCGGCGGCGAGGAGCAGGCGGTTGAAGGCCGGGTCGGCGGAGAAGACGGACAGTGGCGGACCTCACGATGACGGCCGCAGGAAGCAAGAACGGCGGGCGAATGACGACGATGGCGGACGCCCAGCACACCGAACCCTGGACGCAGACGCAGAACAACAGTCCGGCCTCGATTTCGTTACCGGACACGGGCTCAACTTACGCCAGATGGGCCGGCGGCCCAAGAACGAAAAACGACCCCCCAGCCACGGCACAGTAGCAGGAGCGCTGGAATTCACCGGGGATAGGGATCTTATTAGTATATACTAGTGATGGGCGCGCGCCCCGGCGCGCGTATCACGCACAGTTACACGTTCATGTTTTTTTAAGGATAATAGGAATATATAGGAATCAATAAAAAACATATTTAGATCAGCACAGGGTACGCAGAGACAGTTGTACTCCATCAGAGGCCACCAAACAATGATTCATTTAGGTAAGCAGTTGAACAGGCCATGTCCATGTATGTGATGGCATGGAGCATTAGAGTGCAATGACAGACACAGACAATGCGCTGACCTTAACAGTATGCAAAATGCATCTGGGTGATAGGCTAAACTTATTTCTGCGCTGCAGCTCCCTTTTTATCATCTCCATCCATCCGCGGTACCTCTCTGGCGTACTTGGCTTGACTGCTGCATATTGACATATGTAATGTTCAGTCACTGATTGGTTACTGGCATATGTAACGTTCAGGCATTGTAGTATTTTTTTTGGTTCATAAGTCAGTTTAGTTCTCCTTAGAAATTTCACTGAGGAAACAGGGGTGATTTGGGCTGATAAATTACACTAGATGTAGCTTGAATAAGTTGAAGATGCTCAGATCTTCTATGTGTTCCTGCAGAATCAAACAAGGTAATTCATGTTTGATAGGCAAGGGTATGATCTACGTGATCTGAAGCCGCAGGAATGAAGGCCCTCGAAAGCTACAAAATTGTAGGTGAGCATATCTAATAATGACGCTGATAAGCTACCATATTTAACATTGTACTAATTATGAAAAGATTCTAGGGGTTATGAGATAGAGACGATATCTTCGTGTAACATGAATTTAGTTAACTAATCCTAGTAAATGAGCATTGTGATCCTATATGTGTGGTACAAAAGCTTAGAATCTAACTATTGGCAGCTATTAATTTATAAGCTGCAGGGTATTTGAGAAAAAAAATTATGGGCTGCAGAAGCAAGACAGATGAAGGAATTATTGTTATGGCAGCTGTAGTGAGGGAACATTTGATTTATTTGCTATCAAATTTCTAGCAATAAAAGAGATCATCTTGCATGACAAATGAAACTAAATGAACACAAGGCAATAAATAGGGTTATATATATGCAGAAATCTATTATGGTATAGTGAAGGCACAAATTTTGCTATTACCTTGATGAGAAAACATTGCACCTTGTAAGGATAATCTAGGCAGAAAGAAAAAAAAATATTGAGTACATGAGTACAAAACAAACCAAAATCTAGATTGGAATCAAGCTCATATGCAAGGAAAACCATGTGAATGTATGTCCACGGCATCCGAACAAGCCACCAGAGGATAACTAAAATAAAGGGATAGTCAGATCACCTTCAATTCTTCAAATTTACATTGATTGACTTGTTAATGCAAAGTATGGAAAACTCAACACCACTTTATACAGGGGGTAGTCAGATAACCTTAAATTTCATTTTACTACTTGTTCATGCAAAATATAACAAAATCAGTACCACCCCAATGATCTGATCTGACCTCTAAGTGTCAGTGAACTCAAAATAAATAAAATTTGTTCTGAAACTCACCCTAAAAACATGGCATGTGAGCAAAAGGAGCACTCTATTTTATCAAGGACGGATGGGGCTGATAGGGCACAAACATATTCAAATTGCTAAGCCTTATTGCCCTTTGTTCTCCAATTTTAACAGACTGAACAAATTTGTGATTCTAAGCACACCGTTTTGTAATAGAGAAAGCCTTATTGTAACATGATCACCAATTTATCTTTTCCATCTAAGGAGTTAAGGTTTCCAACAGAATAGGCCTAGCATGCAGCAAGTGACAACAGGTAAATTCAGCGTCCAAATCAGTGAATATCTTCCAAAAACTGAAGAAGAGATAACTCTACTTCACCTTCAACCATTAAAAGCTAAAAATTTGTGATGTGAGCAAAAATCTATCTGTAAGCTGGTAACCTGCAAAATTACAGCATTTACATTTTCATGTTGGATAGAGAGGGACAAAAAACAACATGAGCTAGGATCTACAACAGCATCATCTAAAATTAACGAAGTTAGGAAGAGTATTTTTCTGGCAGAAAATAAAGCAAAGTAAATGTTTTAGGAAACAAATGGCATGTGCATTAGGTAACCATGGAGTTATTTTTCATGTTATATATTAATCTCAGAATGAACAGAGATATATGAGCTTAGTGCTACCAGGCTAATAAACAAGATCGTGTTAGAAGACATCCTTAAATGATTAATTATGTCAGAAATTACTACATAACAAATACAGTAGGTCTTGCAACAGTTATGGTTCAAGTTTTTTTTTAATAATAATAAAATTAGACCGCAACTCGTCATCAACTGCGTTAGGGTAATTGTGCAAAAGATCCTTCCACTTGCCAAGTGCTTCACTTGCGTACTTTAGCAGAGTACCTGGAAAAAGAGGGAACAAGCAGAAAACAATAAGCTTTGGGTAAACATCATTGAATCTAAATACATCTGAAATTCAAATCGGGAGCCAAAAAACAAAGCATAAATGGCAGAAAACTACATCTATGGATACAAATTAAAAATAGAATGGCAACAATCGCTTAACCACCATCAGATAGTTCCGCAAATAAAAAGTGAGCCAAAAATTTATTAGCATTGCGGAAGGTGAATTATCTCTCCTTTCAATAATTCGGTATGTTTTTTTTTCTGGAATTTACCCTTTCGTTGCAGAATTCCACAACATCTGGGCTTGGATGGAGATTTGCAACAAAAAAAGTGGCATTGGACTACTAAATGGGTAAGATGTACTGATCCGAACACATCCTCACACATTGGAAATGTATGCAGGAAAAAGCTAGAGTAAAGAAATGGAAATGTTTGGCATTACGCAAGACTGATGCAATAATATAAGCAACTCAACTGGCACACTGGAATAAGCAGTTAACAGTAGATAGAACAATTAACAATCTTATCAGGGTGGCACACTCGAATCTTTGGTTAGTGCTTGAACCCTGAGGATGACAGCGAACGCGGAAGTCAAATGATCCAAGTTATCAATATGATTAGGCATGGTAAAAGAGAAGACAATGCAAAGCAGAGAGGCTACATATGTTTTTATTCAACTCATCTTGCAATATCTAAAAGATATTTATGGGAAAAGAAAAGGCCATTCAAATCCCAATCAAACAAATGAATGCACCTCGTAGCATAGGGCACAAGGGATAAGGGGTTTGCTTGTAACCACAACAAGGCTGCAATGGGATGGGACAGTGAATAAACGGCCAGGAATTTCTCCTTGATACTACTACCGGCAATCAGCCTAAACTATAAAGTTAAAAAAAATAGGAATGTAACTTTAAAGAAGAATGTTCCTACAACGAATGTTTTCCTTGCAATTAGTAAAGGCTCAAATTCATGTGCCGCTAACAATTAAATTTCTGCAGAATTGGAGCCAAGATCATCAGGTGGCAAGCGAAAACAACACGGGCTCTGATAACTGTACCTTATGGATGTATATTCTAATAGTAAATATGTGTTCCAAGATAGGATTAACAAGAATGTATAGTCTAGTGTTCCAAGATAGGATTAACAAGAATGTATAGTCTATAGATACAACACCTAGATAATAATGTGCAAAGAAGCGAGACAATTGTGTTTGTGTCTTACCAAAATTGCTCAGTTCTGGTGGAAGCAAGGAGGCCCCCTGCTGTGAACCTGTGGCTGCAAAAAATAGAACAGACCAAAGCAAACAAAGATTCGTAAGATAACTGAAACAATACGAAAGAAATAAACACAAACAAAGATTCATAAGATAACTGAAACAATACAAAAGAAGTAAGTGCTCTATGGAGCATCCAGATCAAAATACGAGAAATCCATGGAACATAAAGTCATGGACGTACAAGGGAGTGGGGAAAAAAATTCTGTTGAGCAAGAAAATATCCCAATCTGTTATGAACATAAGAAGATCTGAAAAACCAATGAGGAGAAAAGAAACAAATCACAAACCCTAAACTCAAGGGCAAGGCACTCGATTTGTGCTGGGGCGGGTTCAATCCTGTGACTGTAAATCTGATTGGGTTGAGAGGAGTTGCATCGCATCTATATGATGCCAGGGAAAAAGAATCAAATCAACTCAAGGGGAGGGGACTCGATTAGGTCTGGGGCGAGTTCAATCCAGTGACTAAAAACCCAATTTGGATTGGGAGCGGGCTGCACTGTCTCCGTGAATCTCTGAGTGAGGCATCGAGGTTAGGAAGGTGGAAGCTAACACAAAGCAATACTCACCTGAGAGGTTGAGGCCCCCCATGAGGAAGAAGATCACACGCACCATTACAATCCAGGAGGAGCAGTCGTCGCCGTAGCCGCTGGTTCAATCGCAGACCAGTGGGAACTGGGAAGGTCTCCCCTGAGCAGGCAACGGTGAGAGTGCTGACACCACGCAGGCAGCTGTGCATACATGGGCGAGTCAGGAGCGGCGGCGCCGTCGATTGGAGGAGAAGGTATAAGGGAGAGGGAGATTTTTTTTTGTTGCATCCTGAATCAGGATTGATGCATGGCCTCAACTGATAGGAGGATGGGGTGTAGGGGATGCAGCCGCCATGGCATCGAAGCCACACGAGAGGGGCGAACAGCTGCTGGAGCGATGGACGACAGGATCAGAGGATTCCAGAGACATGATATTTTCCGCAAGGAAATCAGCAGATGACGCGTGGAACAATTATAGTGTTGAACGAGGTGAGCACTTGACCAACGGCGATAGCCGTAAAATCTTAATCGAATGGACGGTAAAATTTTTGCTATCGTGGCCCATCTCTCCGGCCGAGGTACCCGCCCGGTTTAACAAGGAGAGATATATATATGTGTGAGGACTGATGTACAGTAGTGGATGCAGACAGAAAGGGGACAGATTGGCTTTTGGGCTAAACTCCCATGGAAAGAGGCCGAAATAGCCTAGCAGAGAGCAAGTCAGTCCCAACTTGTGATCCAAGGCCCAACGCTGGGACCATTTCCTGTTGTGTGTTTCACTGCCTCTGAATTCTGAAATGTGCGCGTCGCACGCTGGGTCGTTCTAACATGAGAAGTGGGCTTCAAGAATGGACCGAATTGTCACTCTTCTCTCGCAGAACTGTGCTTCCATAAATTCGGATGTTTGAGATTAGTGGGACAGATGGATGGCAAAAACCGGAAAAAAAAAACTTAGGTAAAATGCAAGTCATTTTAGCTTTTCTAAGTTCATCAATCTTAGTACGTATCTAGCCATAATATATATCTAGATGCATAGTAAAATTGATGATCCTAGAAAAACCAAAACAAACTACATTTTGGAACGGTGGGAGTTCGTCGTGTTCGATCTTAGCGACTAAACCAACTAGACATATGTATTACATATACATATCATACGTGGATGAGTATAACTAACCTATCCTCCCGCGTGGCTAATAATTTTTGAAAACACGAGTATTACGAAGTAAATAAAAATCTAGGATCATATCTGATGTGTTTAAATGCTAACATTTGCCGAAAACCAAATTAGACTAGTGGAGTAAGTGAACCAATTCTATACAAGAACTTGAGAGCAACCTAATTGTGGAATAACCAACCCATTGATCCCATTTCGTTTAGTCTAGTAAAAAATGGTGACCTCTTCAAAAATTAGCAGTAATATTCTTCCGTGTCATTTTTGCAGTGGGTAATCTATATAAATCTCCTTTTTCACTGGGTGATCCATTATGAATCTTCCACTTTTGAGGGTTATCCATTTGGATCTCCTACTGAGGGTGAGAAAAATATTTTAGATAGGGAATCCAACTTATTATACTTTAGTGTACTACACACCTTTTCTTACTTTTACAAATTTGCGCATTATACCATAATGAGGTTGATAGTATTCCTTTCTTTTACCATTTTTACTCTAATATTTCAATATTAGAATGTTGATATGTACGTTGAGTTGAACAAGTTGCAGTTTGGTAATCAAAGGCATGATGAGAATACGTGGCTGCATATGTCACGCCGGCGGCAGCTTGGTGTCATCAAGCAGGGGCCGGGCCTGAGGCCAAGTCCAATGCTCCGCCGTGTCCAGTAGCCTCACGTTCCATATCTGCAGCATATGTCCATGTCATAGTGAATGGTAGCCTAACAGTTTGTCAGAGTTACATGCAGAGGTAACCAGCGCCTGGCTGACAAAAGACAGAGGCCACCGATAGAGGTTGCGTTGGGGCATACCAAAGACTGTGCTTCATATATTTTTTTCTCTGCTAAAGTTAAAAGGTGAAAGAGACATCTCCGACAAGAGTGAAGGCTTGCGTTGTGAGCATGATACTGCTTCAGTTTCTTCTTAGAATATGTGGTCAATAGCTTTTAGGTGAGGCATAGCACATGATGAGTGCCCTGCGTTGGGCCTGCCCTGAACAAACAACGGTGATGATGCTATTAGTTTCAGTACGCTAGCTTATCATAGACGAAATGATTTAGTAGCTAAATTAATCAAGGCCCACCAAAATGGGTACGAAGCATCATGTCCATTCCGTTCCGCGTTCCACGTCAGCTAGAGCTTTGACTCATCGCACTTTGAATTTCGTTAGCTAGGCCGACACGATCATGAGTCAAATCCCACCAAAATCAGCGTCAATCTCACCCATTAGATTACCACCTAGATTATATAATCTTGCTCATGAACAAAAGATATTATAGTAAAATGTCACCATGGATCACCAAATAATCTGAAATTAAGTTACCCATGCGCACCTTATTTGAGATTATTTGGGTGATCCATGGTGGCCTTTTATAATATAGTGCCCTTGATTCATAAACTAGATTATATAATCTAGGTAAAAACAAACACTTCAATCATTTATTTCATCCGTCGTTGATCTCGTATGTACACGGTATATCAATGTACGTTGATATGTACACGCCGATTAGTAATAGTAAGATATTTCAATGTTAAAATGTTGATATGTACATTGTGTTGAACAAGTTGCAGTTTGGTAATCGAAAGCATGATGAGAATCCGTGGCTGCATATGTCACGCCGGCGGCAGCTTGGCTTCATCAAGCAGGGGCCGGGCCTGAACAAACAACGATCGATGTGATGATGCTATCTGTTTCAGTACTCTAGCTTATCCTAGGCGAAATGATTTAGCTAGGTCTTGTTTAGTTGGGAGTGATAACTTGTCAAAAATAGCACATCAAGTTTGAGGTTGCTAATTTGAAGGGCTAAACATGATCTAATTATAAAACTAATTACACAAATGGACGGGAAATCATGAGATGAATCTATTAAGCCTAATTAACCCATCATTAGAGATTGTTTACTGTAGCATCATATTGTCTAATCATCATTAGGCTCAATAGATTCATCTCGCGAATTTATCCGGGGGTTATGGAATTCGGTTTTGTCAATGATCTGCGTTTAATACTTCTAATTAGTGGCACCACATTCGATATAACTCGTGAATAGTTGAAACTCATCATTTTACTAGCTTAAATTAATCGAGGCCCACCAAAATAGATACTACGAAGCATCATATCCGTTCGGCTCCGCGTTCCACGTCAGCTATGGCTTCGACTCATCCATCGCGCTTCGAATTTCGTTAGCTAGGCCGACACGCATGAGTCAAATCCCACCAAAAGCAGCGTCAATCTCATCCACTAAGTTCCAATCCCATGTCGTTGATCTCTTATGTACACGGTATATCAGGTACTACCACCCTTTTTATTTATTTGACGTCAACAGTGGAAAGCATAGGCTAATTAACACTAACTTGCACTGATCATGTCTGAGGAGGCGACCAGGGCTCGGGGCTCGATTGGGCAGAGGGAGCTGAAGCAGACTGGCGAACTGATGGATCGTCCCGTGAGCACCCCACTTGCTCAGGGGGATACAGCCCCGTCCACCCAGGATGGGCTTGCGCCGGCAGAGGCTGAAGTTTGCATTGATCCTGAGCCCATCACTTCTGCGGCCCATGAGGGAGACGTCGGCCCATTACGGGGCGCTGCCTCGGCCGCCAAGCCTGCCGTTCCTGGCGCGGGGAAGACAGCTGATCAGTGCAAGGCGGACATCTCTGTTCAATCTGAACAGATGCCCGAAGGAAGGTACCTAAAGAAACTGCAGATGCCAGTGCTATCCACCCCGAGTCCAGTTTGTAGCACAGCGAAAAAGGGCAAAGGAAAAATGGAGGCAACACAGTCCAAAAGAATGAGTGCGCGAATTTCCAGTCGGCCGCACTCTGACCTGACGGTGGAGGAGCAGGCGACTGCACTGCTGATGAAGCGTAGCGGTTTTCTGGACAATGGCAAGAAACTGGACCAGGCTGGCAAAGATCGCTTCACTAAGAAATTTGCGGATACCCTAGAGGAAGAAATGGTGCAGGACCTCCGCAATACTTTTGGGCTAGATGGACATGGCCATGGCGCCGATCTGTTTGGTGCGGTGGCTGTGGTTGCTGATGCCTGAGCGAACCTGTTCGCTCATGGGTGTGTGTGTGCTCATGTGTGTGTCCATGCGTGTGTCCATATGTCCACTTCCCCGCTCCTGGCGTGTGTCCATGCGTGCGTTCATCTGTCCGCCTCCCCGCTACCGTTCTGTGTCCATGTGTGTGTCCATGTGTGCGTCCCTCTCGTTCACATGTTCATCCCATGCGTTCGTGTCCGCGGCAAAGACCCGAGGAGCAAGGGTGCTCTGCCATGAATCCTTTCCTTCTTTCCTTTGTAACCATGGTAAGGCCACTAGTGGGCCGAGTGATTTTAGTTCATCCCATGAATAATCAGAAGTGCATTCTCCTCAATTGGAATGTCCGAGGACTCAACAACTCGGCGAGGCGCAAGATAGTCAAGGACCTTGCGAAGGACACACGTTGCACCATTGCGTGTCTGCAAGAAACAAAGATGGAAGCAATCAATGAGGACGTCATCAGAGAAACACTGGGACCGGATTTTGAACAGAACTTCACGTTTCTGCCGGCCAGCGGGACTCGGGGGGGGGGGGGGGGCTCTGCTGGCCACCCATGAGGACCACTACAGCATCAGTGAAGCAACAGCGAGAGAATTCACTGTGACAGCAAAGCTAACACCAACAACGATTGAATCACCGTGGTGGATGACGGTGGTCTACGGTCCCCAAGAGGACAACGATAAGATCCGATTCCTCCAGGAGCTGAGGGGAATTCAGACAGCGGTGGGTGACAGATGGTTGATTATTGGGGACTTCAACTTGATTTTACAGGCAGCCGACAAAAGCAACTCGAACCTGAACAGAAGGCTCATGGGCGCATTCAGATCTTTGGTTGATGACTTGGAGCTGACAGAGTTGGGGTTGAAGGGGAGAAAATTCACTTGGTCAAATGAGACCACCAAAACCAGAATAGACAGAGCCTTTTGCACGGCGGAGTGGGATTTGATGTTGCCAAACTCACAATTGGAGGCGATCTCATCGCTGGTGTCTGATCACGGCGGAAGTCGGAGTAAGCGGGTACCCCCCCAAATATCGTGATGAAGAAGACGCAACCTGGGTCGGGCCCAGTCCCCGAGCATCAGCATGGATGTCGGGTAAAAAGACAACAGCAAGCCATGAGGCAAAAGTAATTTTATTAATATGAGACAGGGAATACATAGCTTTTGTTTAATTTCTAAGGGTAGAACTTGACGAGGTGCTCGATGTTCCACACGTTTGGGACTGGGTCACCGTTAGCCCACTGAAGGATGTATGTTCCTTGCGAAACAACTTCTTTGACGATGAAGGGGCCCTCCCAGGGGGCGGATAACTTGTGCTTGTCCTTGGTGGACATGACTCGGCGCAGGGCCAAGTCGCCGACGTTGAGGGAACGTTCCCGGACGTTCTTGTCGTGGTAGCGCCGTACCTGCTGTTCATGTCTGGCATGTCTAATCAGGGCGGTGAGTCGGTGTTCTTCTAGGCAGTCGATGTCGACCTGGCGGCCGATTTCTGCTTCTCCTTCTTCGTAGTGCTGGATGCGCGGAGCACCATGAGTGACGTCGGCTAGGAGGACGGCTTCGGAGCCGTATACCAAAAAGAAAGGAGTATATCCCGTTGCTCTGCTCTTCTGCGTTCGCAGGCCCCATATGACATGAGGTACTTTCTTGGCCCACCGTCCGGGGTGCTTGTTGAGTTCGTCATACATGGCCTTCTTGAGCGAGTCTTGGACCATGCCGTTGGCCCGCTCGACCTGGCCGTTGCACCTGGGGTGCGCTGTGGAGGAGTAGTAGACGTCGATGCAGCTGTCCTGGCAGAAATCCCAGAACTCGTGCCCTGTGAACTCGGATCCAAGGTCAGTCACGATGCGGTTTGGGACGCCAAACCGATGGGTGAGCTCTTGGATGAACTTGGCAGCCGTGGCCGACTTGGTGTCGGTCACGACCTTCTACTCAATCCACTTGGTGAACTTATCGACTGCCACCAAGATGTGCTTGAACCCGCCCGGGGCGGTTTTGAAGGGTCCGACGTTGTCGAGTCCCCATATGGCGAATGGCCAAGATGGGGGGATGGTCCGTAGCGCCTGAGCCGGCAGGTGCTTTTGCTTCTGGAAGAACTGGCAGCCGGTGCAGCTGCGTACCAACTCCTTGGCGTCAGACAGGGCTGTCGGCCAGTAGAACCCTGCCCTGTAGGCCTTGCCGACTAGTGTGCCGGCCGCCGCGTGGTTGCTACAAGTACCCGAGTGGATATCATGTAACAGGGTGATACCTTCATCTCGAAGGACGCACTTCATGAGTATTCCTGTAGAGGCTGCCTTTCTGTAGAGATCGTCGCCGATGACGACGTAGTTTATCGCACGCCGAGTCAACTTCTCAATTTCTTCCCTCGTATCCGGCGACCAGTTCTCCGTGAGGAAAGCGATGAAGGGGGCGCGCCAGTCTGCTTCCACCACGAGAACTTCGTTGGTCGGCGGGCCACCCGGGAGTGGCTCCGGCTCGGGTACGGGGCTGCCATCCTCAAGCATCTTGATGGACGGGGTACGCAGGTCTTGGACGAAGACGCCGACTGGTACTTGGGCTCTGGTGGACCCTTACTTGGAGAGGACATCAGCGGCGACGTTGTCTTCCCGGAGGACGTGGTGGAGCTTGAGGCCATAGAAGTGGGCCTCAAGTTTGCGCACCTCTGCGCAGTATGCGCTCATGGTTTCCTTGGTCGTGTCCCAGTTCTTGTTCACCTGCTCGACGACTAGCTTGGAGTCGCCATAGCACATGAGTCGCTTGATACCGAGTGATACCGCGATCCGGAGACCGTGGATGAGGGCTTCGTACTCGGCCCCATTGTTGGTAGCCTGGTAGTGTATCTGGAGAACATACTTGAGGTGCTGCCCCTCCGGGGAGATGAACAACACTCCTGCGCCGGCTCCCTCGAGGTTGAGGGCTCCGTCAAAGTACATCTGCTAGTGCTCTGGCCGTTCCGCAGGGGTTGGTGTCTGGATCTCCGTCCACTCGGCCACGAAGTCGGCCAGTATCTGAGATTTGATGGCCTCTCGTGGCTCGAAGTTGATAGTGTGTTCGCCGAGTTCTACGAACCACTTGACGATGCGGCCGTTGGCATCCCTGTTGTGGAGTATGGCTCCAAGGGGAAAATTCGCGATGACACGAATCACGTGGGCCTGGAAATAGTGCCGTAGCTTCCTGGCGGTTATCAGGAGCGCATAGAGCAGCTTCTGAGGATGGGGGTACCGGACCTTGGACTCGCTGAGCACTTCGCTGACGAAATATACAGGGCGCTGGACCTTGTATGGGTGGCCTTCTTCTGGTCGCTCGGCGACCAGGGCCGTGCTGACCACATGAGTGGTAGCCGAGATATACAGCAAGAGTTCTTCCCCGGGGGTCGGACCCGTGAGAACCGGGGGTGTGATTAGAAATTCCTTGAGGTCGGCCAGGGCCTTGCTTGCCTCAGGGGTCCACTCGAACTTGTCCGCCATCTTGAGTATCTTGAAGAACGGGAGTCCCTTCTCGCCGAGCTTGCTGATGAACCGGCTCAGGGCCGCCATCATTCCAGTGAGCTTCATGATATCTTTCTTGCACTTTGGCTCCTTGAGGTTGCGTATGGCGTCCAGTTTGACTGGGTTTGCCTCGATGCCGCGCTGGCTGACCAGGAAGCCCAGGAGCTTTCCTGACGGCACCCCGAACACGCACTTCGTGGGATTGAGCTTCCATCTGAATCGGCGTAAGTTGTTGAAAGTTTCCTGCAAGTCGGCAATGAGGGTGTCGGCGTTATATGTCTTGACGACGACGTCATCCACGTAAGCCTCCATGTTGCGGCCGATTTGACTCTGCAGGCAACATTGGATGGCCTTCTGGTACGTGGCGCCGGCGTTCTTCAACCCGAACGTCATTGTATTGTAGCAATAGATGCCGTGTGGGGTGATGAATGCTGTCTTGTCTTGGTCGGATGTCTTCAAGGCTATCTGGTGATAACCCGAGTAGCAGTCGAGAAAACAGAGGAGTACGCAGCCGGACGTAGAATCGACGACTTGGTCAATTCGCGGAAGAGGGAAGGGGTCCTTAGGGCAGAAGCGGTTGAGATCCGTGTAGTCAATGCACATTCTCCATTCACCGGATTGCTTCTTTACAAGTACAGGATTCGCAAGCCACTCAGGGTGTTTGCATTCTCTAATGAAACCGGCAGCTAGGAGCTTATTCAGTTCTACTCTAATGGCCTCCTTGCGCTCTTGGGTGAATCGGCGCAGCTTCTGTTTAGCAGGCTTCGCGGTCTTGCTCAAGTCCAAGGAGTGCTCAGCCTTCTCCCTCGGAACACCCGGCATGTCTGATGGCTTCCATGCGAAGATGTCCCAGTTGTCCCGGAGGAAGGAGGTGAGCGCGTCTTCCTATTTAGTGGTGAACCCTGGCCCTATGAGGGCCGTCTTGGAGGGGTCGTCGAATCCCAAGCTTATAGCTTTGGGGGCGTCTGCAGGTGCCAGCGCCGTGGGCTGCTGCTTCTGCTCTGGGAGGACAGGCTCACCGGTTGCTGCCTGGGGGCTTCTTCCGCCAACAGAGTGGCGTTGCCGAGTTGATGGGACAGCTCGGCTATCTTGATGGCCTCGCCGTCGCACTCGAATGAGGTTTTGATATCTCCACGGATGGAGAGGACGCCATTGGGCGCTGGCATCTTCAGAACCAGGTAGGTGTGGTTCGGAATTGCCATGAATCGGGCCAGCATGGGCCTGCCGAAGATGGCGTGGTAGGAGCTCTTGAAGTCGGCTACCTCGAAGTACAGGAACTCTGTGCGGTAGTTGTCAGCCGTGCCGAACGTGACTGGTAAGGTGACTCTTCCTATCGGATAGGAAGCTTTTCCTGGCACAATGCCAAAGAACGGGTCTTCGGCGCTCAGGAGCTTGCTGTAGTCGAACCCCATGCTATTGAGGGTGCTTGTGAAGATAATGTTGAGGGCGCTCCCGCCATCGACCAGGACCTTGGAGAGGAGGACCCTGTCCACGACGGGGGCGACGACGAGTGGGTAGGATCCTGGCTCGGGGAGGTGGACCCAGTGGTCGGCCCGGCTGAAGGCGATAGGCATCTCCGACCACTGTAGGTATTCCACTGGCTTGGTGGATACCATTTTCACTTCGCGCTTGTGAAGTTTATCCTTGCGCCGATCTGGGAAGGCGCCGGGCCCCCCAATGATGACGTTGACCTGGCGGTCAGCACGCTGGAAGTCGCCGTTGGCGTCGCGCCTGGGCGCCTCCGGCGGTGGTGGTGGTCGGCGTTCGTCGTCATGACGACGTTGATCATCCTGGCGCGCCGGAGCGTCGCGGTCGCGCTCGCCACGGCGATAGTCGTCGCGGCGGTCGCGGTCTTCTCTGCGGCGGTAGTCGTCCCGCCGGTCGCCGTTGTAGCCGTCACGACGGTGGTTGTTGTAGCGTCCGCCGTTGTTGTTGTAGCGCTGCTTCTTGGTCGGCGGCAGGGCGCCGAGTTCTTTGAGCAACGCATGACAATCGCGGAGAGTGTGCTTCGCGTCCTTGTGGAAAGGGCACTGATCGTTCAGTGTGTCTGTTGACGTGGAAAATCGGCGATGGTATCCTCCGCGTGCAGCACACGAAGACGAGGGAGATCTGCTTTACTCCAGTGCCAGCCCACACTCCAGTTCAGGTTCGCAGCGTGCCAGTCAATTTGACCTGAAATTGACAAGGGGATAAAACAGTTAAATTGCTCTTTGATTGTGCCGGCTTTATTTCAGACGATGGAGTAACGTCGAATTTTAGCCAAGACCCAATCAGACACGTATCGGCCGATACCAATCGGACCTCAAAATCAGACTTCATTGATGACGTCGATCGGACCGAGTAATCGGACCTCAATCAGACACCAAATCAGACCTCAGGATCGGACCAATCAGGATCGGACCTTGATTGATATAACAGATCAGCCTTTGAATAATAAAGTAAAGCATATAACAAGGCCAATATGTAAAGTAATGGATCAGCTATGTCTTGAAACAAGATATCAAATAATCAAAGTGTAAGCCGATACATTGTCCACCTTGCTTAATTGCCAGTTTGACTCATCTTGTCGGACCATCTAACTAGCCAATCGGACCATAACTTTTTCAGAGAAATCTAGCTCCGACGTAGGGAATCTAGATTTCTCCAGCTATGATCAAATCAAATAGCTAGACAGTCAAACTCAACTCGTCAATCTGTCAATTAAACAAGATGCTCGCACAGGTGTTGACCAGATTAAGCAAATAAGCAGATAAAACATTAACAGGATCGTTCTGATTCTAAGATATGCTATCAAATAATCAAGCATGACCTAGCTCCGACGTAGGGAATCTAAACCACACTCAACATTCAAATAACAATAAGGCATAACCAAAGCTTCCTTTGACTAATCAAGATGAATCTAGCTCCGACGTAGGGAATCTAAACCAAACATGACAATCAAAGATTAATCTAAGCGTATTACAAAGATCCAGCTCCGACGTAGGGAATCTACACCAGTGTAATACTCAAAGAACAACTAGATTAAACCACAAAGCAGGATCGGACATAGAACGATGCTGTAAGATAAATATTGCTTAAATCGGACCAAGACCAATGCTCAAAGCCGTTGAAGAAGTAGAATTGATTCACATGGCGTAGATCTAACCAATCTAGCAACTCCAAACAAACCGCAAAAACTACCTTTAGTAACCAAGATTATTCTAGCTCCGACGTAGGGAATCTAGCCTAATCTTGATACCTAGCTCCGACGTAGGGAATCTAGGCTAAAAGTACAGTCTGATAAACGATAATCTGTTGGATAATCAATATTGATCTAGCTCCGACGTAGGGAATCTATATCAATCTTGCTTATCCAGAGATAAATCGGTTAAACAGTATAAACGAGAAAGGGCGATGCGCCTCAATTCAAAGCCTATACTAGTTCGATAAATTGACTAACTTACTGGTAAGCCGGAGATCAGAACTGATGCAGCCCGTCCACCAATGAGCTTCGTCGATAACTACTACTAGGGTTTTTGGCGTGAAGCCGGGTTGTATTGATTGTGAGAATAATTTTTACAATGGATGAGGGCTCATATTTATACCCTGGTCATGGAGAGTCCTGATCGGACCAGACTAACTTGCGAACTAAGTAAACTAAGCTTAACATAAAACGGGACTCCTAAACGCCTTCTGAAAAGGAAATAGTCCCCGCATCTGATACGCTCCCTTCTTAGCCGACGCGCCCTTCTTCTTTTATCCATCATCAGATCGGACTTCTTGCCTCATCAGACTCCTCTTCAGCATCGTCTTCCTTCTCTGTCATCTTCTGTTTGACCATTCAACGGGCCCACTGCGCAGTCTCGACCTCACCACGTCACCATCTGACTCAGCATGTCAGGTGCGAAAATCCGGTGTCAACACATGCCCCCCAATTTTGGAATAAAATATCATTTTGTT
>CM014272.1:81390331-81412721 GCA_004135705.1 Alloteropsis semialata | reverse complement strand
TGTGGTTCGGAATTGCCATGAATCGGGCCAGCATGGGCCTGCCGAAGATGGCGTGGTAGGAGCTCTTGAAGTCAGCTACCTCGAAGTACAGGAACTCTGTGCGGTAGTTGTCAGCCGTGCCGAACGTGACTGGTAAGGCGACTCTTCCTATCGGATAGGAAGCTTTTCCTGGCACAATGCCAAAGAACGGGTCTTCGGCGCTCAGGAGCTTGCTGTAGTCGAACCCCATGCTGTTGAGGGTGCTTGTGAAGATAATGTTGAAGGCGCTCCCGCCATCGACCAGGACGGCGACGACGAGTGGGTAGGATCCTGGCTCGGGGAGGTGGACCCAGTGGTCGGCCCGGCTGAAGGCGATAGGCATCTCCGACCACTGTAGGTATTCCACTGGCTTGGTGGATACCATTTTCACTTCGCGCTTGTGAAGTTTATCCTTGCGCCGATCTGGGAAGGCGCCGGGCCCCCCAATGATGACGTTGACCTGGCGGTCAGCACGCTGGAAGTCGCCATTGGCGTCGCGCCTGGGCGCCTCCGGCGGTGGTGGTGGTCGGCGTTCGTCGTCATGACGACGTTGATCATCCTGGCGCGTCGGAGCGTCGCGGTCGCGCTCGCCACGGCGATAGTCGTCGCGGCGGTCGCGGTCTTCTCTGCGGCGGTAGTCGTCCCGCCGGTCGCCGTTGTAGCCGTCACGACGGTGGTTGTTGTAGCGTCCGCCGTTGTTGTTGTAGCGCTGCTTCTTGGTCGGCGGCAGGGCGCCGAGTTCTTTGAGCAACGCATGACAATCGCGGAGAGTGTGCTTCGCGTCCTTGTGGAAAGGGCACTGATCGTTCAGTGTGTCGTAAAACTCCTCGGGCAGGAACCTGGGTTTTGGCCGGCCTTCTGCTTCTGCTAGGGCTACGAGGGGCTCACGGCCTCCCTTGCGCCCACGTGATGGCTCATGGCGCTTCGAGTTGTCAATCCGGTCGTCTTCCTCCGGGCGCTTCTGTTTGTTCTTGAATTGGGCCTGTTCAGCCTGATCTGCCCAACTTTCAAGTTGACCACCTCCATCAGGTCGGAGACCGTGACAAGGTTGGTTTTGAAGAGCGTGCGGAACAGCTGGGTGTCGATGAGGCCGCGCCGGAAAGCGTCGATGACATCCCGATCCTGGACATCGGCGATCTTGTTCCGATTATCAAAAAACCGGTCGGTGTAGTCTCGGAGACTTTCACCCTTCTTCTGCTTGACATTATCCAGATCGAATCTGGTCCCCGGCCGGGTGTAGCTTGCCTGGTAGTTCATGGTGAAAGCGTGGCAAAGGTCTGCCCAACCGTCGATGGTGTCCCGGGGGACGCCCACAAGCCACAGGAGTGCTTCCTTGCCTAACATCACAGGGAAGTAGGTGGCAGCTTGGTCGTTGGAGCCGTGGGCAGCCTTGACTGCTGTGTGGTACGTCTTGAGCCAGAGCTTGGGGACGGAGCGACCGTCAAACTTCTCCATGAGGGCTGGCTTGAAGGACTCGGGCCAACGGATGGCGCGGAGTCGGGCGGTGAAAGCGGCGAAGCCATCGTAGATCTCCTTGTTGCGGTAGTCGCGGCGGGGAGGTTGAACTGGGTCGGCTCGGGGCCGAACATCGTCGCGCCACTGGCGGCGGTCGTCCCGCGGGGGGCCGTACCGTGCGTCGTACGGCTCGCGCTCCATGAGCTCATGAACAACGCGGCGCTCGTCGTCTTCTGCTTCGATGTCACCAACCTCTCCCACCGGCTGGCGATCGGGTCGGCCGTACTCCCGATCATACCGTTCGCGGCGCTCGAGCTCGGCGACGTCGCGCTCCTGGTGCCGGGCATCGAGGTCGGCACGGAGGTCCCGGGCGTACTCCCTGATGCGATCACGGAGATCCTCAGGTGGTGGATGTCGTTGGCGCCTGTCGCGCCGCTCCTGGTGACGTTCACGGCGATGATCCGCGTTGCGCGGGTTACGCCGCTCATGTTCTTCGTCTTCATGGTGGTTCTGGGCCATCTCTTCTTCCACGACGGGTAGCGGGGGATTCCTCTGGGGAGGGTGACCCCGATCCGATCTGCTATGGGCAGAGCGGTGGCTTGAAGAGCGGGTCGAGTTTGATCGCCCAGATCGGGATCTGGCACGATACGATCGCTCGAACTGCTCCTAGGCTGCTTCCAGTTGAGCTCGGGCCCGTTGCACCTCAGGGGTGTCGGGCATGTGTCCCAGCTCGGCGAAAGCGGCGGCGACGTTAGCCTGGGGCGTGCGGAACGGCACCCTGGCAAAGGCTCCATCGAGGTTCTGGGGTCGGACACCACAAGGACCCCGAGGAGGAGGAGGAGGCTGTCTTGCTGGGGCCCCCGGGGGGACCACTCCGGCAGCTGCAGCAGCTACGGGGTCTTCGGCCGCTGCCGGGGGCAGGGCTGCTTCCTCAGCACGGCGGCGGGCTCGAGCAGCGTTTCACTCCCGTTTGCGATCTCTGGCCAGATCTGTATCTCCATCCTGAGTAACTGAGTCCTCAGAGACGAAGACTTCGCGCCCTGGGGGCGTGGTGTAGCTGGAGTCATTGCTCGAGTCGGCCGGGGCCGGCAAGAGCACGCTTGTGGCGACCTGGAACTCGCCGCAGTCCGGAGACTGGGTGGGCTGGGGTGGCATCTCAGATTGGATCTGAGACATATCTTCTCGGAGCCGAGCCGAGTAGGTTGATGAGGCGTTGCGGAGCCCTAGCGGGAGCGTTTCGCGGGGTCGGCTCAGGGCCTCCTCCGACATGGCGATGCACTCGGCAAGGGTGTCTTGGACACGATCCAACCCGGCGAGGAGCTCGGTCGGGGGCGGGAGTCTCCGGCGAGTGCTCAGGCCCGGAGCCTGGTCGCTGATGGAGATTGCATCGAGCCGCTGCTGGAGCGGGGCGATGACTGACGAGGAAGTCGGCGACGAGGTCAGCGCGGAGCTGGTCGGCGCAGAAGCGTCGGGCGTCGTGGTGGAGTCGGAGGCGGTGGTGGCGGCGGAGTGGGTTTCAGCAAAGAAGCTGATACCCTCAAGATGCGTAGCGCAGTCCTTGATGGAGTCGGGGAAGATGACGGAGCGACGATCTGCCATCGAGCTAGCTGTAATGCCTCACGATCACCCCTACCTGGCGCGCCAACTGTCGGATCTAATGACCGGCAGTCTACCCGGGGGTACCCAGATGGTTGATTTGTAGGCAAAGGGCAATCGCGAGACTAGGGAGCTCGAGGTAACACAGGGACACAGGGATTATACAGGTTCGGGCTACCCGGAGGTATAATACCCTACGTCCTGTGCTCGGGGTCTTGTATTGCTTTGCTCGGCGAGGTTCCGGGGAACAACGGCGAGCTCTTGGTTACAATGGATGAATGGCGTGGGAATCAGATGTCTAAGGGGTTCGACCTAGGCCGCCTTATATAGGCCGACGGCCTAGGGTTTACAAGTCGGTTATTTCTAATTACTGTCTGGCTCAAATCGGGAAACTAATCCAAGTCGGTTACAACATAATTGCCGTGATCTCCGGGCGAGATCTGAGGATATCGCCGAATACCTTGTGGGCTAAGTCTTCTCCGATCTTGTCCATCAAGTCGAGGATCCTCGTGGGCCGGCCTGGGGTCGGCCCACATCCTTGTCAGACGTGGGACCAGGCCGACTGGCTATCCGGCCGGTAGTGGGCCCAGGGGTACCCATATCCCACAGTCAGGTCGGCAACAGTGCCAAGTTACAGAGGTTTCCGGTTTGAAGCTTTCTGGCCCTCAATGCCCGGTTATTCTGATGTGGTAGCGGCAGCATGGCAGCAAGAGACTTTGATCTTCAATCCTTTCCTGAGACTTCACATCAAGCTCCAGCGCACAGCCAAATGTCTGAGACAATGGGCAAAATCCAGAATAGGAGATACTAAGCTGTTACTGTGTGCGGCGAAGCAACTAATCGGCATCCTGGACGTTGCTGGGGATCATAGACAGCTCAGCCCATCTGAAATCAGACTCAAAAGAGATCTCAAGGCAAGACTTTTAGGTCTGGCTGCGGTTGAAAAGCTGAGGCTGAAACAAAAATTGCGTCTCACATGGATAAAAGCATCGGAAGCATCATCGAAGCTCTTCTTTGTGTTTGCCAATGGTCGACGACGCAAGAATTTCATCCAGAAGCTGGTCACAGTCAATGGCACAGCACATACTCATGTGGACAAGGCTGAGTGCATCTACGCTCATTTCAGCTCACAATTTGGCCAGCCTCAACAGCGTTCCCATTCCCTGGACTGGGAAATTCTGAACATGGAGAGAAGGGACCTTTCACACCTGGAGCTTCCATTCATCGAACAAGAAGTGCACCAAGTGGTAAAGGATTTGGCACCAGAGAAGGCACCGGGTCCTGATGGTTTCATTGGCATTTTCCTAAAGAGCAGTTGGACCATCATCAAGGACGACATAATGGCAGCTCTAGAGTTCTTCTACCAACAACACCACCAGCAGTTCTGTCACATCAACAATGCCCATCTCGTCCTTTTACCGAAGAAAAGGGATGCAGTGACAATAGGTGATTACCGGCCAATTAGCCTCATCCACTCCATTGCCAAACTCATTTCAAAGGTGCTAGCTGCTCGTCTCTCCAGCAACCTCAACAGTCTCATCTCCAGAGCGCAAAGTGCTTTCATCAAAAAAAGAAGCATACATGACAATTTCCTATATACACAAAACCTGATCCAAGAACTACACAGAGCCAAACATCCCACTCTCTTCCTCAAACTTGATATTGCCAAAGCCTTTGATAGTGTCAGGTGGGATTTTCTGCTTGAGGTGCTCCAACAGATGGGTTTTGGAAACAGATGGAGAAATTGGATATCCACACTGTTGCAAACGGCTTCATCTTCAGTGTTGTTGAATGGTGCTAGAGGGCAATGGTTCAAACACCGAAGAGGCCTTAGACAGGGCGATCCACTGTCGCCAATGCTTTTTATCCTGGCAATGGAACCTTTACAAAAAATGTTTGAAAGAGCAACGGCTGAGCAACTTATCTCACCAATTGGGCACAGAGCAGCTCGGTTCAGATTGAGCATGTATGCAGATGACGCCGCTATATTCGTTAACCCCATCAGTGAAGAAATCAAAGTGGTGCAAGAGATGCTCACAAGTTTTGGAATGGCATCAGGGCTGGTTGTCAACATCGGCAAAAGTGCAGTTTACCCGGTGCGATGTGAATCAATTGATATACCCGAGGTGATGCAATGGTTCCAATGTCCGGTTAAGGCTTTCCCCTGCACCTACCTGGGATTGCCTCTGCATACAAGAAAAATTAGAAGAGTGGAAATCCAGCCTCTAATTGACAAAGTTGCCGCTCGTCTCCCTGGTTGGCAAGGAAAATTCTTGAACAGAGCTGGAAGACTGCGCTTAGTGAATTCAGTGCTCACCTCCATCCCTACATATTTTCTGACTGTTTTCTCGCTTCAGAAATGGGCAAACAAAAAAATCGATCAGTGCAGAAGAAGTTTCCTGTGGAAAGGTTCAGCGCAAGCAAACGGGGGACACTGCTTAGTGAATTGGAGAAAGGTCAAACGACCGAAGCAGCTTGGGGGATTGGGGATTCTTGACCTGGAACTATATAGCAGAGCACTGCGATTGAGGTGGCTGTGGTATGAATGGACAGATCCTGAGAGGCCTTGGGTTGGAACATCGCCACCAATAAACGACACTGACAGAGCTTTCTTCAGGGCAAGCACCGTAGTCACAGTGGGCAATGGAAGAAAGGCAAAGTTTTGGCACTCAAGCTGGCTGCATGGGCGTGCACCGATTGATTTGGCGCCAAACCTTTACAAATTGGCATGGAGAAAGCACAAGACAGTCCAAGAGGAAATAACAAACCTAAATTGGACTAGGGGTTTATGGAGAATGGAAACGGCTGCAGAATTCACCGAATTCTTCAGTATTTGGGGATAGGTTCAGGCCACGGTGCTTACTGAACATGAAGATCAGATCACCTGGAAGTGGACTGCCGATGGACTATACACAGCCAAATCAGCGTATAAAGCACAATTCACCGGATCCCACGCTGCATTTGACTGCAACTCTATTTGGTCGGCTCACGCGGAAGGCAAGCACAAGTTTTTTGGATGGCTATTGGTACAAGCAAAGCTACTAACAGCTGATAAGCTGTTGGCGAGAAGCTGGCCCTGTTCGCCGATGTGTCCAATGTGTGACCAAGAAAATGAAACTGCTTCCCATTTGTGTCTGCACTGTCCCTTTGCAAGAGAGGTTTGGGAAGAAGTGAGCAAATGGACCAACCGTTTAATCTTGCCTCCCCCACTGAATTCCTCAATTGCAGATTGGTGGCAGGAATCCATCAGTAATCTTCTGAAGAAGCAACGCAGATTGAGGGCAGCTGTGCAATTGTACACCACCTGGAACCTGTGGAAAGCGCGCAATAGAAGGGTGTTTGATGGCAAGGCAATGAACACTGGACAGGTGCTGTGTGAGATAAAGGCAGAGATGGCGCTTCGTCAACAGGCGTGTGGTCAGCTCGAGCTCGTCTAGTTTCCTAATGATAGGCGTCTTTGGTGCATTGGCTTGGGGAGTATCGTATTTCTTTTCTTCGTCGTCTCCTGTATGCCGGATAGGCATGAGCTCGAGCTCCTTTAGTTATTTATGTGGGGAGTATCGTATTTCTTTTCTTCGTCGTCTCCTGTATGCCGGATAGGCATGAGCTCGAGCTCTTTTAGTTATTTATGTAATAACACAATGTAATCTGGACCTGGAACTTGCTTTTCTCCTTAAATGACAAGATAGTGCTCCTACCAACTTTTCGAAAAAAAAATTAACACTAACTTAGCTGTCGGAAATGACAAATAAATAAAACCGGAGGTATAGTACTCACACTCATGCTGCATGCATCGATCTTTATTTCATCCGTGAATTACACTATTACAGGCGCATATAAAAGCGAGCTACCCCGCCATTTTTGGCCAGCCGGATAGGTATACAGGAGGTATACACGTGCAAATTAATATGTACGGATTACAACGTACGCTAGCTGTGGCAAATTTGAAAACCAAATACACGCAAGCAAACCCATTCAGTTCTTGAGGAATATCAACAAGCTAGATGATCGATCGATCGATCGAGATTATATCACTGGCAAATTTCCAAACTTGCAGTAGTTGCATGCACGACGACGACGCTACTTGGAGAGACGACGATGCCGACGACGACCGGCGATGGCCGCCGACACTGCTGGTTTATTATCAGTTCCTGGCGGCGAAGGCGTTCATCTGCTCCTCGAACTCGGGCAGGTGCTTCTCCTGGACGCACATGGTCATGACCCGCGCGCCGGCCTTGGGCGCCGGCGGCGCTCCGATGACGGCGACGGCCATGAACGGGTGGTACGAGAAGGGCACGACGTGCACCGGCGGTCCCCACCCGTAGTCCGCCTCCAGGAAGCCGAGCCTCGTCCAGTCCGACACGAAGAGCGAGTCGTAGGAGAAGGTGAGCATGTAGGGGTCGCGCTCGAACCCGCCCGCCGCCCACCGCGCGAAGTCGGCGGGCAGGCGCGCCTTGGCGTCCCGGATGGCGCGCACCACGTCCACCACGTCGGCGGCGGCCACCTCGCCCGAGGGCCGCGTCGCCTGCACCGTGTAGAAGCAGTTGCCGTAGAACCCGGGCGCCGGCGGCAGCAGGTGGCGCGTGTTGGCGAAGAAGCAGACGTGGACGGGCGCCGCCGGGTCGGCGAGGCGGAGCGCGCGGACGCGGGACTGCCAGGTCTTGGCCACGCAGACGTCGAACGCCGAGCAGCGCTGCCCCGTGGCCTCGTAAAAACTGGCCTTGACCTTGTTGATGTGGTCCGGGCTGAGGTCCACGGTGAAGTAGGTGAGGTCCAGGAGCTCGAAGCGCGGCGGCGGAGACACGATCTTGGACGGCGCCGGGATGATGTCGCGCGCCCAGACGGGGGAGACGCGGGGCTTGGGGAGTCCCCGCGCGTAGTCCGCCACGGCGTTGATGAACTGGCCGGCGCCCAGGCCGTCGGCGATCGTGTGCACCGAGATGAGGCCCACCACGAAGCCGCCGCACGCGAACTCCGTCACCTGTGCAGTGTGCACGTACAATTAATCATTGTATTTCACTTTCATTCACCAAACAAATTAAACTGTGCGTATTTTATTTGCTCGTGGTTAACATATACTAACAATGATTACATGATAACGATAAGACTAAGAACCAACCGACCCGAGAGAGTTAAGATCAAACTAATCGAGTTATTTTAGAACGAGTAAATTACACCGGAAGGTCCATGAACTCTAAAAGTGCATTTTTGGGTCTATAAATATTTTAAGTCGTTCATCGCAGGTCTATACCTGTCCATGTAGGCAGCTAGTGATGATGTGGCACGCTGATTAGGCATCTCTTCTCTCATCCTTTCAGTCACACATTTTGGGCCCCTTTGGTGGGCTTCTTTAAAACAACTTCACCTCGATGAAGCTGTTTTGGAGAAGCTGAAAATAGTAGCTTTGTCCAGCTTCTAGCTCATTTTTGCATTGTTTTTCAAGACAGTTTCATGCTATAATACCTCGTTTTACGCAAAACAGGTAAATCTGAGCTACCAAACGGGGCCTTTATCGAGCAGCGGTCCACCGGCGTCGCTGACAATCTCCACGCCGGGTCCTCACCAGCTTCGAGCCCAACGCCAGCGCCACAACGGCTAATCCACCACAACCGGGAACACCAACCAGCAGGCGTCTGCCGCCGCCGAAGCTGGAAACGTGGAGATGGGGAAGGGGGTGAAGGCGATGCTGGCCTGGCCGATCCAGCTGGGCGACGACGACGAGGTCGCCAAGTAGTGCGCTTGTGCGCGGAGCTTCCACGCCGAGGTAAAGGCGCGCGCCGACAAGCTGGCAGTGCTGCTCCATCACGCGGCGCGGGCACCTGATGTCTAAGACTACTCCGCGGTCCGATATTCGCGAGGGCCGAGGGCGACCACAACGATGTCCAGGGCCTCCGCCCTCGCCGTCCGGCCACGGCTGCGAACCTATTCACGCTCGCGGCTCGCCGCGTCGGGTTCCCGCGCCGTGGCAGAGCTCGCGGACGTACAAAACGCGTGGCTAGCTGCTCTGCATTTTCGCCGCCGGGACAGATATACTACCCGGCCTCCCCAACATCACGCATCACGCAGATTGAGGCAGGAGGCTGCCGCGCGCTGCTTCTCATGGACAGCACTGACGAAGGCCAGGAGACCGCCGCGCGTGCTACTGCTACGGCTACTCTGCTGGACGCGACGCCAAGAGCATCGACAAGCTCGTGCTGCCCGGGGTGTGCTCGTGCAGGCAGCCGTGGCAGAGGATATGCCTACCCTCGCTCGTGCATGCCATGGCCACGGAAAAATCAATCCAGGAGTCCATGTGCTTCACAGGTCCACCTACTGCAGGCACTTGATGTCCCTCAGGTCGACCCATGGAGACTCCCTGCAGCTTTCGCACCACCTCCAGGGCAAGACCAAGGCCATGCAAGTTTCTGTAATTCAACTAAAAGTAACGTATTGAAAAATGTGTCTCCCTCTCCGCAACACGTTTGTCAATGCACTTTGTCTACAGAAAGTTCAACCAACTTTCACGAACTAAACAAGGCCCAAGCAATTGCGCTGACTAGTGCTGCTAGCCAAAGCGGCAGGGCAGCAACCAGAATATCTTGTGGCACAGCGGAGGAGGTCTGCCACGCGGATGGCATCTGCAGCAGCGGCCAGTGTGGCATCGAAGGACAGCGGCGCCACATCGTCAATTGTTGTCCACGTGGATAGGTATGGACCTTCGGTGAATGACTTAAAAAGTTTATAGATCTAAAAATACACTTTTAGAGTTTATAGACCTAAGTAACACCACTTTACTAGTTGATGGACCTCCGGTTTAGAACCATAATATTCTAATTGGCAAGGACATGAACTTACGTGGCAAGGAAAAAGGAAGGAAGCTGGTAGTTAAATTTGGAAAAAGGAGTAGCAAGCAAGAGACGAGAGATAAGACGATGAGTCATGACCGTTGTCGCTCAGAGTGAAAGGCTGAAAGCTACGTGACCGATGGAGCCTCTTGACCTGCGCGTATATCCTTTTGCAGTACTATACCTTTTCACTGACCCAACAACTTACGCACTTGCGTCTTCTTACCATGTGCGTCAGAGAGACACGTTGTCACCCCCTGTGCTACGTTATATCCAGACTCCAGAACGAGATCGAGCGCTTTTTTTTTTCACGCGCAAAGCTAGCTAGCTCTCAACAACCACGAGACTACGTGGTACGTCGGTGCGCAAGGCCACTAGATTTTCTGAAGATTTCCCTTTTCTTTTTACTGCATGCTGAAGATTCTGGTGATCTCAGCATATGGATGGATGCACTACGAGAAATAATACCAGTGGCAGTCGCGATAGGTCAACAGGAGCATATATGCACTCCACTGTGCCAATTTGGCTAGGTTTAGCAGGTAGTAAGTTTTAAAATCTCCAGGCTAAAAGTTCTAAAATCTCCAGGCTAAATGTGTGCTTTCATTATTACAATTGTTAAGTTGAATGATGAGAAACAAAGTACCATATATGGCCCATATGTGCAGGTAGGTAAGTTGGTATAGGTTGGTGGTGCGCTTGTGATGTTCAACTTGTAAGGTTGTGCTTCCATTGCATCTATCGTACGTCCTAGACGGGAAGAGATAGATTAAGAACTCCTTTCGCAAAAAAAAAAAAGAGAGATTAAGAACTCAGCTGGGTGTATCTATGATTCTTCGTGGTAATCATCGTTATAATGTGCTGGTGCATTTGGACCACAAGAAACGATTGGATTTCAAGAACATGGACCCTTCAATGGCTGCTTGTGCAAAAGAAGATTTCTGCTGGAAGAATTCTCCCTTGTTATTCTAAGGCCCCGTTTGGATCATTAGAAATGAATTCCATTCTAATAATTCTAATTTAGATACAAATTAATTAAGCTAATATAGTTGTATGTAAAATATATTTGTATATTATTGTTGGGCATATGGGAGAGTTACTTATGTGCTGCACTTCTACTGTAGAGAAGTGAGTCAAAGAGCATGATATAAATTGCACATTAGAAACATAGCATTAGGATCTATAGAATCAATTTTCATCTCCCACCCTATGAATTTAAGATAGGCTTATATCTAAACTTTGGAAAGTTATGGAATGCCACATTACAAGACAAATAACATACTCCATTAAGTAGATTCCAATTCCTTCAAAATGAAGGGATCCAAACGGGGAGCCTAGTCTAGTTCCTGCTATGGAGGAATGTAAAGATTCCTTGTAATTTTCTTTCTCTTGTTCTTGTTGTCATCTTTCAGTTTCTGAACTGGACAACCTTTTTTCATTATGTTTTCTTTAATATACAAGGGGTGTTTGGTTTCTTTAATGTAAAGATTCCTTGTAATTTTCTTTCTATGTGACGCATGCGGCTGGCCTTATCATCGAAATGTCGGCAGCGAGTGCTCGAAGCATGCGCTCGATCTCGATCGATCATGCATGTGTTAGAAAAGGGTGCGGAGATGTGGCGCGTAGCTAGTACTATATGTACGTGGGTGGTCTTGGCATGCAGAACCGGGGGAGAGGGAAAAAAATTAAAAGGCTCCTGCTTTTGGCGCCACGATCGACCATACATCATCATCTTACCAACCGGATAGTGCATTCCCGGGCGGGCACGGAGCAAGCTAAGTCCGTAGTGGCCGTGCACGTACGGTACGTCTGCGTTAGTGGAAGTCCTAGTGTGGAACAGTGTCAGCACAGAGACGCCGACGATCGAGTCGATCTCGACGGCCCAACTGCATGCGCGCATGGTTTCGCGCCAAAGCGAGCGCGTTCCACCTGTACTGCTACTCGAACGCCTTGTTGCTGTTACGGCCACTACACCATCCATATGCACGGCCACGGTGCTGTGCCTGTGCCCACACTGGATTCTGTCGATCGGCAAACCACACCTTCTACGGCACACGTGCGGTTGTGCTATACGTACGCCATGTCTCTCTCGATCGCACACGAGTTCTTCGCTTTTTCAAAGTTATTTCCTACGAGACCCTAGCAATTCCAAAGCGCGCGGTCCTAATCAAAAGACTAAAACATTTCACTGTCACAAAAACACAACCGACAAACAGGAAATTAATTAAAACAATATATATATATATATATATATATATATATATATATATCCATGCCGATTTATCGACAGGTGGCTAGCTATGCTTTAGCACTTGTGAGGAATTTGACTTCTTGTCGTGGTTTGCATGGCACTATCTGAGTACGTTCAAGTCCCTATGTTCGGAGACTTGATCTTGATATGGCGCCAACATTTGGTACCGTACCTTCGAAAGGTTGGTTCATTCACTGTCCATCGTCCGTTTCTTCTTCTTAGCTTATTATTCGTGTTTTCTTCATATTTTTTTGTTACAAATACATTATACGTATAATGCTTGTAGCTCTTGATGCATATCACTGATTGAGCGCCCTGCACAAGTTTTTCCATCTGTTCTATATCTTCTACCTCGGGGGAAATTAATAATCTTAATTTGCATCGCCAAATTAAACTAACTATATACACAACATGGTAAAGGTATGCAGATTCGCAGAGTAATTAGCATAGACAGATAGCAGATAGAGATATGTGTATGTGTATATAGCATACCTGCATCATGAGCGGCATGTCGAGGGGGTTGACGCCGGGCGCCGGCTCCGGCAGCAGCTCCTCCTTGGGGATGAGCATGGGGTGGTCCAGGTGCTTCACCTCCTCCAGGGTGCAGCACGCCGCCGCCTCCACGAACCACGCGCCCTCCGCCGTGCACGCCACCCGCACCTCCCCGTCCTCCTCCACGAACCGCCCCGCGAAAGGGTAGTAGTCCACCAGCGCCTTCCCCAGCGCCTCGCGCAGCGTCTTCGCCGGCGCCCGCCTCACCGCCGCCTCGTCGCCGGCGTCGGCGTTCTTACCACCGTCGAACACGTGCAGAGACAGCACGAGGTGGCGCAGCCCCGCCACGCGGTCGATCACCGACAGCTCCAGCGTCTCCTGCGGCGTCGCCGACGACGGCGCCACCAGAGACGTGCTCGTCCTCGTCACCGCGAACCCGATGGTGCCCATACTAGCTACCTCGCCACTTCAAAACACCTTCACTTCTTCTTTCTGCTTTTTCAGTGACCACTTTGTAGCTACGACCTTTGGATATATGGGTCGTGTGCGAGTGTTCACGATGAAATGTGAGGAGATAGCATGAGTATATATAGGCCCATGAGGGGCGTCTAATGGCCACAACTGATAGTTAATTAGCAAATGACTAACCTGAGCTCGTCTGAATAGTATATTTTGTTGGCGCATGCATTTTCTTGGCGATATATTTTTTGAGGTAGTAGGTGGATGGGGAGGATCGATCGGCCCCACGCACTGAACCGACGGATACGGGACTGATCACCAAATTTGGACTGTCCGATCGAGCATGGACGGTTCGGATCAAGTCTAATCAAAATGGGAAGGAAAAAAAGTCCAAATTACCCCCTCAATTATGACCAAAAGTCCGCTTAACCCCCTAAACTAAGTTTTGGTTCAATTTACTCCCACAGATTTGTCATGGGTCCAATTTACCCCCTGACAGGATTTGTCTTTTTTGTTTCTCCATGCACAAATGGCACTAAATTTACAGAGAGGGAGAATGAACCAGTTTTATCTAGATAGAATCACCTGTGCACCATACCAACTCTTGTTGAGTCATAAAATTAAAAATTAAGTGCTATGAGGTGCATATAAGCACTTATTTTTTGATTGCCAACATGCTAAGGTAATCTGGAGGACTGTCCAAGTTGCTACTGGTTTAACCCCACCTAGATCAGTAACCCATATGCTAGGAAATTGGCTTCAAAATTTTAATGATCAAGAGACCATTACTATTCTAACAGGGGCATCGGCTCTATGTTGGGCAATATGGCGTTGTCGAAATGATATTATTTTTTATGACGTTAAACACTCGTCCTTTATGCAAGCTATTTTCAGGGGAACCTACTGGCTACGATTCTGGTCACTCTTGCAGCATGAAGAGAAGACAAAGGAGCTATTCATGAAGGCAAGCACTTCTCTGGAGATGGTAGCCTCAGATTTGTTTGCGAGTCATGGATGGAAGCATAATAATAGACTTTGTCAGGCTTAAGTTTGCTTTTTGGTTCTCCTTTAAATCCAGCAATGAAGCTGGAGTGATGTAATAATTGAAGGCTGTGTACGTTACAACGTAGATGCCGGAATTTTTCCATTATCTAAAAAAATGAGGTGCCTATAAAACCACAAAATTAAACTATCCATTGGAGTAGTAGTTTCAAACATCATTTTATTACTTTGTTGCTTATGTGGCTATCTTGGATTGGCCTTATTTCAAGCATTATTTGCATGTGTGGTGTAACACTACCGCTATGTACTCCTCTATATACAGCTCACAAAAATCTGTGATAGCGTATAAGAAGAGTTGAGATGTCTTAAATACTTTTTTTAGAAGAATGACAAGTATGTATTAACTCAGTGTGTAGATCGTTTAAACAAGTTCATCAAATTATTAACATGTGTCCGGTCCACCATCGGAAGTTTACACTGGAAGAAAGTAACAAGCAATACATAATTAATTCTGTCTAGTTGACGAAATACGACTAAATGTCTCGCATGATATATGTTTTGTCCATTTAGGTAACTTATTAAGGGTCATCCACTGTCATCCTCCATTTTCAAGCATGATTTGCATGTGTGTCATGTGCTATATACCGCTCACAAAAATCTGTGGTAGCAAAAGAGCAGAGAGTCATATGTTCTGAGCGCAGTCCTTTCAACCTCTCGGGGAATTAACTCACTCTGATTTTGACTACATATATGGTCGTATTTCTTCCATCGCAAAAATAAAGCTGATATTCTCCATCAAATTAAAACAGTCTTGAGAAGAAGGAAATGTATTAAGACAGGGAAGATCGTTTAAACAAGTTTAAGATCAGATTAATATGTCCAGTCCATCTGAAGTTTACAACTAGAGTGCAAGAAAACAAGCAATAAACGGTTGAATTTTCTTTTCTTTCTCTTTTCCTTCACTGACAAAAACAATTAATAATTGTAGCATTCTGAAGTACTACACATAATTAATTCTAGTTACAACATCTCCTCATCAACAATTTAATTTGTCTGAAATAATTGCATATTTTCAATGAAGAAATTAATTATGAATAACGGCATGGCCAGATAATGTCATCCTTGAATGTGTTTATGATTTCTCCTCAATTGTAGTACACAATAAAATGCAATGGTGGAAGCAACATCGCATTGACTTGGAAAGTGATGAAGGCTAGCTGTTCTTCGCACCTAGTGCATGTCCACCCACATGATGTTGAGTTTGCATACTTGTGAGTTCTAGAAAACTCTCAAAATGATATATTTTTGCAACTTTTCCTCAAATACGCAGAAGTAGGTAAGTCCAGCGGTCGAAGTAACATCACAATGACTTGGAAATTTGAGTATTTCCTTTCTTAGATAGATGGAGGAAGTGGCTCCGGCCTCTACATTGTCGTTGTGCTATCTATATGAGAGAGAGCCAGATAGGCCATTGATTCAGCTGTCGGTGCTAACTACTACGGCACGGCAATAATAACCCTGATGCTTGATCGATCCTAGCTTTCCAAGCTACGCATTACATGCCTTGAAAGAATTTTGTAAGAAAAAGTTAAAAGTTTTGCTTTCCGGCCGGATCATGAAGAGAATTAATTTTGAAACCAGGCCTCTGGTCCACTACACACCAAGTCACAAACAATTGTTTAGTGACGGTGTGGTGGGTTGTCTCTCTTCTAACGCAATAAGTAGCGTCCATTAGCAATTTAACATGTCTGCACTTGCATCTTCAGTGGCCTTTTCCATCCTCCCACTTCACTCTTGGGCCTTATAGTGAATGATGTAATAAGCTACGTCATGAATGCAAAATTGTCAGAATTTTCGCTGCAACCGGGCGTAACACTTGTTGGTTGGTGAGGAATGTGAAATGCTTTCGACTTTTGACTAAACATTTGGATCAGGTTCATCGAACGCGTAAATAAATAGGAAAGACGACGCATATTTTTGCGAATTGTGGTTTTAATTTGGAGATGTGCAATTAAGTTTGCCGACGACCTTGATTCCGTTGGGGTTAAAGAGCAGCAGCAGCAGCAACGTCACAAGCTATAGCAGCAGGGAATCTGCCGTGAACAAGGATAGCCCAACCGCGTGTTGACAATCCGGTGACGACACCTTGCATGATCGGGACCCTGTCCGTTGCGCCTGTAGCATGCATATCGAGCTCTCTGCCATTGCTTCTCTGCACTCGTCACATTTTTTGTATGCCTGAAACAGTAGTCCAGTGTAGTACTCATCATAAATCATGCGTATTCGTCGTCTAGATCTCGACGTGGAATATAATCTGATATATGGATGAGGGCTGGTCCTTGATAGTTTCCGATTGGTGCTATCATCAGAACCTCATGTAGTAAATATATGTTCCTCATGTTCCCCTAAAAACGAGGCCGTCGATTCGTGGTTTTCCCATGTTTTATCGATGCAATTCAGGTAGCGAGATGATCTACCCATCATGACCATTCGAAAAAAAAAAATTAAAACATGTAGAGTCTGTGATTATACATGCATGGATGGAGCCCTGCTGACATCTCAACTTTTATTTCAACCTATAAACATGGCTAGGTGTTAACTCACCAACTAACATTTAGGTCGTCCATCACATGTCTTGAAAATCATTTTTGAAATTGCGCTGACAGCACGGCTCTCAACAATTCCCTTCTTTCTGATGGCTTTGTAACTGATGGAGGCAGCGACGCCATCTGGTGCAGAGAGATCAATTCCTGGCCCTGTAATTTGAGTGCGGCCCCCACCATAGGTTTGGTGCATGGGTGGGTGGTTAATTTTGACAATGCACATGTAACAAGTCAATCAAGAGTCACTGGAAAACAGCTGTAGAAATGACCGTCCACTGCAGAACCCACTGACTGCAAGTGACCCCAAATTGTAGCTAGAAATGCTCTTGCAGAGTCCAGCCACGCAGGAAGAAATTAGTAAAAAAGAAAGCCGATCGATCAGCTGGATTGCATGACATGGACATGCCATCGACCAGCCCCTGGTTTGTTCGCACTTGGTTCGCAATCGGATGCCGATCGATCGATATGGTCATACATATGGATCGGACGATGGCGTCGTGTCGTTGCTAGCAAGTACTACCGATGCGACGAGAGATATGTGTACCAACGCAGTAGGCCACTAGCCCCAACCCAGCCATCTTTCGATCGGGTGCATGCAGTGCAGCTCCATGCAGGGTCCGCATGCGCACTTCAGTATTTCACGCCAGGCGCACACACTCAAACCCACACCGGGCACACACTCAACGCAGTAGGCCACATCTTTTAGGGTCTCAGTTGAGGAGTTTGGTCGACAATGAATCGGTCATCTTGCGACTAGCGGGTATCTTACTGTTATTAATTGTAACTCCACGTTAATACTTATGAAACGCGCTAGAGAAAAAAGATAAATTCTAAAATTTTCACAAAAAATAAAAATATATGGTAACCATTCATAGACTCTAATTATCATACCATTGGATATATTATATATTTTTTAAAAAATACTCATCTTTTCAATTATTCAAATAGCCTAGAGTAACTTCTTAAATCTATAGATAAATTAACCATCTCTGCCATTATGAAAAATAAACTAAAGTAACCCCTAATATTCATCTAAATTACCCACATATGCCATTATAAAATAATGTCCATGTTCAGCATGTAACTCAACTCTAAAATTGCATCAAAATTACCAACATATGTCATTAAAAATTCTAAAGTATATCAATATATAATTATAAATTATCTATCTCTATCGTTGTTAATATGGAAAATGGTAACTTATTAATACATGATGGTTGTCTCCATGCAGACTATGTATGATGGAGAAAACAATGAATATATCAATTTCCACATTAATCATGTAGCTCAAATTGAGGATTTGATAGAACACATGTTGAAGTGCAATGTCAAGTGGAAAAATATTTAATTAGTAACACAGGGAGCAAGGCAGATAATTTTTATTATTACATATGGATAATGGATCTAGATTTTTAATGGAATTTTAAATACTCATGTTTTCTGTCACACCCCAAAATTTCATATTTTGGGATGTGAATAGAATACACTAACAATCTAAAGGATTTGAGAATTACTAAAATTTTCCAATATTTTATATTTTATTACAGGGAATTTAGTATAAAAAAATATTGTTGTTCTCAAATAAATTAAAACAACATAGGCTTTAGCGCGGTTGTTGTGTCCTTGCTTTGATGTGTCTTCAACGTTTAGTGTTTAGCGTCCCAAATCCTCTCAGATATCAATTAGGTTCCTCTGGATTCTTTTCAGATCTTCTCTAGAATTTATTCCTATTCTTCCTAGAGCTAAATCCTTCATCTCCAAGCTTCTACAAATATCTTCATGAGCTCCAAATATTTTATTTGGATTCTTTAGGTCCAATATCATCTCCGAGATTTGTCTCATGAATTTTGGAATTTTTGGAATATTTTTCATGGTTTAAATATAAATTCTAGACTTTTCTAGAATTGTTTAATACCAGGAAATTAATTATTCTGAAAATATAAATATTTTTGGGCCAGCCTTGACCCATTATCCAGCCCGTGTTATCCTGAATCCACCCCATCTTCTTAATTGGGCCAAATTTCACAAGCCCATTAGTGGTAGTGAAAACTGCCCCTTAGCGTTAGAGGGAGTTAAACCATCTATTTGTCCCATATTGCTAATGGATGGAGAGATGGTGGATTTTCTCCCCATATATGCGAAGTACCTTCCTCCCAGAAAAGATGCACCATTGACTCCTTTACAGGGAGGCCCCAAGTTTGGGAATCCCTAAGGACTCTATCTTTGTTCACTTAGTGCTGCCGTCGTCCTGCCCCTACTGCATCACCGTCAGCCATCTCTCTGCACAACGCGTTCCTGAAGCTGAAAAGCTGTGGCCGGCCTCGAGTTTCGGTCCTCGACTGTCATAGGTGAGATCATCGTGGTCGTCCTCATCTTTGGCTCCTTCTATTTTGCATCTCATGCGTATCGCTATCGTTTCCGTAACACCCTCGGTCAGGAAGTTCCCCCAGCCGCCGCTCGTGAAGAAGCTGAGCGCCATGCTCTTCGAGTGACCGCGCATCTCTCCCGCCGCCGGTTCCCGTGGCCTCCCTGCAGCCGAAGCTTCGCCGTCGCCAAGTTGCTGCAGCAGGAATTCAAGTCGACCACATGAAGATAGGACTGCTGCCGATCTTGTCGAGTTCGGTCTACACCGTACGTCGCCGTGGCAGTCCGCCAGTCCCTTGCTCCGATCCATCCGTAGGTGAGCACATGCACATCACCATCGTGCTAGTCTTCCAGTTTTTCCAGTTTGCATCTCGTCCATACATATGTGTCCCACCGTCCCTTGCACTTGCACTTGCAGTATGCCCCCGTCGCCGTTCAACCTTCAGAACACCGCTGCCGCTGGCCTGCTTCACCAGCGCCGCCAGGGCCGGGCAAGTTACCAGGTGCCATCTGCGATGATGCGCTACCGCCGCAGAGCCCGCGCCGCAGACCACGTCACCCATCCAACACGGGAGGTCGCGCGCCGATCACGTATGTGAAGGCAGAGCCATCGGCCATCTACTACATCTCCGGCTACTGCTCCGATCTGCTGCCGGAACCGTAAGAGCAAGTCCATGCGAAGATTGAAGCATCGAACTACAGTCGTGCTCTTCGTGTTGCCTTCCGTTCATCGCCGATTCTCATAGGTGAGATCATGATCGTCTTCGTCTCTCCTAGTCTCCTACCGTTTTGTGTACGCACATCCCTTCTATCCGGTAATGCCATCGGTCAGGACTCACGAAGACCCACGTGCTGCAAGCCTGTGCGTGCTCGTCTGCAGAGAGCGACGCGCCCCAGAAATCCTCGGCCTGTCGCTCGCCGTCTTCTGTGAAGCGCCGCACCCCGACGTCCGACGAAGGAAAGCGGTCACCATGCAAAGCCTCCCAAAAGAACCGCCCGTAGCGGTCCATCCAGCCGGCGACACCGTCCAGTCTTCGCCGGTGAGCACATCATCATTCGCCTTCCTGTTCTTTCGTCTCGTTTTGCATCTTAGTCATGCCGTTCGTGTCCCGTAGCGTCGCCGGTCCTTTACATAAACGTACGGTCGTTTCTGTCTCTGCTCAATCCCGCTAGTTGCGTCGTCGCCATGCATGCCTGCTGCCCTCCGAGAAAGCCGACGAAGGCAGCCATGGCGTGCGTGCTTCAGTTCTGCTGCCTGGCCATGCTTTCCCTGCCGAGCTAGTAGCCGTTGATCACCACCAGCAAGCTAGGCAGTAGGCACACCGATCATATGTTGTGTCTTCACATTAGCAAGCCATGCAGGACAAGAACTGTACTAGTTCCAGAAACAAAAGAGCCATGCAGGTGAGGACATGATGACGACATCATGCTTACATCATGAGCAGTAATTTGGTTTTCCGTATCTTTATCCATCAGCTAGCTATCCACGTATGGCTTACACCTTAGTTGCTTTTTCATCTCTTTTATTGGTTAATTATTCCGAGTTCATGCTCAGGCAATACGCTGCTCAGTTTCTATTCACGTAAGTTACCATATTTTACTCAATCTATCCTTTAGCCACTCCCTAGTTAGCCATGCAAAGCGTACTCGCAGGACATGATGGTCTCCTGCACGTAATTGAAGCAAAGCAAAGCTTTCCGGCCTTACCATGCAAGTAATGACATCATAGATATGTCATGCCTATGTCATGAACATTATAATTCAGTTTTCCCTTCACGTTGTCAATTTTATTCCCAGTCTATCCTTCATCGATCAGCCATGCATAGCCTTTCACGGATACGACCACTACCAGCTGCCTGCACGCTACATATGTCTTGATCAAAGCTTGTCGTTCTGTCCCTGTGCCTTTATCGTCGCTCGTTTTAGCTCTTTTTCGAGTTGTTTTTGTTGCGTTAGTTTCATATCGATCAAGTTATGCGTTAGCAACAACGATAATCTTCTTTTGTTGTTTTTAGTTTCTACTAAAATGTTAATATGATTAAATACTTATTCACTAGTTTTCTAATTAAAAGTTAATTAGGTTATATCTCGGCAAGTTAATTTGATTAATTGCTATGTAACTAATTAAAAGCTAATTAGAGTTAACCCACGGTTTTCACAATTACTATTAACATGATTAATACTCAAGTCAATGTCTTTTCAATAATAATATGGTTAGTTGAACACGAATCATGAAGTTATACGATTAGATGTTCACACATGTTTTTATTTCTAATTAAGTGTTTAATTGGTCTAATTCCTACATGAACATTTAGATGTATAAAAGTTGACTTAGTCTTATCTCGGTTTTGTAAAATAAACTCTAATATGACATAATTCCAATTTAGGGAATTTCCTGGAATATCCTTTATATTGTTTTTATTAAACTAAAATAAACCAAGCGTATAGTCTCTTGTGCTCTCATAACATAAATGTTACCATAGTTGTCTTTTCGTCCTTAGCATCATTCTCGTCGTTTCTTGAGCCCTCGTGACCTTAGCATCAAGCCCCGCCTTTTTGTGCGTTCTTTTATTGTTTTCTGTTCGTTTGGTGTATTGTTCTTAGTTGTGCTTGTTGTCTCTTTGTTAGTGTGTGCTTGTGCCGATGTTGCTGCGAGTAGAAGGAACGCAATTCAGGTGCTTTGAAGAAAAGAGTTTCAACAAGAAGAGTTTGAAGACTCTGAGCAGTACGTGGTATTTTTATTGCGGAAAGGCAAGTGTCCCTAACCATCCTTCTATCTATGCTTTATTAAATATAATGATGATTCTAATTGGAACATGGAGTGACCACCCAGGAAAACAGTGCAACCACAAGCGCTAATGGGCTCTGGTCTTGGCTAATTAATTAGAAACCTTAATTTATAGTGGCCTTACCGAAAGGGCAAGAGGGGAAGCATGGATGGGGTATAGCCGGATCTCTTGGGAGTATGCTTTGGTAAGAAACTCGGCGATTAGAAAAGGTTATGCTCTGCTATGGCTTGAAACCTTAGCGGGTTGCTATGAATTGAGGGATCTTTGTAAAGGCCTCGTAGCGTCCCTATGCAATCACACCAAAGGTAGTGTGATACGTGCCTGATCAGCACAGCGTGGTTGGGTCTACGCTTCTTGTGGGGAAAGTGTACAAACTCTGCAGAGTGTTAAAAACTGTTATAACAGCCGTGCTCACGGTCAAGAGCGGCCTGGACCCTCTCATGATTAATTTATTTGAAGTTGATAATAAATCATATTCTGGTTATTTCTTGTGGCCTTGCTGAGTACCAACCATAAGTGTACTCATCCTTGCTTACTGCT
>CM014272.1:81331992-81385306 GCA_004135705.1 Alloteropsis semialata | reverse complement strand
TAACCCCTAATATTCATCTAAATTACCCACATATGCCATTATAAAATAATGTCCATGTTCAGCATGTAACTCAACTCTAAAATTGCATTAAAATTACCAACATATGTCATTAAAAATTCTAAAGTATATCAATATATAATTATAAATTATCTATCTCTATCGTTGTTAATATGGAAAATGGTAACTTATTAATACATGATGGTTGTCTCCATGCAGACTATGTATGATGGAGAAAACAATGAATATATCAATTTCCACATTAATCATGTAGCTCAAATTGAGGATTTGATAGAACACATGTTGAAGTGCAATGTCAAGTGGAAAAATATTTAATTAGTAACACAGGGAGCAAGGTAGATAATTTTTATTATTACATATGGATAATGGATCTAGATTTTTAATGGAATTTTAAATACTCATGTTTTCCAAATTATAAGCCCATGCGGAAGCACGGGTTGATAGACTTGTGTGAGACTAAACTATATACTAGCAATTGTTATTACTTATTAGTTCCATTGGCCACGCTATCATTGATCATCAAAATCACATTAGACCTATGATAAGATCACCGATTCTCCAGCACGCGAAGTTGACTTGAACCCTAGTTATTCCGTAGGCACATCCGATCCGCATTTGAGCATTTCCAACATCTGGTTACATATAGGCCACGTCCTGTCTTGCCACCAACATTATTTAGTTATCAATAGTGTCTCTAGTCTCTTGTTAATGAAGACACCAGTCCTTGAAACTGTTCATCGTGAGGTTTACTACTGTTTGGTACAGTACCAAAATCTAAGTGTAATATCAGTACCTTCTTCTGAAGGCCTTTTTAGACTCCTGAGTTATATATGGACTACAAATGCTAAACACTTGTAAAGTTGTGATATCTACAATTCTCCGGTGTTTCATTTTCAATTTTCAAAACAAACTGAGTGGCTTTTTAACAGTTACAGTAACGTTTTCATCCTCATATAGTAACTTTTATTGTCACACCAAATGAGACACATGCTCGGAGCAAAATATCCGAGCAGTGATGCAAACCCGACAAGTCATGCTAGACGATGCTATACTGTGATGTGAACTTTGTACCTTATTGAAAAAATGTGAAGCACAGAAACCCGTCATCTAGCTGGTAGTGTCACACCAAGCAGATAAGATTCTTTTGCTTCTCAAAAATCCCAATATACACTACTACATAAACCATTTTTCAAGTCACCATTTTCACTGCCGGTTTTAAAAAATGGCGCAGAAAATAGTATCACAGTCGGTTTTGTTTTGCCTATCGCTGGAAAAGTAAAAACCGGCTGTGAAAGTGGACTTTCACAGCCGGTTTTTTAGCCGAACTAAAAACCGGCTGTGAAAGTCCACTTTCACAGCCGGTTTTCACCCTGACAAAGCCTGAAATTTGCAGGTGCTTTTCACAGCCGGTTTTTAGAATAACCGGCTGTGATAATTAATTTTTAAAGCCGGTTTTAGTAATATCAGGTTCGAGGAGCTAAAATGGAAAAGGAAAAGAAAATAAGGAGAAGCAAGAATCGAACCTGTGACCTTCAGGTGCAGTTGCACTGGCTTACCACTAGGTTACTGCTTCGGTTGTGATAACTTTTGGCAATAAATCCTATTTGATCAATGGACCACGTGGAGTGAGACGAAGAAACATTTGTTGTCCCTCATCAGAACTCCACATTTGGTGATTCTTTTTTTTGATTTTTTTCTAAAATCACGAAATTTTATTTCATGGTTGTTTTCTATGTTAATTAGTATTTATTTTTAAGAGCAAACATATGCCAAATTTTAATTAAATTAGTAAAAAGGTCGAATTTAAATTTTAAAAGTAACCCAAACAAATTTGGATAAAAAATTTACCAACATCAAAATTGTAGGTCTCAAAGAGTTCTACAAGTTTGTTGTTGACAAGTTTTTTATTTGTAAAATAACTTATATAAAGTTTATTGTTGACAAATAATGGCATCTAGATTTAAGTTTTTGAAACACTAAATGATGTCAAATGAAAAAGTCATGAATACCAAAGATTCATAACTCATCAAGATCTACAAACTTTATATAGGTCATTTTTTCATTTGAGAAAGTGGTTACAACATGTAGTACAAAATTGACAAACCCCTAACATAGTTTTAGGAACTATGTTAGGGGTATGTTAAATTTGTACCACATGTTGTAACCACTTTGTCAAATGAAAAAATGACCTATATAAAGTTTGTAGATCTTGATGAGTTATGAATCTTTGGTATTCATTACTGTTTCATTTGACTTCATTTACTGTTCCAAAAACATGAATCTAGATACCATTTTTTGAAATTCAAAAATTGAATTGTTCAAACTTTGTCAAATGGAGTAATGACCTACATAAATTTTGTAGATCTTGATGAGTTAAGAATCTTTGGTATTCATGACTTTTTCATTTGACATCATTTACTACCCCAAAAAATATTTGAATCTCTCAAAATTTGAAAATTCAAATTTAAATAGTTCAATCTAACTCGAATGGGGAAATCACCAAAACAACACTTGTAGATATCGATGATATCCACACCTTTTGTATTCACAACTTTGTCATTTGAAATCATTTTTTATGTCATTTGAGTAAAAAAGATTAAGTAAAAAAGAATAAAACAAGGAATGAGCCCAAATAGCCCAACAATCCTTGGCCGTCCATTGCTGATGGGGTGATCCCCATCGTTCACTGCAAACCCTAGCCCACGCCGCTCACTCCCTCTCTCTCCCCTATCTCTTCCTCAACCCTCTCCTCAGATCCAGATCCAGTCCCCATGGCGGCATGGCGCGCACGGCGAGCGCCTCGACCCGAGGGTGAGCGAGCCTCGCACTCCTCTGACTCCACGCCGAGGCCTCGCGCCGGACGCCGCCGAGGTCCCGCGCCAGACTCCGCCAACGAGGCCCGCGCCGGCCGCCAAAAATGCCGCGCCACCGACGCCGAAGAGCCCCACGCCGGCCACCGCCGAGGTCCCACGCTGCCGGCCACCAACGAGGCCGGCGCCGGCTGCCGAAGATGTCCCGCGCCGTCGACCGCCGAAGAGCCCCGCACCGGCTGCCACCGAGGTCCTGCGCCGCCGGTTGGGGAAGAGCCGCCAGCTAGCGAAGGTAAATGCACACGTTCTGTGCCCTCCCTCGAACCCTCCCCTTCATACTCTGTGTCTCTGCTCTCTCCGCCTATTCTTCTGGTTATTACCTTCCCTTGCTGATTTGGTGCTTCGACTGAACTTGCTTCCTCCTCCTCCTCCTCCTTGACAAACTGATGAGGGATATCACCACGAAGGACACCAAATGAAAGCAAGTATCGAGTTTCTTCTTGTACCAGTTTGCACCACACATCTAGCTGCAGTAAATATGTAATATCTCTAAAGTACTTCCGTATGTATTTTAAATTGCTGTAAACGAGTGGTAGTTCTGATGAATATTTGAGATAGACTGACAGTATAGGGTACTATAATTAATTTATATTCAGTGCTGGTGTTGGAATAATGTCAGTGCTTGTCTCTCTCCATGAAATTAAATTGATACATGTTTTTACAGAACAATTAGATTTGTCTTAAACTTCAAGTACTCTGATGATAGAGTAAACTAGCATAACTTTGTATAACAAATGCTTCACTGATGTGATGTTTTCTTATATCTAGAAATCTTTACCTTGACTCATGGAAAAGTAAGTTCCAGCAGATATGCTAGGTCGTCTCTCATTGATTCATGCAAATGTAAGTACAGTAATTGCCTATTATGATGAATTCACAGTTATGTTCTAGGTTTTGTTTCTTGCAATGGCGCCATATCCTATTTTCCATTGGACAACATCAGCATCTGGCTGTGGTTGCACTTAACTGACTAAATGTGTTTCTAGTTGATTTAACTGAAGCATTTACTGATTCATGCCCTTATGTTGCAGAACACAATACACAAGCATTTTATGGAAAGTTTGAACTCGACCTTACAATTGTTGGGTGAGCATGCAGGTATAATATCCTTGCCAAAGTATACATGCAAATAGCCACTACATTGTCCATTATGATGAGTTACAGTTAAGCTGATTAATGCATGTGTAGTTTATTCAACCAAAACTTTTACTGATGGAACACAATACACAAGATTAAATGAGTGGACCAGACCATATGTTTAAGTGAACATGCAGGTGTAATTTCAAATATGTTGCTGTCTTTCTTTCAAATAATCTCACTATGCTTCTGTTTTTCCTTTCAAATAGTAAGTATGCCTCCAAGTGTTCAATAATGATGCAACCATCTTCCGAAGCTTAACATATGCTCTCTAAATTATCTATGAATTTTAGTGAAATCTGAAATTGTACCATTTGACAGTGGCCTTTTCCATGAAAGTGTTGGTGCATTAGCTTTTCTCTTCACTCTTTAATTTCTTTTTAGAACACCTTTGTGAATTGTGAAGCACTTTGCTGTTCCCCTCGCTGCATCTTTTTACCTGCAGCAACTATTGCAAGTAGATTCAACCTTTGTAATGTATATAGTAGATAAATCATGTGAATTTGTGATGTAATGGATACAACGTGTATATGTGATGTATATAAGGGTATATTATGTCCTTGTTTTCTTTTTTTTAATTCATCATAGGAGACGCTGGTTTGTTTCCAAAACATGACACCTTTTCCTCATTGGGACTTGGCAGGTCCATGCAATACTCAAGGAGCTAGCTCACAGGGCTATCAAAGAGACACATGTATGTTATCTTTCTTTTTGACATATTGAACTGAAATTTGCAGCACAAATATAGTTTATAATCTGGTTCTATAGTTTATACATGTGGTGATTGTAAGAACAACATTCAATTTAGTTTTGTCATACAGGTACTAATGTATAGGAATGGATGCAGTGGAGGAAATTGTGTAGTAACTGCACTCTTCTCCCTGACTTGGCACAACAGCTGTTTCTATATTGTTAGGAACTGGTCAGTGGCAGTATTAAAGCTCATTCGTGGTCTGTTAGTGCTTTATGTGCATCATTACTTTCAGATCTTTCAATTCTTGTTTTGTTGTTCTTGATTTATTAGTAATAAATTAGTATACTTGTGAGCACTGAGTAGCAGTCATAATTTTGGACTACAAACTTGTATTAGACTTCATGTAATAGACTTGATGTATGAATTACAAATGTACTTTGCTGGTGATGAATTGTGAATGCATTATATATTTATGAATTATTGTTGTGAAAATTGAGATTTTGTAATTATTTTTTTTATTTCGAAAAAACATATCACCGGCTGTGATGGTTGATTTTCACAGCCGGTTTTCGTTGGTCCAAAACCGGCTGTGAAAAAGAACTTTCACAGCCGGTTTTTAGCAATAAAACCGGCTGTGATGGTCCAGAAAAAACTGAGGTTCGAAGGCCCAAAACCGGCTATGATATGGTTTTTACAGCCGGTTCAAGAGAAAAACCGGCTGTGAAAATCAGTTTTCACAGCCGGTTAAAAACCGACTGTGAAAATGGGATTATCAGTACTACTTAATCAGCGCCACTTTTGAAAACCGCCTGTGATGTGGGCAACCGAACCGCCTGTGATGCTCCTGCTGTAGTAGTGATACATTGTAAACGTATTACCATATTACTAGAAATAATGCGATCCCGTCGATTTTTGTGAAGCTGCAAAAGGTAGCTACTGGCTCGAGATGGGCTGGCATGCTTAGGCCTTGTTTAGTTCGGAAAGTGGAAACTTGCTGAATCGTAAAAATGGGATGTCGGAAGAGGTATTCAGATACTAATAAAAAAACTAATTACACAACTCGCCTGGAAATTGAATTTCGAATCTATTAATCCTAATTAATCCATCATTAGTTAGCACGACGTTGTCTAATCATGGCCTAATTAGGTTTAATAGATTCATCTCACGAATTTACCTGGGGTTATGGAATGAATTTTGTCATTAATCCATGTTTAATATCCCTAATTAGTATCCTAACATTTGATGTGACAGATGAATAGTGGAAACTTGCCGAAAACTTACCGATCTAAACAAGGCTTTAATTTCGGGGGTGTTTAGATGGGTGGAAAGGGTGAAAACTTGCCGAAAACTTACCGATCTAAAGAAGGCTTTAATTTCCATGTTCAGCATGTAACTCAACTCTAAAATTGCATTGTAATTACCCACATATGGCATTAAAAAAATTCTAAAGTACACCAATATATAATTCTAAATTATCTATCTCTACCGTTGTATTTTCAGAGATATGAAGATTCACGTTGAGACAAGCTTGGGGACCAAAAGATGCATATTGAGAGTTTAGTGACCTAAATGACACCTCCAGAGTCCAGACGAGTTGAGTGATCTAAAATTACATTTTGAGAATTCAGGGACCTAGATGACACCTCGAAACAAGTTTGAGAACTGTCCATGTATTTTACTCTTAATACATTATGGTTGTCTCCATGCAGACTATGTATGATGGAGAAAACAATGAGAATATCAATTTCCACGTTAATAGTGTAGCTCAAATTTAGGATTCAAAAAAACATATCTTGAAGTGCAATGTAAAGTGGAAAAAAGATATTTAATTAGTAACATAGAGAGCAAGGTAGATAATTTTTATTATTACATATGGGTCTAGATTTTTCATTAAATTTTAAATACTCGTGTCTTTCAAATTATTATCCCACGCAGAAACACGGGTTGATAGACTTATGATACTAAACTGTATACTAGCAGGTGTTGTTATTACTTATTAGTCCCATTGGCCACACTATCATTGATCATCAAAATCACATTAGACCTATATGATAAGATCATCGATTCTTCAGCACGCGAAGTTGACTTGAACCCTAGTTATCCATAGGCACAGTGGCATTTGAGCATTTCTAACTTCTGGTTACATATAGGCCACGTCCTGTCTTGCCACCAACATTATTTAGTTATCAATAGTGTCTCTAGTCTCTTGTGAATGAAGACACCAGTCCTTGAAACTGTTCGTCGTGAGGTTTACTACTGTTTGGTACAGTACCAAAATCTAAGTGTAATATCAGTACCTTCTGAAGGCCTTTTTAGCCTCTTTTGAGTTATATATGGACTGTAAATGCCAAACACTTGAAACATCTGCAATTCTCCGGTGTTTCATTTTCAATTTTCGAAACAAATTTAGTGGCTTTTTAACAGTTACAGTAACGTTTTCATCCTCATAGTAACTTTTACTGTCACACCAAATGAGACACATGCTCGGAGCAAAATATCCGAGCAATGATGCAAACCCGACAAGTCATGCTAGACGATGCTATACTGTGATGTGAACTTTGTACCTTACTGAAAAATTGTGAAGTCAGAAACCCGTCATGTAGCTGCTAGTGTCACACCAAGCAGATAAGATTCTTTTGCTTCTCAAAAATCCCATTGCATAATGTAAACGTATTACCATATTACTAGAAATAATGCGATCCCGTCGATTTTTGTGAAGCTGCGAAAGGTAGCTACTGGCTCGAGATGGGCCGGCATGCTTAATTTCAGTGGTTGCACGTATGGTCAGCTCTGCTCTGCTCCATGGGACACTGTTCGTCAGCTTGATAGGAAATCCAGGAGGGAGACCTGTGTAGTTGGTGAAGGATGGAATCCCCACGCCAACTCCAAGCTTAGATGCTAGAGGTAGAGCCTAGAGCTATCACTCATTGGCGTTTGGACGTGTAAACAAACAGTTAGGCGTTGGTGGCCCGGCCCGGACATTTCACTATCCGAGGACTTGATCTTCTTGGCATGATTGATTTGCCTTTTGAGCAGACACAGCCCTTTGTGTTGGGGTTCTTCGACCCCAACGAAATCTGTAAATCCTCGCTGCATTGAGATGAATGGAGCTGGATATGGATTGAAAGCTCACCATCACACCATTTGCCATGTAATACGAGTGTTGACCCCGATGATGTTCTCGGCTATGCCTTTGGTACTAAGTTATTTTGGCATTTGAGATGCGCGGTATTGTTAAAAAGATATGAAATGCTGATGATCCTACAAGAGAATTGCATCCAGACGTACAATTTTGACGATGTTTAAACCAGTGGAGTGTACTGCCACGAGCCCACGACAAAGACAGTTTCCATCAAAATTACAGGCCTTTGCATCATTATTAAAAGGAGCAGGCATCTTATTATCTCATAATTCTTGAAAGCAAAATTATCCTTTCCACGACTGTCACTTAGGGGGTGTTTGTTTTTCACCCAAATTATATAATCTAGCTTATGAGTCAAGGGCACCATGGTAAAAAGCCACCATGGACCACCCAAATAATCTCAAATAAGCTGCACATGGGTAGCTTATTTCAGATTATTTGGTGATCCATGGTGACCTTTTACTATAATATCCTTGGTCCATAAGCTAGATTAACACTGCAGCGGCAGATTAAATCGCCGGACGAGCCGTGTAATGAGTTTAGTCGATAGCGACAGAGAGTCTTTGTTCATCTGCTCCGATCCCATTAGGTGGACGCGCGTCTGTCGCGGCGAATCGCCCATCGGATTTAACAACCTACCAAGAACGCATGAGCATTATCAGACAGTGACTAGTATACTCTTGCACTACATATCCTGTGGACTAAGTACTGGTATCAGTACTTTACTTATTGCATATATACAAACATGTTGGTGAAATAGTGCAAGCATGTAGAGAGTAATTAAGGGACAGATCGGATGTATCCAGAGAAGGAAAGGACTGGGCGTCCAAGACATATGCAGTAGTGCGTGGTAGATGAGCAACAGGACAGGCGTCGTGGAGAGATGGCATGGATCAACGCTTTCGGTGCGTGGTAGATGAGCAACAGGACGCTTGTGGTCGTACAACCTTTTTGGCACAACAACAACATCATCAGAATCGTTTTTTTTTTAAAAAAAAACATCATCAGAAGAACAAAGCTACGGTACTGGACCTAAAAAGGCGCTGCGCACGAATAAAGGCCCCGCACGGCCCAACGTCGCCCACCAGCAATAAAGCCCACGGGCGAGAAACACGAGGTGCACGACGTGGGCTGATAGATTTGAGAACCACGATTAGGTCAGTAGTATGGGCCATGCTCTCCTACTCGTAGTAACATTCCGGCCCATGGACTGTATATATGTCGGGCTGGCTGTCCACGAAATGTCTGCAAATTTTTCTCGGTCGCGTATATCAACTCCTTTTCGGTAACGTGGGGGATACGCATACACACGTACCACTGGGCACGCACGGCACGTTGGATCTGTGGAAAACAGTATAGTGTTCAGTGTAGCCCTTAAACTTGTTTCTGGTTAGTGGTTAAATCACTTTTAAATACAAGGAAGGACTGAATGAGCTGTTCTTCCAAGTACTAGACTACTGGTAGTAATAAGCAAGAGATGTCGTAGGAGTGATGTAGTATTGTGACCGTATATATAGGGGTCGCCGTCTGTATCTGTCTAGTCCAGCAAGCAGCAGTGACAGACGAATAGAATTTCAGAAATATCTTGAGGTGTTTCTCTACTTCAATCTTTGACTGAACTGACAACTCCAGTTCTAGATACAGCCAAGAAATCAACCGATCGACCCCGGCCATGTTTAATTCCATAAGTTTTCCCTATTCACCCGTCACATCAAATATTAGGACACTAATTAAAGGTATTAAACATGAATTAATGATAGATTAATTAGGCTTAATAGATTCGTCTCACGATTTCCCGTCCATCCGTCTAATTAGTTTTATAATTAGATCATGTTTAGCCCTTCTAATCTTCGATTTAGTTTTGCTACAGTAAATTTTCTAAACTTATCTTGCTGAATTAAACAGGGCCCCATCTTAGATATTCCAAACCTTGGAGAATAGTAAACACACAGGCCAGCCCAAACGCAAGGCTCCTACATCCAGTCCATGTGGGCGTGGAATTCGCTCTCATTTGGTGGCGACAAGGCAGCAAGTGACCCATGAACGTCTTCCCTGAAAACACAGGAGACTCGTCCAGACATGAGACATGCATCGACTAAATGTAACGTGATGTAACTTCAATCAGGGATTGACCCAATCGATAGGTAGCACTCACCGTCAGTTAACAAGATGCAGTGTGTTCTTTTTAACACGAAGATATAAAAATTCGTACCCAAATTGTAAAAAAAAAAAGGAACTGCTGGAAGGCCAGCATGTGTCGTTGCTCAGCTGGCTGGATCTTGGACTGACCTACATCAGTCCAGTCCATAGACCCATAGGCAAAGCACAAGAACAGATCGACTCCATGTTGTAGACAGCAAGGTACCCCCAGTCCCAAACCTTGAAGGATGGTAAACGAGCCAGCCCAAACGCAACACTCGTACATGCTGTGGGCCTGTGGCGTTGTGGGTCAGATTTTCTCTCGTAGATCGACTATAGAAGTCAGCAAGCTCTCCCCAAAGTACAGAGATGAGAGACCTGAGCACATGCATCGGCGCATCGTCGATCTGTTCCGAGAAGAGAGAACTCTGGAACTGAAGAGGCCTGACGATGTTGATGATGGAACACTTGTCCACGCCTCGCCGACGAGTTTATCGGGAGGTTGCGGCTCTGCGCGCATGGACGGCAAGGTCTCGGTTACTTGATGCTTGTGGTGTGTCTCAGTCTGAAACCACATGACTCGAATCCTATCATATCGTCGACCATATGGATATGATATGGTATAGTAAATTGCCAGAGATACCAACTCAGGCCATGCTTCGCTGAAAAGATTGGCATACAGAGACATCGACCGGACAAGAAGGAATGATGCCCCATGGGTCGGTGAAAAGATCGCGGACGAAAATCTCCGGAACAAGCTTTTAGTGGCTGCCGCTAGTCAACAGCAGATCGAGCCTTTTCTCGATGACACATCAAGCACTCTTTTAAGATAGGAAATTTTCCCAAAAAAAAAACACCTTGTTGAACAATGTTTTCGTATGCGAACATTCTTTAAGCTAGTGGCTACTGATGTTTGCTTTGGGTCCTGGGAAACAAAAAATTCTAGTACTAACACATGTGGTTATGGAATGATGAGTTTCTTGCTTCGATCTCGCTGGGCTATTGACTTCCGAATCTCTGCTACTTGAGCAGAAAATGAAAGGCGGGAAGCCACGTGATTGGGTGCGTCCGGTCCACGTGCCCCACACATGGTCATCAGATGCAGTATCTTGTCTCCTTAATGGCGCTTAGTGGCTACCGACGAACGATTTACAAGTGTGTGGCCTCGCCGCGCCGCACGTACGTATGTACCCCGGCGGTTTGTGTTTGTCCACACTCCGTCTCCATCCATCTTTAATTTGACTAAACTAGTCCATCAACCCGTGCTCCCGCACGGGCTAATATTTTTAAAAGCTATTATATTTAAAATTAAATATAATATTTTAGCAATCAACGTGCCTGAGCCGTGATCTTTTTCTTTTTCCCTAACTCTACCTTTTGTCTTTTTTGCCTTTTTATGTCTCTCTTATCCTTGTTTCTTTTGGATTTCATCTCTAGCCTACCCCAACTTGCTTGGGACAAAAGGTTATGTTGTTGTTGTTGTTGTTGTTGTTGTATTATATTTAAAATTATTCAAAAATTAAACTCCTACCTAATAATCAAAATTGTTTACATACTACTCTTTCATTTTTGTCAATACTTCAACATAATGCTCATAAAGATGTGTACTTATTATTTATTATTTTTTAATTAGTAATTACTCTATATACTTTTCCATCAACATCCACAATTCTTACATTTTGTATTGCGTCTTCATACATTATATTTAACATAAAAATTAATATTTTTCATTACTTCCTCCCATATCTTTATCTATTTCTAAAGAGAGGATTGCTTCTTTCTTTTTTTTTGTCTGTCCTGACAGGTGGATCCTACCTATTGTGACGAACTGTAACCACAGTTCTAACTATCAGCATCAGTATTCTAATTGGATTAGAGTCCTAACTGAACCCATCAATCTTTATCTCCTATCTCTCTATCTCTATCTATATATATCTTTACCTATTTCTAATGATAAATTGCCGTAATTTAGAATCATATATCAGTTTACATTTGGACTTTTCGGTAGAATACACATGAAGATAATTAAATTAAGATTTAGGTGTTTTGTTTAGATTATCTTTAATAACAACAAATATGGGTAACTTAGATACAAATTTTGAATGTCATTTTAAGTTATCCTTTATAATAATATGCATGAGTAAATTAGATAAAATTATGGGGTTAATTTAAATTATTTTTATAATGGCATAGCTCGATAATTTAGATACATTTTTAGGATTTATTTTAGAATACTTTTATAATGATAGTGGTGGGTAACTTTTTAAAAAATATAATAGATCAATCACTATGGTTATTAGAGTTTACATTATTGATATTTCTGATTTTTTTGAGAATTTCTAGATTTGTCTTTTTTCTAGCGTGTCTCGTGATAACTAATGCGGAGTCTCCAAATAAAAAATTAAGGCTACATTTCTACGAAACTATTATAAGCTATCTCTCATTTGTTTTAAATATTCGAACACAGTACCTATATAGATATATACTTATTATTTTCATCTGATTGTGATAGATATTTGTTAGTAATTACTCTATAATGTTGTCATACACAATTATAATCTTTAAATTTTTACTTGCATCGCATGTGTGCCTTAAATTTATTTAATTAACCCTAAGTTTGAGCTATAATTTTAATGTAGAATTCTATATTGTCGTCACTTTCCCTATATATTTATAAATGACAACGCACATTGTGCATATATATATCTTAATTAATCACTATATTATATACCAATAGTGTATGAATACATGATTTAGAATCTTATATTGATATATATTTTTAATTAAGGTGATTTGGATTCCAATGTAGGATTACCTCATGTTATTTCCCCTATATATTTATAAATGACAACGCACATTATACGTATATATCTTAATTAATCACTATATTATATACCAATAGTGTATGAATACACAATTTAGAATCCTATATTGGTATATATTTTTAATTAAGGTGATTTGGATTCCAATGTAGGATTACCTCATGTTATTTTTAATAGTGACATATGTGGGTAATATAGATTTAAAACAACTAATTTAAGTTATTTTTCAGGTATTTGTAGTGGGTAATTTAGTTGCAAATTTATGAGGTTATTTTAAATATTATTTATAATGGCATAGTGGGTAATTTTGATGAAGATTAGGGGGTTACTTTGGTTTATTTCATATAATGGCAGAGGTGGGTAATTTTGATATAGATTTAGGGGGTTACTTTAAGCTATTTTCATAATAGCATTGGTGGGTAATTTTTTAGAGAATATAGTAGATCTAATGGCTATTATGATTTGAGTGTTCCAATTGATGGCCAGATGTTTTGCTTTTTTGTGAGAATTTCTAGGATTTCTCTCTTTTTCTAGAGTGTCCATCTAGGATCCTAGGTGACTTCATCTGGAGGCTTCAAAAGGAGTCTCCAATTAGTAACAGTAAGATTGTAGCTAGGGGGCGGTAGTGCTCGAGTAATGCAGTGAAGCTTATATGAGTCCTCTCTCGTTTGTGTACATACTGTACTTGTGATTCCAAATCGGATGGGACCCACCACCATCCATTATTTGCGATCAGGATCGAACACCACCTTTTTTAATACAGATTTGCTAATTAGCATTTTGGTTTCGGAAAATGATCTCCTACACCATGATCCATGAACTTTATTATAAACAAACAAAATTTTACTACAGAAATAAATAGTTACATGTACATACAACTCATCAACCATATATATCAGATCAGTGACGGACCTGGCTCAACCCAACGTCTAGGGCCACTCTATGGGCCGACTGCACTAGATGGGCTAGATCTTCATGCTGGCCCTTGCAAAATTTTGCAAAAAGGAATCTTTTTTGCATGGAGTACTAAATGAAGTCTATTTGCAAAACCCAGCCACGGATGAGCGTAACTTTCCGAGACGAATCTAATGAGCCTAATTAATCCATGATTTGCTACAGTGATGCTACAGTAACCATCTTCTAATCATCCTCTAATCATGCGGTCAAAGGCCTCATTAGATTCTTCTCGGAAATTTACTAGAGGTTGTGGAGGTAGTTTTGTAAACTGACATTATTTAATACCCCTAATTAGTGGTCAAAGATGCATTTAATACCCTGAAAAAATTTTCAGGGGCCATCTAAACACGGAGATTACAAAGTAGAAAAAATGGGCAGGCGCCTAGGGGCGTGGCTCTACCTTTCTGTATCAGCTTGCAGCTTTAAATGTACCTCAAATACTTCCTAGCTCCGTTGGAATGAAAAGCGTGGCTGAGAATGCCTGATGATGACGGTCTTGGAGACACCCCCTAGCTCCATGAGCTTTATTATAAACAAACAAAATTTCACAGAACTAACAGGTTACATGTACATTTAACTCATCAAACACATTTATCAGCTTCAGGGCCGTACCAAAGTTTTGGAGGCCCCCGGTGCGAAACACAAAGTGGGGCTCTATATCAACATATAAATCACCTTGTAATGAAAAGCGTGGCTGATGATGATGGCCTTGGAGAACACCTCTAGTCAGAACAAGTCGTGCAAGGAATGCGTACATATACAGTGTACACGCTGTACACACAATGACACAAGAAAACAGATGCCTCGAGGGGCAACAGGCAAGGAGGACGGAACAGGCAATCCAACGCGTCACCAATTGCTTAGCACCTAAGCCAAGCTTGCATTGTTGGCACGCGTCACCTGATCACACGGTCCATGGCTCTGTGCCACCATATGCTTAACGCTCCTACTTGGTCAACACTAACGTGTTTGCATTGATCACCTCCCAACGATGTTTGCATCATCCTTTAATTTCGTCTACAGAGTAAGCAACAAGAGTAAACCATAACTTTAGCTAGACTTTTATTGGCTCCTCAGACCCAAAACCTCTTGCATTGCCTTTAGATTTGACACGCCTTACGACAACTTGTTATGTCATGAGGCATTTTTACTTCACCATTCTCAACTCGGCTCCACCTTTTTAGTCTCATATGTAAATACGCTCGTGCCTCTCTGAACATTTGAACAGTAACACTTATCCACACATTTCTGTTGCCGTAACCTCATCTCACCATGGGTACCTTCTTTCCATTCCCACTTTTTCATTGAGCGTGGAAGTGACCGGTTTGACCCTCCAACCGTTGGCTAAACAAAAGACAAGTGTAAAAAAAATGATCTATCGGTGGGTTAGGTAATGGTCCTGTTTATCCAGAAGTTATAAAAATTAGTAGTACTGTTCACAACTTTGACCACTAATTAGGGGTATTAAATAAAGGCAGTTTACAAAACTACCTCCACAACCCCTATGCTAATTCGCGAGACGAATCTAATGAGGCCTTTGACCGCACGTTTAGAGGATGGTATTACTGTAGCAAATCATGGATTACTGTAGCTCATTAGATTCGTCTCGAAAAGTTACACTCATCCGTGGCTGGGTTTTGCAAATAGACTTCATTTAGTACTCCATGCAAGAAAGATTCCTTTTAACGCTTTTAGAACTCTAATTAACGAAACAGGGCCATTGGCCCTCTGGACGGCAGAAAGGAAAGCCCTGCGTGCCAACCAACATGTGTCATATTTTATTCCCGAAACGTCAAATGTCAAGGCACCATTCCACGGACAAAGCGGCACGGCAGGACCGGGCCCCGGTTTCTAGAATCTAGACGATCAGAAAGCGGATCCTACGTGGCCACCGAGTAAACCCCACCTGTACCCTAGTGGCCCATTAGACTAATCCGCCAAGTGGCATGGATTAGCAGTGGATTAGCGAGAAACATCTGTTTGGCCTGGATTAGTCCCAGGTGCTTGGGGTTGTTTGCTAGGGTTGTGTGGAGCTCCATCTCTTCTCTGTAGTCGTGGTCGTTGCTCTGTCAGTTTGCTGGCCTTTTGTTTTGTTGGCCTTTTTTTCAGTTTTTTTTTCTTTTAGTCCTTTGTGCGCTTGGAGAGGTCAACCTCTGTTTGGCCTATGCCAAGTAATGTTTGTAACTGCTTTCTTTTTAATGAAATACGTGCTAACGCACGTTCGCGAAAAGATTAGCGAGAAACCGACCGGTTCGAGCCCCTCGATCGACAGAACCGATGCGGCTGGCCCCACCAGACCAGGCAAAAGCATCAGCAACGTACTACTCGCCTGGCCAAGTGGCCATTTCTACGTGCCAAGTGGCCATTACACGCGTTCTTATCCTCGCCCAATCACCCCCAGCCACAGCATTTCCCTTCCCTAAACTACCCCTGTTCTGAGAAACCTTCTTCTTTCGTTCGTCTCGAAAAGGGAAAGGAAATGGAAGGAAATGGAGGGGGTGGTTTGGTCATATGTCTCCGGGGGTACTGCTGCGGTGAGAGAGGCGTTTCAGCGCACGAGACGAGAAAATGGCTGGTTGACACGGGAAAGTCTGGCCGGCCCGTGCACCTTTTCCCCTCTGCCCGCGGGTACACGGGGTTGGCCCGCTTGAGGGCGTCCGATTGGGCGGCGTGGGGGTGGGCCCGGCATGGGCCTGGACGGTTGCCGCTTGCCGGGCCTCGTCGGTGACGTCGGCGTCCATCTGTTGCTCTCATCCAGAACGGCAAAGGGGGATCTGCCCTTTTTGGTATGGCTACCCCCAATTTTTTATTCTCGGATGAATGAATGAATGAATGAATTTTCTCGTAGAGGATTTGACGATGTGTAGGACTTCGCAAGAGACGGTACTACTTAATCTCTAAGAAAACCAAGGGATCAAATCCTGGCGGTCTTAAGAGAACTCTTTTTTTTTGACGAAATTGCATCTTAAGAGAACTCTTTCGTTTTCAATTAAGTGGGAAAACGAAGAAATTCATGTCCATATTTTGATGTGGCTCGAAAACCACCTAGCTACGTTTGTCTCCATACCAATGGAAAAATGTGCCATTGGTAACGTTTTAATGGGTCACATGCTCATATTGTGTTCGTCCATGAGAATTGAAAAGTATGGGTGTCTTCCATAATAAAAAAAAAATTTGATGTACATAATGGTCATAGGATAGATACATAGAAAGTTCTTTTCCAATCTAAGACAAGTCTGAGAAGAAAGTATAAGAAGAGATTAGGCCGTGTTTATTTCCGCTTATCCGATGGCGGTGGCAGAAAGAGGTGAAGAAGCGCACTGAACGCTCCATGTCTCCACTTAGCGTGTCAGTAAATAAGCGTGAGTTGGATCGCATAGTGCTGAAACACAGAAGAAAAAAATGATGCTTTCCCTTTACGCGTGTCTGTCGCTCATGGAAAACAAAACAGGGTGTAGTTCACACCACGCAGCTTTTAGCTGAAACATGTTTGTAATTCATATATGGTAAGCTTTGATTGCTTGAAGATTCACTCCGATTATGTAATCCCATTACCCTCGTAGAACAATATTTTAGATGAGCCGGTTTGTTTCTACGTTTGGCAGGACATCCATGTCTATTGTCATCTGTGGACCTGTGGGGTACGCGTAGCACATCACATGCTTGCGCAAAGGGAGGAATAAAAAGCTGAGGAAAATGACGAGCCACAAGGACACGAGAGAGAAGAGCAGACGCGAGTGAGCACAAGCACAAAGTGGAGAGGGGCAGAGCACGTGCTATAAATAGCAGCCTCTATTTCCCGATCGACCTCCTCCCTCCCCTTTCTTCCCCCGACCCGACCCGCCGGCGCCCGCCGCGCCAGATTCGAATCAAGCAAGCCAACCACCTGGGCCCAGTCCATCGAGTAAGCAGCGGGCAGGAATCTCGGCGAGGTTTGCGGCCGGCGCTTGGCGCCCCCCTCTATCGACCGTTCCGTCCGACCGGCTTACAAAATGGTGAGCGGCGCCGCCGGAGCCGGGGACGAGCGCGCGGGAGGGCGCGGCGCGGCGCTGCTGGGCGCGTACGAGCTGGGGCGGACCGTCGGCGAGGGCAACTTCGGCAAGGTGAAGCAGGCGCGGCACCGCGGCACGGGCGCGCTCTTCGCCGTCAAGATCCTGGACCGCGCCCGCGTCCTCTCCCAGCGCATCGGCGACCAGATACGCCGGGAGATCGCCACGCTCAAGCTGCTCCGACACCCGAACGTCGTCCGCCTNTCAGCTCCTCCTCGCCTTCGCCTCCTCCCCTTCTCGTCTCGCCCGCACAACGCTGATGGATCCATCCATCCATCGATCCTTCCTCTGCCTAGTTTATCTAGCTTCTCTAGATGATTCGATTCGGTTCCGAGTTCTTCTCTGCAAAAAAAAAAGGAAAGAAATGACGAACTTTTGGGGACGCCTCTAGCCGACGAAGCGAAACGGCGGATTACCGGCCGGGTACGGTAGGTTCCAGAAGCGATTGATTAATCGACCCCATCCCGCGCAAATTGCTTGCATCCGCATTAATTACTGCGAGGATAAGCTGCGTGTCTACACCGATCCTATCCAGATTCCACCCACTTCGACTTTTTCACTAGCCGAGAGTTACCTACGTGTACTGTAGTTAGGACTTGTTTGCCGTGATTGCTTTACACTGTTCCTGAATTGCACTACTTGGCCACTGTGCTGCGCCCCTTCTTTTTTACTTGTCTTCACCTTTTATCACCTAACACGTGTGACATAATTCTAACCACCAGTGTACTTTAATAATTTTGGTTAAGTTTGTCATGTGTGGCAGAAATTGGCCCATTCCTTCACGAAAATATTTTACCAGCGCTACCTCTTGATCCTTTTACTACTATAGCATAAGAAAATGACAATTAACTCCAACAAGTTTATGAGATGACTCATGAATGCCTATTTTTGTTTGGTCCAAAAACCAACGTGTATACCTTTTTTAGTGGGAAAGAAAAGCTATGTAAGCTCCTGCTAGTTCTTGGCTTCATGCTATTGCCGTAACGTCCTGTTCTCTCTGTATTTTTCTTTTTTTACCTTTTAAAGGAAGAAAGACTCATATGCTTGTATACAAATACAAGCGTATCTGTGAATGCACGCATACCGTGTTCGGATCCTTCGGATCAAAAAATTGTCCTAAGAAATCTTGCATGCATGAAGTACTAAATGAAGTCTATTTATAAAACCTTTTCACAGATGAGTGTAACTTTGCGCGACGAATCTAACGAGCCTAATTAATCCATGATTTACTACAGTAATGCTACAGTATTTATCCTCTAATCGTGCGGTCAAAGGCCTCATTAGATTCGTTTCGCGAATTTGCCAGGGGGTTGTGGATGTTGTTTTGTAAACTGACTTTATTTAATACCCCTAATTAGTGGTCAAAGTAGGGTGCAAAAAATTTATCCCTCCGTCTGAACACGGCCTGGCCGTGTTCGTTTGGCCGGATCAAAAAATTATCCGGATTACTGTCGCCCGCATGAAGCCCTAAACGAAGTTTATTTGCAAAACATTTTCACAGATGAGTGCAACTTTGCGCGACGAATCTACTGCACCTAATTAATCCATGATTTGCTACAGTAATGCTACAGTAATCATCCTCTAATCGTGCGGTCAAAGGCCTCATTAGATTCGTCTCGCGAATTTGACAGGGGGTTGTGGAGGTAGTTTTGTAAACTGGCTTTATTTAATACCCTTAATTAATGGTCAAAGGTGCATTTAATGGGGGATCAATTTTTTGATCCCCCCAAACGAACACGCTTAGGAATCACGTATCCGTACTGCACTTGAGGTTGCGATCACAAGCTGTTATTGCTAGTTTGCTACTTCTTGGAGATCCAAAACTTTCACTGCAAAATTTGGTTTCCCCAAGCTCAGTTCTTATTTTTTTTTGGTTTCCTTGGTTGCTAGCTTGTGCGCATTGCGGTATCACAGTACTGTAGACTTGGGATAAAATACCACGTGGACTTGGTCCATCTGTCCCATCGGCTGGACCCGTGTGTGGGCCTGAAGTAGCTTCTGTTCTCGAGATCTATGGCACGCTGGAAACGCGGGCCCACTAGCCTGCCATGGGTCGCTTTCTAGTAGTAGCAGGGTAAATAAGGCTCTGCAAGTTTCTGCAATTCAACAAAAAATAACATATTAGAAAACATGTCTTCTCTCTGCAACACGTTTCTCAATATATTTTTTACAGAAAATTCAACCAACTTTCACGAACTAAACAGGCCATGACCTGGTGGACTCGGTGCTCCGTGCCGTCCTGCTGTGCGTCCACTAATTATTGGCAGCATCCAGGATCCAGTGTCCCGTCCCTGGCACAGGGGGCCACTGCGTTGCTCGCTGTTTTTTTTTCCCCGAAAGGAGAGCTGCTAATATAATTATATTAAAAAGAAGGAGATCCACTTGCTCGCTGTTGGCCACCAAGTTCAAGTAGATTTTGCGGTTGAGGCCAGGACTCACGAGGCTCAGTGACAGTGATTGCTTCTTCGAATGAAAACGAAGGCACTTTAATCCTTGGCCTAACTTGTTTCACCTCTCTTGTTTTGGGATTCTTCTGCATATGTTTTCGGTTCATGAACAACCATATCCTTGCCGAAAACCATGGTACAGAGTATCTGGGTATGGGCGTATGGCCCTTTATTTATGCTACAATTACTTAATTTGGCTTGCAACGCCGTAGATAGGATTGCATGTGTCGCTGTCAGCTTACTACATCCAGTTTCAAGTGCTGACTAGCAGAACCAGTTCTCCATCTTTATCCTGTTTTATAATTTTCTTCTAAACCAAAAAAGCACGACAGACGAATCTGCTGGTTTCATCAAACCTCTGTTGTTTGATCATGTTCCATCATGTTGGCTGCTGAGAGGATCTTTGTTCCTAACTATCTGAATTTAACTCCTGAATTCAGATTGCTGCTAGCAAAACCAAGATTTACATGGTGCTCGAGTTCGTCAACGGTGGCGAACTGTTTGACAGGATTGTAAGCCCTTGGAACTCTCTCCTTTTCGTTGCCATTCCTTCCTCCCTTTTTCAGAATAAATTCCATGTTAGGTGCCATTAGTTCCATAAGCATCTGATTCCCCAAGTTGCTTTCTTTTCTGCAATTGGAAAGGCCATCAAGGGAAAACTCTCGGAGCAAGAAGGAAGGAGGCTCTTCCAGCAGCTGATTGATGGTGTCAGCTATTGCCACGAAAAGGGTGTCTACCATAGAGACCTCAAGGTGCCAAATGTTCCTCATTCTATTTTCTGTAATACTGTTCCTATCAATTTTTATACATGCATCATGTACTTGTTAGAGCTTAGAATATGCTCGTTTGAGCCTGGTTATATATTCTCTGATGCCATTTTTGTTTCCTTGCTAACCTTTCACAGCCTGAGAACGTTCTTGTTGACCGAAAGGGCAACATCAAGATCTCTGATTTTGGCCTCAGTGCTTTACCGCAACATCTTGGGGTATGATAATTTCTTGAGTTTTATCACAAATAGTTCCTGTGTAATCAAGTTTATAGCTCATAATATTCTATGATATGTGACTTTCAGAATGATGGGTTGCTGCATACAACCTGTGGTAGTCCTAATTACATTGCCCCTGAGGTAAAAGATAGACAGAAACTACTTTTGAGGCCAAACAATTCCTTCTGCTGTACAGTTTCTAATTCTTGTGCCAAATGCCTGCAGGTTCTGCAGAATAGAGGATATGATGGATCCTTGTCGGATATCTGGTCTTGTGGAGTGATTCTTTATATAATGCTCGTAGGGTACCTTCCATTTGACGACCGAAATATTGTTGTTCTTTATCAGAAGGTACTTATTAAGATAAAAGTGACTGGTGTTTATAGTTCAGTTCTTGTACTTCTCCGATGTCATTTTAATGACATTACTTTTGACCTTGCCTGTTCTAGATTTTCAAGGGTGACACTCAGATCCCAAAGTACCTTTCTCTTGGCGCACAAAATCTGCTTCAGAGGATTCTTGAGCCCAACCCAATGAAGCGGATCACCATGGCTGAGATCAAGGCGCATGAATGGTTCCAGAAGGATTATGTTCCTGTCGTTCCATTCGACAATGATGATGAAGATTCACAGCTTGATGCAATTCTTCCGGTCAAAGAGGTATTGCATATGGACAAACTGTCTCAAAGTGTTGGAGACTATCTATGTCTGGAAGATATAAGCCAATTGTACATATCTGCAACCCCACCAATCGCTAAATTTTGGTTTCCTTCATTTTCTTTTCTCCTGAAGGAAATTAATAAATCACATGGGGATAAGACTACTCATCAGATCAACGCATTTCAGTTGATTGGAATGGCATCATCCCTTGACCTTTCAGGATTTTTCGAGGAAGAGGTATGTAAATTGTCTTTCTCAAAACAATATAATCTGAAAAATGGAAGGCTGAGGGAAAAAGAACAGTTTTCAGGACCTCACCTACAGTAGTGATATACACACTGAATTAGGCCCCATGAGCTATTTAACTTGTTGCAGGATGTGTCACACAGAAAGATCAGATTCACAACAGCACACCCACCCAAGGATTTGTTCAACAAGATTGAATGTTCTGCAAGCGAAATGGGCTTCCAAGTACAGCAGGGGCATGGCAAGGTTAGTACAGGCCTTCTGTCAGATAACGCTATAAGTGTACTGACATTGCAGTCAATGTTTCAAACAATGTTCGAGAAAAGAAAATGTTTCCAACGAACTATCATTGACGTGCATGTGGTTTTTCAGCTTAAAGTGACTCGAAACTGCACTGGAACAAAAAACCCTAAGAACCCTGCTTCATTTCTTGTCTGCACCGAGGTAAATTGCGAGAAACCGTGCCCCCTTTTCTTTTCAGAAAAAAAACGCTTGAGATATATGGAGATAGGTTGACAATGAAGTGGTGTGCTGTTTGTGACCCCAGGTGTTTGAGCTTGGTCCCTCTTTGTACGTTGTAGAGCTCAAGAAGTCCCATGGAGACCCTGCATTGTATAGACAGGTAAGGGAAACTGCACCTGTCATTCATATGGCTTCACTGCAGCCGTAGGAAGAAATATCTTCAGAGCTCATGGCTGAGTAATCTTCTTGAAATGTATTTGCAGCTCTGTGAGAGGATCGGCAGTGACCTGGGTGTGCTCAAGATGGAGCAGATCTTCGGGACACGGTTGGTTGCCGATGATCTTGCGAGCTTGGACAACCGATCCGCGACGCCTTTGGTGGCATTGTGATGAAGGCTGCTCCATGCCTCCATGCAGTGATGTAGAAGCAGTTCAGCTGCAAATGCAATGCAGCTAGGAACGATTGTATAGGTTCATAATTCGCCTGAAATAGGGGAGAAGATAGACTAGTGAAGGATCATACAGTGTAAATAAAGTAGTAGCCACCAATGTCAAACAGAATGTGAAATCTAATAAAGGGATTGTTTTCGGTGGCATATACCATATATTATCAATCTCCACATTCCCTAGTCACCAGTGACTGAGTTTTTTTAGAACTTACAATGCATGTATTTCATTAAGGAGAATATAACAATACGTCAATACAACACGCCAACTTAACCGAGTCCTACTTGGTAGCAAGATGTGTGTTTGATCCTGTGGGCCAAGCTTCCTGTTTAAGGAGATAAATTTCATTTTAGGCAGATTAGATCATTTTAATCAATTTAAGGAGCAAAACTTCATTAGAGGTGAAACAACATTTTTTTATGGAAGACCTACCGTTGACGGCATAAACTGATAAGAAGAGATTTTGTGTTGTTAAAATATCGTAATACTCACTAAATGTATGAACAACTAGTAAAGCGAGTGATTTTGCTCCTGAAATGGCAAATTAAATTATTCGGTGATAAAATATTTTTTATAATATAGCAAATATCACTGACCTATATCATTTAAAGAGGATAAGCACTGTGGTTTAAAATGGACTTTCCAGGAAGTGTACAAGCGCGGCAGAAGGCGGAATTTTGCAGAATACGTAAACACCATGTAAGAGGCGCTAAACCCGAAGGCAACCAGCACTAGTAGGTTCTTACTTCCGCCGCCGCCGCCTGCCCGACTCCCGCCTCCGTGATGCAGCATCACCTACGCCGATGCGGCGGCGGCGCCCTCGCCGCGCTCCGACAGCTACGACACATCCCTTCCGCCTACGTGACCTCGCCTCCGGCGGCCCTGAGGCGCCCCTGCCCTCTTCCGCGGCTGTACTCCACCGCCGGTGAGCACCTCTCCTCTCCCCTTGTTGCTCCTCGCTTCTTCCCCTCCTTCAGCTTCGAGTTTGCGCGCGATAGTATGATTGCACCATGTTTCAGCCTCATCTCGGAACTTGGCTCCCTTTTTTGTTGCTTTTCACGTACCATTTGAACTGCTGCGAGAGTAGCAGAGCACTCTGTAAATCTCGTTTTAGTCCCCTTGTTTTTTTGGCATCAGAGATGAGCCAGCAGCTGCCTCCGAACCTGGTGGGGATCATGGAGCAGAGAATGAAGTTGATCGAGCAGAGGAGCGCATTCCTCCAGGAGCAAATCAACCAGGTAATTTCGGATTGGCAACTTGGCAGGCTCCTCTTTGATGCTTCAAAGCATAAGCAAGAATGGCACGCATGATTTATCATTGCGTAAGGATAGCCTTGCTGCAATAGCCTTGATGTGAGTTCTCTTAATGAAGACAGCCAGCCGCCTCGCCGGAAGAGTACTCGAGGGCTAACAAGGAGTTCCGCAGGCTAGAGAGCACCATGGAGCAGATCAAGGAGCTGAGGTCAAAAAGGGAGGTAGCAATCTGGTTACATTTTTAAAACCTGCAACCTATTGTATGAACTATCGAGGACTCAGAGGAGGCTATATTTGTTTATAGGAAATTGAAGGTTTGAAATCTTTGGTAACAAATGCCCGTGAAGAGAAAGACATGCGGGAGATGGCAGCCGAGGAGCTACTTGAGGCTGTTGAGGAGGAGAAACGATTGCAGCATGAGCTGTTTAGATCATTGCTTCCGAAAGATGAAGCAGACGAGAGGGATTGTATATTGGAGGTGCGGGCAGGTAAGCCAGAGCTTGCCCTGTACATTTATGACATCGGTTCATCCTTCTAGTTTTACTCTGTTATTGCCTTATTGGGCAACAGGTGATTGATGATGTATCATATTGCAGGAACTGGAGGAGAAGAGGCATCTTTGTTTGCAATGGATATATTCAGAATGTAGGTTATCTTGCTCTGGAGCAAAATGTATGTGATCCTCAATCTATGTTACTGAACTCTATTGTTCTACATTATAGGTACGAGAAATATGCCCAGAAGAATGGGTGGAAATTTGATGTCATTGACATAATGGAATCTGCTGTGAAAGGATACAAGGTACAACCTTTGTTGGTGTTTCCCGACTTCTGTTTCTATATATGCACATGGTTTCTTCACTGAGCATAAATGTTGTCACCATTCTAAGATTTGGAAGCTCTCAAACTCCTAACTCATATATTTCCTATCGTTATTCATTTGTATGAAGGAAGCTAGTGGAACTATCTCAGGTCCTGGGGCATTTGGCAAACTGAAGTTTGAGAGTGGAATTCATAGAGTTCAGGTATAACAATGAGACAGTTATAAACTTATGATACCAATCGTATTTGCCTACTTGGACTTAATATTATTTGACACAAACCCTTCATGGCAGCGAGTGCCCGTGACTGAAAAATCTGGACGGGTGCACACTAGCGCTGTATCAGTTGCCGTTCTTCCTCAAGCCGATGAGGTTTGGAATTGGATATAGCATTTTTTATTACCTTTTTTCTCCTCAACTTTTGTTCATCTGTGCAATATATGGCATGATTAACAGTTAACAAAATCACTTCTGAAATTGTAGGTTGATGTCCAACTGCGTAATGAGGACCTAAGAATTGATACCTACAGATCAGGTGGCTCTGGAGGTCAGTCTGTTAATACTACTGACAGTGCTGTTAGGATAACTCACATTCCAACCGGAACAGTGGTTGCAATCCAAGATGAGAGATCACAGCACATGGTAAGGGTTTCGATTTTCTAAACATCATGAAAGAAACTTTATATACACATTCTTATAGGTTTCCCCTTTGAAACCTGGAAAGCAGTAATTCCTAGAGCTCAGTTCACGTCTTTTAAATCATTTTTCATCACTATCTACTCATTTCTTTGTAGCCGTGCTATCATTAGAACAACTGCAGTATTTCTTGTTTTCACATAATCAGCATCCAATGGACTGAGTTTGTGCAAGCACGGTCAATTATAAAGAAACCAATATGCTAATGAAATTCAGTATCTGTCTAGAACAAGGCCAAAGCTCTCAAAGTTCTCCGAGCACGACTGTATGAAATTGAAAGGCATAGACTCCATATGGACCGATCAAAGCTTCGATCGGAGCAGGTAATCTAAAATTGAAGTTTCTGTGTCTCATGTTAAGTTGTTAGCTGCTGGTTTCTAAAATTAAAGCTGTTAGCAGATTGGAAGTGGTGACAGGTCTGAGCGAATCAGAACATACAACTTCCCACAGGGTCGTGTTACAGATCATCGTGTTGGAATCACACACCACTCCATAGCAGATGTCATGGAAGGGGAGAACCTGGATGTATTCATCGATGCGCTCCTGCTTCAAGAAGAGATGGATGCAATTGCTTCATTTGCAGAATAGCCACTAATGTCATGAACCCTTCAAACAGTGAACCATCTGATGAACAAAATTGAGGAGACTGATGAACCATACATAACACTGAACTGGCAAAGACAAGATGAACGTCAGGATTTCCTTTTGCCTTGTTTTTCCTGTTATGGAATCTGTAACCTTAATTAATGCTAAATTTTGGTGTAGGCGTATAGTAGCATATTGATGTGTTGCTCATTTTTATTTTAAAATTGAAACGGGTTATCTGATGCTGAAGAACCTTTGGATGGGGTGGAGTATGACATGCCAAGCTGATGTTGTTTTACAAAAATTTGTTGAATCCAAATTTTGCTTTCATTTCTCGTTCATGCAATGAGCTCATGCCGTATGGCCTGACTCAATCCCGGCTCTGCAGATATTTTGCCTTAGCCTCTGGTTAATGCAACAATGACAAAAAGGAAAGGAAAGTATGGCTGTGCTTCAATTTTCTGTTCCTCATAGACATGCTGATTTGTGGGCAAACTTGTTTGAGTGATTCTCATTTCAGCGTAGTAAGATGAACTGGGTTATACAGAACAGCAGAGTTTTGTTGGAGATCTTCACTGCAATGCCTTATGCTTCAGTTTCATGGCATTCCTCGTGATATTGGCAACTAACCTGCGATAACCTGTTTCGGCAACCGTGCAGCAACGACTGTCACCTGAGATATACATTTGTACAGCATCTTAACAGCCATGGGATCAAGGACTGGAGTCACTGGGGCTGTTTCTTATATGCAAATAAAAGGGTTTAAATCATTTGGCTGTAACAGAATAGTAGTAATTTGGAGTACAATATAAATCGTCGTATAAGATTGCAAGGCCCATGTTGAAAGAACCAATATAAGACAGACACAGCTTCGAACCAATATATAAGACAGACACAGCTTCGAAGTGCTGCGTTGTATTGAAAATTGGGGAGCACAGGATTGCATTCCACAAACACCTGAATCACTTTTTATTTTTCTCTCAATGCCAGGACTATTGGTGTCCAATTAAATCTGATTGGCCAAAAAAATCGGCAACCCTTGCCAACTAAGCAAGCGCTCAATCTATCAACAATGAATCCCGACCACTGGGGGGATTTTCCCCCACAGTTTTTGGTAAAAAAGAAAACCAATGAATCCCGACAACAGAAATGGAAATGCAAACACCTGCTCACAGTTCTAAAACCCTGCTGTCAGTCTAGTTTAGCACATGGAACTCATGTCATCTCAATCCAGGTCCATCCATGGCCAACTGACGGCGCTAACGACACACATTCAGAAACTGAACACCTGGTTCAGTTTCAGCGCGCAACATTTGTCCACCAACGGCATATTTTGCTACAAATAACAAACCAGAACACAGGACACCAACTACATAAGACTCATCTAGCATGTCAAGAATAGAATTTACGGAGAGAAGACTCCTGAAACGGAGATTCTAACATTCTTCAAGATGACTAACCCTGAGATTTCAGTTTCTCCTCAGATTGTTTAGCTGCACAGAGACACAATGGATCAGACCAAGAAATGAAGCAGATTGCAGTGCCCCCCAATCTCACGATTGCAAGGTCCCAAATAGCGGGGGGCGATCCTCTCTTGGTGGCTGGGGACGATCCTCTCTTGGTGGTGGGGGACGAACCTCTCTTGGTGGCTGGGGACGATCCTCTCTTGGTGGTGGGGGACGAACCTCTCTTGGTGGCTGGGGACGATCCTCTCTTGGTGGTGGGGGACGAACCTCTCTTGGTGGCGGGGGACGATCCTCTCTGGGCAGAGGCACAGAATCTGCAAGAATTTCAGCAATCATTGAACAGAGTAACAAATCGGCTCCCCATTTGGAGTGATTCAATGTATGTTGGCTCACCTTGTGCCTCTTGTTTCACCGGCTTCTTGTCCTCCCTGGATGGTGGCGGTGTGGGCAATGGCATTGAGCTCGTGGCTGCGGCAGCAGCAGCTGCGGCGGCGAACGCTAGCGCAGGCTGCTGCATGGCGTTGAGCTTCAGCAGCCTGTCCTTGTCTCTGTTCACCTCGGTGCTCTTCGGGGCCTTCTTCTTGGGCGGCTGGGGGGGCGGGACGGGCCTCATCTTGGCCTCCCTGGCCTCAGCCTCCAGCGCGCGGAACGCGGCGTCGAGCATCTCGCGGGAGCGCTTCCGGGCCACGGCAGCCTCCGCAACGCGGCGCTCGGCCTCCTCGCGGGCGGCGGCCGCGGCGCGGCCGACGGAATCGTGCGCGAGGCGCGCCGCGACGAGGAGGACCCGCGCGTCGNGGACGCACGAGAGGTGCGCGACGGATAGGCCGCAGGCGGAGCAGGGCACGGTGGGCCCGGGCGGGGCGACGGCGGGGTCGCCGGCGGGCGCGGAGGCGGCGGCGTCGGAGGTGGAGAGGAGGTGGAGGCAGGTGGAGCAGAAGGCGGCGGGGCTGTAGAGGAGGACGCAGGAGGAGCAGAGGAGGCAGAAGACGCCCTCGTGGCGGAAGTGGTGGAGCGGCCATGCGTCGCGGCCGGAGGCGCAGCGGTCGCCGCCGCAGCCGCCCGGGGCGGAGGGGGCGGGTGGGGATGGGCGGAAGGGGTTCGCCATGGCGATGGCGGCTTGGGAGGGAGGGGAGAGGAGGATTAGGGTTTCTCTGGTGGGTGGAGACGCGACCAAACGGGCAAACGGCTCAACGAGCAGAGGTTTTCCTTGACCTGCCGATATGGGAAATTAGGAAAAATTCAAACAGAGAAAAAAAAAGGAAAAATCGCTTCTGTGTGCGCGTACAAACTACGCGTTCTCAATTCCTTTTTCAAATCTTTTGAAAATTATTGCTAGCCAAACCTACAAAACTTCGGCAGCAGATATTGAAAAAATATATAGATTAACAACGTAAAATTGATGATATTAGATTCGACGCTACAAGATATTGTAGAGTTATAAACCTATTTATATTGAAAATATTATATCTCATAGATAATTTTTTTAATAACTTCCATACTCGAGACCATATCCACTCATTGATGGATTTATATCTTTGACTAAAGGGGGCATGTGTCAAGCGTTATCGATGAAGAATTCAAGACTGAAGCATTATGGATGAAGAATTCAAGAGTATCTGTGAAGCGTTATCGATGAAGAATCCAAGACTGTTCGTGAAGCGTTATCGATGAAGAATCCAAGAATGTCCGTGAAGCGTTATCGATGAAGAATTTGCGATTGTCCGTTAAGCGTTATCGATGAAGAATTCAAGATTGTCCGTGCGTTTCTACTTTCCCTCATTTATGTAGGCTTAGTTGTAATCACTAGGCGCTAAAAATTACTTGCTCCTTGATTTGTTTATAGTAGTGTATTAGAAATTTAGAATTCTAAAAGGTCAAATTTCATACATTTTCAATCGGTCATTAATCACAGTATATGATTTCTTGGTTTATAAGTTGTATGAATATATCCATATTTTTTGATTTTTTTAAAAATAAATTAGTAATCCGTGATCCATTGTAAGAGAGATTAGTGGTTAAAGTATGTAAATGTTTGAAGATTTCTTCAAAAGGGATTGTTTGGATGCGAAAAGTTGGTTGTGCCTGATGCACAGTAGCTCATCCAAGCACTTGATTTTCTTGGTGTGGGGCTCGGATCGCTGCGTGAGGACAGTTGCCTACCTCAGGATTGCATCCAAACGTGCCTCTAATGTGTATACAAATGAACAAAAGGAGTAGTAATTTGAAATTTATGAGTCTATCACAATAGGAGTATACAAATGAACAAAAAGAATAAAATCTCGGTGCGTATATATCCCGGCCCTTGACACACCATCGATGTTTCCTCTGTGTCGTCGTTACCGTCATCGACGGATCTAGCATCCCAACCGACCAACGCAACCCCGAACCATCAACTACCTTCCTTGCCACTCCCACGCTTTGGTAGTGTACTTGTGTCCAACGTTGAACGGAGCCAGATAAACCCGACCAAAATCATCGTTGATCCTAATCTATTGTGGCTTTCAATCATCGTTGAACAAAATTCGAATATAATTTTTTAGCTACTCCATCCGTTTCAAAAAAATAACGTTTTGACATTTCTAGATACAATATTTTTCTATGTATTTAGATACATTACGGTCTAAATACATAGCAAAACCAATATATTTAGAAAAGCCAGTCATTTTTTTTGACAGAGAGACCTTTATTTTGAGCCGAGCACGCGTATAATATCACATAAACCTGTTCCAGTTTTCCCAAGAGCAAATCCTCTATAGCATATAGTATCGTTTACAATAAAACATTGCCACAGTTTCAGTTACAACAGCATCAATGATACTACTTGCTCACATAATCTCCTCCAACTCCCTGCGCAACACCGCAAATCTTCGAGCACAAATCAGTACGAATATTTCCTGATCTCACGGCAACCTCACACAACCGCAGTAGTACACGACACCTGGCGGGGGCACGCGGGACGTGTGGCTGCCGCGTCATGCCACAGAGGATCCAGGTCAGCACGTGGCGCACGCCCCGACGAAAAATTTGGAGCTTGCCGCGCGCAGACCCGTGGGCCCCACACGTCAGCACCCGATTTCAAACCTGGATCCCAGCTCATCATCTCCCCAACCCCAACCCATTCATTTCCTCGTTTTCCTTCCCTTGTCCCCCACCAGTCTCGCCGCCGTCTCTCTCCTCTCGCCTGCGCGGGCGCCGCCAAGATTCATCAGTCAGCCGGCGGAAAAAAAGGAAGAGGGGGTTTATCCCGAAACCCGGAGGAATAAGCGGGGGAGCACGTCCTCTCCTGTCGCCGACCGTCAGAGCGCGTCGCCTCTGGTCTGGTGGCAGCCCTGGAGACGGGAGGCGATATCTGAGCGCGGAAGAGGGCTGCTGGTGCTTGCTTCGTGGTTCATCTGGGTGGAGTAGCGTTTACATCGTTGGAATCGAGCTGCGCGGCCGCGTTCCAGGTGCGTGGTTCTTCAGCCCTCTTCCTCTGTTCTTGTGGAGTTGTTCGCCCGCGACCGTGGCTGTTAAGTTGTGCTTCGTAGCATTTCTACCCTGCTTGTTTCCCTGGGGCGGAAGATTTGGAACTCGAAAGATCTTGAGCGGAGGTAGTGGGTGCACTCGATCCGTTTTCTTCTTCCTTTTTATCCGGGGGAGTAAAATCCGCAACGTTCTGAAGTTGGGGGGTGCGTCCACCACTGTTTCAAAATTTTCAAACTTGCTAACACTAAAAATATTCGAAATTATACAATCCTAAAAAAGGAGAGATTTTTTAGGGCTCTGGTAGTCTGGTGTTGGAAAGACTCAAGTATTTTCGGCTGTATCTAGCTCCAGTACAAGGTTCTATGGAATTCTTGGGATTTCTTTTTAACTAAGGAATCTTCGGAAAATTTGAACTGGTTTGGAATTCCCAGACGGTGGTCAGATACTTTTGTCCTCATCTATTTGCAAGCATTGCTTGGTCCTATCTAGGAGTAGGGCCTGTTTAGTTTGAAAAGAAAGTTTGCGAAAGAAAGTTTCCAATTCTAAATCGAAGATTAGGAGGACTAAACATGATCTAATTATAAAACTAAATACACGGATGGACGGAAAATCGTGAGACGAATCTATTAAGCCTAATTAATCTGTCATTAGAGATTGTTTACTGTAGCACGACGTTGTCTAATCATGGCTAAATTAGGCTCATTAGATTCGTCTCGCAAAGTTACCGGGGTTATGGAATGGGTTTTGTCATTAACACACGTTTAATACTCCATGCATGTAAGATTCCCTTTGATGAATAGCGAGCCGTGTTCAGATGGCCAGGACAATTTTTTGATCTCCTACTTTGACCACTAATTAGGGGTATTAAATAAAGCCAGTTTACAAAACTACCTCCACAACCCCTGGCAAATTCGCGAGACGAATCTAATGAGGGCTTTGACCGCACGATTAGAGGATGATTACTGTAGCATTACTGTAGCAAATCATAGATTAATTAGGCTCGTTAGATTCGTCGCGCAAAGTTACACTCATCTGTGGCTGGGTTTTGTAAATAGACTTCATTTAGTACTTCATGCATGCAAGATTCCTTGAGGACAAAAAATTGTCCTGGCCATCTGAACACGGAGTTTCAAAAGTTTCGTGGTGATCTAAACAGGCCCTAAGTTTAGTTTTAACTAAATAGTACAAAAAGGAACATTTTTTACTCCTCTGGTTCTGTCTGTACTGTGAATCACGTTGACTCCAAGCACCAAAAACATGCAACTTCTAAACTTGCTGCGCAGTGTGCGCAAGTTGACTAAGTATGCCGGCACGTAATGTGATCCCCTTTTTTTCAAGTCTAACAAATGGCATGGACAAGTCACTTGCAGTATGGGTAATATGTGTTTGCTTTGCTTTGGTTTCCATCGTTGCCAGTATGATTTCTTGGACCACTGAAAGCTACACTTCTGTCATTGTACTGCCTAGATAAATGACTGGCTCCACATGAACTCGTGGCCTTGATCGAAAGAAAACGGGTGCTTGTTATCATTTTTTTTTTCTCCTCTCAGATAGTATTATTGTTTTCTGCAGTGAAAGCTACTCTTTGGCTTGTGCTGCCCTGTGTGAAAGAGGGCTACTTCTTGGGAGGCAATCAGAGGTGTTTGGTTTGGTCAAAGAAAGCTCAGCCTTCATCTTCTGTCTTGCCTATGGGATGCTCTCTGTGAGCCGCTGTTTTGGTTCTTGGAGAGAATAATACAGTGCTTCAAGGAACTTTGGTTCGTGTGATTACTGTTGTAGTCTTCTTGCAAACAGTGCTTTTCTTGGGGTCGACTATGTCCGTCTCAGAGAAAGTGGTGCCATCATCATCAGTTTCGTCATCGTCAGATTTGGATCCGTTATTGAAGGACCTTACAGAGAAGAAGTTGAGCTTTAGGAGGAACGTGGTTTCGTTAGCAGCAGAGCTGAAGGATGTGAGGACTAAACTTGCTTCCCAGGAGCAGCTGTTTGTGAGTGAATCACAAACTAGGAAGGTTAGTTTGTGATTTGTAATTGGTACCTTTAGGGTTGGCGTGGAGTTTGTGCTGACCAGGGAAAAATCTTGACAGGTTGCAGAGACAAAAGCAAGGAGCATGGAAGAGGAAGTAAGCAAGCTGCAGAAATGCTTACAAGAGAAGGATGAGCAGCTGCGTTCATCAACGAGTAGCACAGAACAGGTAAAGATATCTCTCTATTCTCTGCTTGAGTTCGACACAAATCTTTCAACTAGAGATTTCACAGCCATATGCCACTCCTTACAATTTCTTGAGACATGGTCATAAACAGATCATCAGGTCATGGCCTCATTTTGTGTTTAGTTGTCTATCCTGAATCTCCTTACAATAAGTTGAAATAATATGTATTGAGTAGAGCCCACAACTGCTGAGTATAATGCAATGCCAACAGTTCGTTGTCAATCTATTTGCTTGTGAAATTGCATTTCTTTGGTTTCTTTGGTCCTCGACCTTTTGATCATGAAATAAAGTTTTGCTTGACTTACTCTGGTTTTCTGATCCAGGCTCCCTTTTTTTAATAAAAAAAATCATGTATCATTGGGAGCGAATGGTTTTTCCTCTTGACCAATACTAACTTCCTGCTCTGACTGTTGGCTGCTAGCCTGCTATTGTCTGCGGAGAAGGTTGCTCCACAGTTTTATATCAAATATGTAGTCATCCAATGTCTCCATGGCTATGTTCCTATTGTATTTCTAGTTTGTATGGTTGTGCCTTATGATTCTCATACCCAAATATTTCCTTTACATGGGGAAACTAGATAATAACTGTTTTTCTCATTGTATGCAGTACCTCCACGAGTTGGATGATCTTAGAACACAGCTGTCATTTACCCAGGCTACAGCAGAAGCAAGTGCTGCATCAGCCAAGTCAGCTCAGCTCCAGTGCTTGTCATTGCTGAAAGAGCTGAATGAGAAGGACTGCTCACTGAAAGAGCACGAACTTCGAGTGAACAAATTAGGTGAGCAGCTTGATCTTCTCCAGAAGGATCTGCAAGCAAGGGAACTCTCACAGAGGCAACTCAAAGATGAAGTTATACGGATTGAGACCGACATCATGGATGCAGTTGCCAAAGCTGGGTCCAAGTCTGACAAAGATAATGAGCTTCTTAAGATTCTATCTGATGTTTCGCCAAGGAATGTTCAGAATCTCAACAACCTTTTGAATGCCAAGGATACAGAGATTGCAAGGTTGAGAGAGGAAATCAGGATATTATCTGCTCATTGGACGAATAAGACTAAGGAATTAGAATCACAGGTGTGCTCTATATGTTTCATCCACAAAACAACTCCCAAATTTGGCTACAAATGCTATTTCCTCACAGTGCTAAACTGATGTATATTTACATGAGATATCTTTTTTGTTGAACAGTTGGAAAAGCACCGGAGAACTGATCAGGAACTGAAGAAGAGGGTTCTGAAGCTTGAATTTTGTCTTCAAGAATCACAGTCTCAGATGCGAAAACTCAAGAGGGTATGACCATAATACATTGTTGCTTGTTAGCACATCAAACACGACTTCTTAGTTTATTTCTTTTGCTTGTCTAGCCTTCATGCCTAACAGTTCATTTATGCTACCTGAATTGGGGATGGGGACTTCAGATTTTAAATGTGTTGCCTTACCACTGACCATACGACGTGATATCTGGCAGTTATAATTAACAAATCAACACCATGTGAATCAACAATCCCTGCTATGGCAGTTGGCCATAATTGTGCACGGAAAATATTAGGTCAATGGTCTGATCGGTTACACATTTTATTATTCTGCAGATGGGGGAGAAAAGGGACAAGGCACTCAAGGAGCTCATGGACCAGGTGTCCATGAAGCAGCCCAACGGCCTGTGCCGCGACATCAAGGAGAATTTCTGGGAGAGTCAGGGCTTCAAGTTCATCGCCTCCATGTCGATGCTAGCACTGGTGATCCTTGCAAAACGCTGAAAACGGCATCCTGAACCCAGTCTTGTGTAAAGAAGTTAGATTCCAGCGTTAGGTGAGCAGCTAGCTCATAGTTTATAGTTTAAGAAGCTGCTGATGTAGCGGTTACATTAGTGATGTAGCGGTTACATTAGTTTGTAGACTTGGTTAGTTGGGCATGATGCATGATCAGATGTCCAGACCGAAATTTGCCGACATCCAATCTAGTCCTGTAGACTGTAATAGTTGTAGTCTGCCCTAGTGCAGTTTCTGCCAGTTTCTGTAAACTCATGAGCAGTCATGTACTAATGGATCTAGACCATATAATCTCAGAGTAGCTACTGCAGTTATCGCTGCAGTTTTAATGTTATTCTTCTGTACTTCAAATCTTAAGTATCTACATGGCAAGTACCTGCTTCTGAGGTTCAAGTGCTGAATGCACTAGTTCTTGAATATCTCTAAAAAAAATTTTAAGAGAATATTTGAAAAAATATGTCAATGTTGTCTAACTGGCAACGCTTAAAAAAAAGAAAATAAATTTTGGGTACAATTTTTTCCAAAAGAGCATAGGTTCTGTTCGGCAGAGCTCCCAGAGAAGCCAAATAGTTTTCCATAGAAGTGATTCTTTGCTGATTTTATGAAGTGATTTTCTGAAATGAACTAAGAGCTTGGGAGATGAAAAAAGTAGCTTCTTCTGATTCTGTGAAGTGATTCTCCATCCTGATTTTGAGAGCTTATGCTAGAAAATCAAAGAGAATCATTTTCAGCTACATAATCTGTATTAGATGGAGCTCTGCCAAACAAGCATCTACTTGTATCATTACAATTGCATGTAGATGATATACCCAAATGCAACCGTAGTGTCACACATCTGAAGTGCAGTACATGCACATGACATAGATTAAACTGTACCACATTGGTTGTGGCGAGGAACATGTTCCAGGTTGATGGATAGATATATATGAACATCTTGCAACCGATAGAAAGAATCAATTATTGTGGGGGCACAAGAATCTGGATGTTTACAACTCGGGGGAAGAATAATCACAAATGTTACGCGCTGCCAGCCACATGTCCGCAAGAATGACATTGTCGATTCATATATCTTACTTATCTATCATACAAGAGGGGGAGTGAAGTGAAGCTTATGATCCAGCATTTTCTCCTGGGTTAGTTGCCCGCGCATTCAGCAGGGGTTGGAGTGCCTTGACCACGATGCTCATGTTTGGCCGGAAGTCTGCTTCGTATTGAACACACAGTGCGGCAACAGCTGCAAACTGTTTCAAAGACATAACAAATAGGGTTAAACCTTTAGATGGATCAACAAGGGACACCTGAACTCAAGAACAAACACTTTCGTAGTGGAGTAGCAAAGGATCAAAGCTAAGCATGATAAACTAGAGCATACAAACATGCGTCAAGAACAATGCTGTTCACAATAGCTGATCAGATTCTATGAGCACAATACCAAAACCAGACATTTTAACAATAACGGACAAGTTGGCAACAAAAAAAACCGTTTACTCATCTATCCTCTATAAACATCACTTTGTTCTTCAGTTCCCAACTTTCTTTGGCACTTTTTCAAAATAGTTGATACATCCAACTTTATTTTCTCGAAAACGCTGGAGAACTGTGCATCATTATATTAGGAAGATAAATTGGGATAAGAACCCATACACCACACGACAAGGCCTGCCAGCCGGTCAGCCTCACACACAGACACACACCAACCATACATCCAACTTTAAATATGCACATTCAGAAGAAAGGTTGTCCATGTTACCTTTGCAACAGCTTTAGGAGGATAGTCCCCTCCAAGTCTTGAGTCAACACATTGTCTAACCTTGTCTTCACTTAGTCTTGGGGTAGCCTGCCAGAGTTGAGGAAATCATAAATTTGATCCAATAACACTACATTGGTAAGCACTACATGTCCAATCTATTATCTTAGTATTTGGCCAACAAACGGAGCCTCCACGTTCGCTCTCAAGGCCTAGAAATTCCCACGTTAATCGGAGAAAATAAGAAAAACTAAAATTACCCACCACTGCCATTACATAAAATTTAGCCAAAAGTACTCTCTTAACTATTTAAAAATTACCGCTACTGCCATTACATAAAAATAGCCTAAAACGTCCATATATATTTTTAAAAATCATCCACTAAAGTCTTTAGAAAAGTTACGTTCACTCTTAAGACATAGAAATTCCCACGTTAATCGGGGGAATAAAATTACAAATGTCGTTACGTAAAAATTAGCATAAGATACCCATGTAACGATTTAAAAATTATCCACAATTGTCATTACATAAAAATTAGCCTAAAACATCTCTATATGTTTATCTTTTGAAAATCATCCACCAATGTCATTACATAAAAATTAACCTAAAATACCGTAATACTATTTAAAATAAAAAATAAATAAAATATTTGCTTATGTAAACAAAGAATTAACCAAAATACTCATGCTTTATCTAAAAAGTATATACCTTTTTCTTTACTATGAAATTAGTTTAGTCATTAATTATCCGTCATTGTCACTATACAAACATAAATATGAAATTCTTTTTAGCTGATAAAATGGCCAATTTATACCATTAACTAAAAATAACTCCAATTAAAATTATTTATTTAAAATAAAAATAAACAAAGATGTACATATAGATTATACCTATAAGAGATTGAGCAACAACGATAATAGTTGCCTTAACAAATAAAAATATTATGACAATGTCTGAATTATTGTCTCAACAATTTGGCTTAATATATAACAAGAGGACACCGGCAAGGAAAAAATAAGTTTAGAAAAAATAAAAAGAATACAAAAATAGATATATATAGATATTCGAATTTTATATACTAGCCGCGCAAATGCGCGGGTCATCTCCCTAGTTATCTTATAAGCACAAAGAGCGTGTGTACATGAAACTTACCCATGTCACAAGGCTCTGCTGTCCCCTTGGTAATGTGTGGTCGACAGGTTTCCTTCCAGTCAACAACTCAAGAAGAACAACTCCAAAACTATACACATCGCTCTTAGAGCTGAGTTGTCCAGTCATTGCATACCTGATCCAAAAAAAAAAGTCAAGCAATATTAGGCTTAAGTAATCAAAAGATCTGTGGAGCAATTGAAAAGGAAATTTGAACATACTCAGGTGCATGGTATCCGAATGTTCCAAGAACCCTAGTAGAGTGAAGCCTAGCTGCCATGTCTGGTGCTTGGTTTGACAAATCAAAGTCAGCTATCTTAGCAACATCATCATCAAAAAGAAGTACATTGCTGGACTTAATGTCTCGGTGTATGATATGGGGCTGTGCTTTTTCATGAAGATACTCAAGGCCCTTCGCTGCCCCGACAGCTATCTTCACACGCTGTGCCCATGATAACACTGGCCCAGGTTGAGCTCCTTTAACACCTTTTCTTCCTGTAAAGAGACATATTCCACATTTATTAAGCACAGAAAAATTTCTTTTCAGATAAATCTTAGATCATGAGTTGCACGACTTTCACAATAGATTAAAAAAAGATTGAGCGAAAAAATACCATGAAGCATATCATGAAGAGAGCCCATAGTAGCAAACTCGTAAGCAAGGACACGTAGGGTCCCATCAGCGCAGTAACCAAGCAATTCAACAACATTTTCGTGCTTCAGCCTTGACACCATAGACACCTGCAGATGCATTTCAGAATGACTTCAAAGTGTAAAAAAAAGAGAGAAAAGATGCATGTTCGTAAAAAGGGACATACGGACCTGAGCCAAGAATTCTTGGTCTGGCTGCTTATTAGAATCCAGCTTTTTCACTGCCGCACTCCTACCATTTCTCAGAACACCAAAATATACTCTTCCAAAGGAGCCCTCACCAATCAAAGCTTCATCACCAAAACCTTTAGTCACCTCCCTAATTTCATCTACAGGAATGACAGGGACTGCAATTGGTTGCATTTTCACAGGCTGAGGACCCTTGGGAGGTTGATCAGCAGTGCGGTATGCATCACTCCCTGCAGGTCAGTTGGAGTTTATTAAAAATCTATATATGAAGCACCAAAAGTTAAATACATGGTATGAGAAATGGTGTTGCGCATAGGACTACAAAAGGTCCAGTGCTCTTACTTGCTGGATGCTGTCCTGGATATGGACTCCTGGTGTCTGGTACTCCTTGTGCATCTTCATCACCACAGCATGCAAAGCACGACATATCCTATCCAAAAAAACAAGACCTGGAAGTTGGAACCAAGCACCGTTCATTAGAAGCAGCAGAATGACTGAACACTGCCTCACTGAGGGCGGAGAAGAGGAAGAACAATAAATTGGAAACACAACAACATTCCATAAGTGACAGATCTTCCCATGTCATGCATTCATCACATGTCCATACAATAATGTTTACTACATTAATTCTCTCCTGCGCCCCTCCCCCTCCCCTGCTCCCTGTGGTTCCACATTCATGCTCTTCACTTATATCCACTAAATGCCAGATTAGCATAGGTGCACAGCAACCAAATTGACCCACATGTCACAAACAATTTATGCAAAGAAAAACATGGAGGTATTCCTGTGTTCTTTGTTGTTTCCAACTGCTTGGGCAGATTAAAATATATCTGGAAGGGAGGTACTACCTTCTAACAATCGCCACTTGCTATGAAGCTGATCAAAGAACAGCTCATTCTGCATGGACAACCTTGGCATTTCTTAATATTCTACAGGTTTCGTACCACCTTTAGCTCCAGACCCTAATTATGCGCTTTGGTTGGAAATCTATTAGACTAACCAACCATCCACCAATCAGCGGTTAGGCCATTACAAGACTGGATGCATTCTTGCAAACATACTTCTTTCCAAAATCAAGAGGAAATTCTTGATGCTGAAACTACATTAGTCACATGGCCTATAAATTCGTCTCAATAATAGCTGCATTAAAATTTATAACCACCCGTTCGGTGCACTGCTCCTCCTCCATGGTGCCAGCCCAAAGAGGCCACCTTTTTCCCCTCGTGCCCACAGCTCATAAACCATGCCGTTCTCAAACATGCCAGCTCATGAAACAGGGCCAATCCAAAAGGCTGATTGAATCGTGTTCACTCCAGCTCTTACTCCTCACTGCCAAACCGGCAATTGCTATAGCACTGAAGCATCATCTTTCTGCGCTATGAATTCACCAACAAATCTCCAAATGTCACACCGTGCCACATCACGGATGAAGTATCAACTCCATGTCAGTACGTCACACACTTGCAATAAAAGGTGCCATTTTTTCCCTAATCCCCGACGAGATACTAACGCTGCTCCGCAGACGCATGCTTCCCTGAAGCAAACTGAAGAAAAGGGGGGAACAGAAGGTCCACACAAGATTAGAGCACACAATGGCCTTACCCCAAAGCTCCATAGTCCACACGCTACGAATTTCAAATGGAATCACAGAGCAAACCTAATCAAAGAAACTAGAACGAATTGCCACGGCCGCCAGCGAGCGACGGAGCACGCCCCGAGGCTCCTGGCTCCAGATTCGTCGCTCCAGGCCGCCAAGAACAGAGCCCAGTGATCCAATTCCACCCCCGCAAAAGTAACCGGCTGGGAAACCACTCCCAAAGTAGAGATCACGGGCAATCATAAACCGCATAAAACCACAGATCAGCGCAAAGGCGGTGTATTTCAGAAGCAGAAGTGCGAGGGGGGCGCCGAATCCGGCGTCAAAAACCACACCTTTGCGTGTCCCGGCGGCGACGGAGGAAGACGACGCCGGAGCAGGAGGTGGAGGATGCGCGGCGACGAGGGGATGCTGCGGAGGTAGGCGAGTAGGACGGGAAGGGAAGCGAGTAGGAAGGCAGCAGTACAGCGGGTAGTCTTCCGGCCGGGCGGAGCTATAGGCTGTGCCGGTCACCAGCGGTGAGCTTATATACTAGCACTGCTGCTGCAACTCGTCCACTGTCCTCCGTGTCCGTGTGGTGTCTGGTGTGGTCTTCTCGTCAGAATGCGTGTGTGAGAAAGGGCAAAAGGCAAACCCCCATGTGCCCTCTTCCATTTTTCTTTTGTTTCTTTAAATCCCGAAGCTTTCGTCTCACGCAGCAACTTGGGAACTTTCAGTTGACCACGTCCCTCTTTCAACTGGTCAAATGGGCATCGAAAGATTTAATCTTTCAGCTTTGTTCTCACAGCCATGATCTTTTAGCTTGAAAACTAAAATAAAGGTTCCACTCAAAGAAGCAATTGTTGGTCATTGTCTTGTTTTAACGAGATGAAAAGTATTGTAAAATAATAATAATGGGAGCTCATCTTCACCAAGTTTGTAAAATGATCTGCACCCGATATAGGGAATTCTCTCCCCGATATATGGCCTTTCTCTCCCTCTCGTAACAATCTTTACCGACATATAAGAAAAACAAGGTTAACGTATACGTAAGACGTAACCAATCTCATGACTCAAGTCTCCAACACGTTTTGACAAGTCTCCCTACTTCCCCAATCCCCTCACCCTCCTATCTCTCTTTTGCCGATAGCATAAACTGTCTTGCCATAGCAATCTTCAACCTCTTCTTAGACGGGAAGAATTCAATAGATCTAGGTCCCTCCGCTGATCCAGAGATGCTAAGAATCTGATGGTGTTGTCATGTAAGGTTCATGTCATCAAGGAAGACAGAGATCACATAGAGTTGCATAAAAGGGTAAGATTTGCGTGTGTGTGTGAGCGTTTGCGTTTGTATCAGCGTTTCACAAAAATAATAATATAGTCAGCAACGTTATGCTAGGGTGGTGCACAGGCACCAGGGTAAATCCAAAAACTTTCATTGAATTACTCATTTCAACCATGTAAATTTCTATATACTCCAAATGTATAGTGAAGTACTGAAGTGGCACCGCTATCATATCAAGTCTAGCTTCGCCTCTGAATAGGATGTGGTCTGCTAAGACGATTTATCTTGTAATTTTGTTAGATTTAAACTTTTTAAGATTTCAAAGTGTGCCATTAGTAACCAGAAAAAAAAAACTGAAAAATAAAACTTTATATTGTTTAGTGTAGAAGTGAAATGAAATGTAGCTTTCCGCTAAATGGTTAAGGAGATCATTTTGAACCTAGCTAGTAGCAGCTAGTGCTAAGATGTTGCTGACTGAACCTTTTTACCTATGGAACTGGAAGTAAACTGAGCTAGCTCTTATTTTCACGTTCGAGGTTCAAGAGAACCTATATATGCTGCTAATGTTGCAGCATAGTGAGTGAATTGCTCACCTTTTCCTACCACCTTAAATCTTTTACTGGACTACTCGGTACCGTAGTTCGTAATATCTAAACGATCTTATTGATGTAATGTATCGCAAGTGAAACTAAGAAGTTGCAATAATGAAGCGTAACGAGAGGTGAAATGTGCCATCTTTATATCTCGCTGAGGTGAGTTTGGTCTAAAATAACCGGAAACAATTACTCCTATACTTATATAGTTATATTTAAAAAAAATAGCAACACACCTAGTCGCCAAGGCTAGACGCCATACAATGACTACATCCTTTGCCGTGGCGAGAGGAAATACATCATGTAAACAACACAACAACGGCACTTGGTCAATAATCATTAGTCTCTGAATCGGTCTGGTAATCTGATCGATTAATGAATGAGCCGCGCACGGTAAGAGCCTTGGACAGCGTTGACTCCGCGTAAGCGCTGCTCCCGCCAATAGATTGGTGCAGACCATTTCCGTTTGACTTTTGACCCCGATGCATGAGCAAGCAGTCGCAAGGGATTGGGACGCGCGTGCGTGTGCGTGTGCGCGTGCGAAACACGAGTCTCCAGCTAGTAATGTGATGTGCAATACCATATGCTCGTCTGAAATTGCAAAGAAAAGACGAGAAAAGATCACGATTTTACCTCAGAAAAAGAAGATCAGATCATGATTGATTTAGTCTCAAATTAATTAGATTTCAACGGGGCAGTCGACAGAGGGGAAGGAAATTGAGGACCTGGTGGTGAGGTGAGAAGGCAGGCTGAGCCCCTTGGTCTTGGGCATTGCCCATCCGAGCAAGGACGAGGAGGTAAGCTCACCGGCGGCGAGCGGCGGTGGCCGGAGCGGGCCCCTGGTGGGTTTATTTGACTGACCAAACGCGGCGCCAGGTGGGTCAGGTCGGCCTGGCGGCTTGCCTGCCTGCTGAAGCTGTGTCACATGCTACAGTTGCTAGCTGTCTATGCTCTCTGCTGCGACATTGCCTGCCTAACTTTTGGTCTGCAGTGACAGACCAACAGAAGATCTTGATTATCGTAGTTAAAGTATCATTAGCATTTGTGAATCCCAAGCAGGAACAGAGAATCCCGCCGCCGCGAGCTTCTGATTGATGCAATGCCGACTGCCGAGGCCAGTTCAGACTTCAGAATGTGGAGAAAACGAAGACCGTGTTCAGATAACGTTCGACAATTTTTGGATCAATTGGAATCTTGCATGCATGGAACCCTAAATGAAGTTTATTTACAAAACATTTTCACAGATGAGTGCAACTTTGCGCGACGAATATAATGAGCCTAATTAATCCACGATTTGCTACAGTAATCATCCTCTAATCGTGCGGTCAAAGGCCTCATTAGATTCGTCTCGCGAATTTGACAGGGGGTTGTGGAGATAGTTTTGTAAACTGACTTTATTTAATACCCTTAATTAACGGTCAAAGAGGCATTTAATGCAGGGATCAATTTTTTGATCCCCAAACGAACACGGCCGAAATGTTTGTTGTTCTTGTTCATACGTGATACGATCAGACTGAACCGGCATATATCTTCGGCAGGAAAAATATGCAGTTGCTACCTACTCCATCCGTCCCAAAGAGAATGTAATTTTAGCATAGTGTCATGTTTTATGTTTTAGTATCTCAAGTTTATCCAATTATAAATTAAAAAAATAAATATCATTATATTAGTTACAAAATGTATTTTCATAATAAATTTATTTAGAGCCATAAATATGAATATAACTTGCTAGAAACTTGGTCAAACGTGAACCACTTTAGGGGGCACGCAACACGTAGTTGCATTCTTTTTGGACAGAGAGAGTACGTGCATTCAGGTTTCTTCAGATAATCAGACCGAGATGTCATCACTTCAGCAGTTCACCGCTTTTGAAAAAAAAAACCTACTGTGAAAAAAAAATGCATCCCCATGTATGTTCTTCTGAAGATACACAAAAAAATGCATTGAAAAAGAGGCATGGTACTCGTCTAATGGGCAATGGTTGCTGGATGGTAGCACCAAGAAGCAGGGATATATGTATATATGTCGAAATCGCATCACAACTGATGAGGATGGTATAGAGTCATGAGCTGGCCACACCGCCATACCTATGCGTCGCAACCAATGATGATTTGCATGTGGTTTAGGTTCCCAGATCATGATTTCATTCTTGCTAATCACTCACTCCTTGGGGCCATGACAACGAGCCTCAAGGGAATGTTTTCTTGCAGTCGCTCTGGATTCTGTTTGGTTGAGAGCGGACGCGCCGATTTCGGTGATTGGATTTTTCCGGAGCATTGTTTACTACTACTTCTGTGTTAAGATTCTGAAACTAATCATCCGGTTTGTGCCTGGCAGGTGTAAATTTGTGGATCTTTAGCTATATGATTGGGCGTCAAATGATGCAAATAAAACGAAGGACTCAGTGCTCACCCGTCTTCTTCGTAATGAAACACCGAAATCGCTGTCAGTGCCATGGAGTGCTTGTGAGGCAAAAGATTTAAAGCAACTCCTCACGTAATTACATTTGGCACCAGCACATGATTAACTAACCTGACACTTGCATTTGGTTATTACATTTGGCACGTATTTGATTCATTACATATATTGAACTACAACTCCTATGTCGGTCGACCTGTAGTTTCAGCTTGTTGTACATGTGGCGTGCAGTGCCGGCTGGCCGAACCTGAAAGCCGGTCCGGTTGCATATTTGGCAATTGGCATTGATAGACCAAGTCCAGCAAGGTTGGTTTAGGTCACAATGTCATATCATATCCAACATGAGCAGCCGCCAGACAGCAGGACGAGGAGGATTTTAGCTTAACGAAAATCTTCTGCAAATCATCATGAGCTGTCCATCTCCAAGGCAACCCCAATCATCACAGATTCATAGAGATTTCAGCAGAGATTTAGGCAGAAGGTGAACCTGACATGGTGGTCAGAATTTCAGATACACTTCACCAGAACTAACAGGGTATAGAATTTCGGATACATCAGTAGAAGTTAAGCCGTGACAACGTGGCTTAAGATTGAGATAGCACAACCAGAAAAGAAAGATTCAGAACTTCAGAAAAGAAAGATTCAGAACTTCAGATAAGCTGTCACTGACATTCACCGATTCAGAGCTTCATATAAGCTGTCACTGACATGCACCCGGATGCACTTGCCCTTCTTGAGGTTGTTTTAATGCAATTGACGCCTGACCTGGCAAGTATTTTGACCTGTTATTGGCTTTAAATTCTTTCTGGCTGCTCACTGGCACTAACCACCACCCAATATCAATAACAAACAGGTGAGCAGAAACAGTCCGTAGGATAGCTAACAGAACAGGTAGCGGCTTCAACAAACACATACACTCTGCAATTGTAGGTTCACACCTAAACCAAACATGAACACTACCTATTATTGCAGCTGCACCAAATACTTACGCTGACCTATGATATTCTATCAGTACTGTCTAAGTAAACACACTTGACAGCATGACGAGACAAACACCAAGCAGCACTGCTGCAGGTTCCATTTCTTCACAAAGTAGCCTGTAGCTTCATTCATTGGTTCACCATTACATAGTAGCAAAACTAGAAACAGCAGACAATAAATCCACCTCTAGGTAAATAAGCAGACACAGTAATACCATCACAAGTACGACTTATTAGGACAGTACAATACAAATGATAGCACGGGCAGATCAAGAATCACAATACAGAAGCCACAAAACATGATAAGTGCGGCAGACCAAAACTTCTTCTAAAAGGGAGCTTAGGCAGAAGGCTTCTCCCACTTGAGGGGCTTCACCACCTCCCAGGTGAAGTCAGGGTCGTCCCTTCCAAAGTGACCATAGGCTGCTGTCTTGAGGTAGCGCCCGTTGCCACCTTTCTTGAGGTCGAGGTTGATGATGATCATGCCGGGCCTGAAGTCGAAGTTCTCCTTCACAATCTTGAGGATCTCCTTGTCGGGGATCGTGCCAGTGCCGTACGTGTCGACAAACACGGAGAGCGGCTCGGGCACACCAATGGCGTAGGAGACCTGCACGATGGCACGGCGAGCAAGGCCGTTGGCGACGATGCTCTTGGCAGCCTGCCTTGCAATGTAGGCTCCACTGCGGTCGACCTTGGTTGGGTCCTTGCCGGAGAAAGCGCCACCTCCGTGTGCTCCCCAGCCACCATAGGTGTCAATGATGATCTTCCGGCCAGTGAGGCCAGCATCACCATGAGGTCCACCGATGACAAAGCGACCAGATGGGTTAAGGTGGAAGATGGTCTTCTCGTCAAGGTACTGCTCAGGGATGACAGGCTTGATGACATGCTCCTTGAGGTCAGCAGCAATCTCATCGTTGGTGACTGTCTCGTCGTGCTGGGTGGAGATGAGGACAGTGTGGACACGGAGGGGGACCATGGCACCACCCTCATTGCGGTACTCAACAGTCACCTGGGTCTTCCCATCAGGCCTGAGCCATGCGCAGGTCCCGTTCTTGCGCACCTCAGTGAGACGAGCACCAAGCTTGGTGGCAAGGACATGGCTGAGGGGCATCAGCTCAGGGGTCTCATCAGTTGCATACCCAAACATGTGTCCCTGGTCACCAGCTCCAATCTCCTCAGGGCGCTTTGTAAAGTGGCCATGCACACCCTGAGCAATATCAGGTGATTGCTGCTCAATGTTCACAAGCACCTTGCAGTGATCAGCGTCAAGCCCGACATCAGCCGACACGAAACCGATGTTGCGGCAGGTCTCCCTGACAATCTTCTCGTAGTCGACGTTGGCCTTGGTGGTGATCTCACCAAAGACCATGACCATGTTAGTCTTGGTGCAGGTCTCACAAGCAACCTTGCTGTCGGGGTCCTCAGCAAGGCAAGCGTCGAGCACGGCATCTGAGACCTGGTCACAGAGCTTGTCGGGGTGTCCCTCGTTCACGGACTCCGAGGTGAAGAGGAAGGTGTCAAGTGCAGCCATCGTCTCTGATCTGCAGGAGACAATACAAGTGATTAGTCACAGAAAACATGGTATACGAAATGGTTCAGGCAAAGTAAGAATTATCATGATCGAAATAACTGCATGATCGACAAACTGGTTTGATTTGCAGCTATGTGTACTAAACGATTTGTTGAAATGTTTATGTAGCACACTAACAGGATAATCTGGACTCACCATACTGCTTTTAGCAATAAAAAAATGCTTTATCAAAATTTGTCCTATTGTCTCATGGAGTAAAAGGCAATAAAAAGAAGAAGAAAGCCTACTCTAATAAACAAGCACAAAAAGTGCAGCTTTGTATCTTACAGCCTAGAAAACCTTATGTTTTGCTGGTATAGCAAGACCACAGAATCCAGGCTGAGACATTCGTCATGCAGAGTCAACTAAATTCTCCAGAAAAAAAAAAGGTTCTGCATTTCTGATCCGCCGGCGCAAGAGTATGGTCCATATGTGTAGCTAGTGGACGCAAGACACAAAGAATCTAAGTATCTAACAAAGCTCAACCGAATCAGCATAAGAAAAAGTTACAAAATGAGATCCTAGAAACAAAATAATCACTCAAATATGCTTCCATTACTTACTGTAAGACAAAAAAAAAGGTACTATCTATGAGTCAACATCAGAGACCATGGTGAAAGCAAGAAGCAGTAGCTCCAAAATTTTAACAGCTTGCATGAATAAAATCTCTCAAAGGCCCTAAACCAGCATGTGCAGCTTGCCTAGAAAAAGTGCTTTGAGCGCGTAGTTTGATCATAAGACAAAACTAACTAAAAATGGATTGTTTTTCCTAACAAATATTAGGAGAAGCATAATCAGCATCACTATCAGTTCAGCAGCAGCCTATGTGCAGTAAAATAGGGCACTCCAAAGCAGTTTTCCACAGGTTTTTACTGCATAATTCAATATTTAAGCATGCTGGCTCGGAGGACCAGATTTTTCCTAAACGTGGATGGGATTCCATAAGATCATTTCATCCAAACGTGTTGGAACCTTTCCTTTTCCCTGCTCGGGAACCGGACAACATTACATAGCGATATGAACCAGTCACCACCATTTTAACATTCTAAACATGTGACATGAAAGAAAACCTCTTTCATAGCTATCAGATTAGCAAAAGCACAAAAAAAAAAGAAAATCCCCTTCCTTAGCTATCGGATTAGCAAAAGTAAAAGAAAAACAAAACACTTCGCGGCACGGATATAAACCACACAACACGCAATCTTGCACGCGAGCCTACCATCCGAGTCAAGGGAGCATCCAGCCGAACCATTAAGAACCCCCATGGTACTAGGAGCACGACAGCACAAAACAAAACCCTACGGCGAGCGAGCGAGCGAGAAGCAACGACCCCGAACCCAGAGCAGCGGGGCGACGGCGAGAGAGGCGGGGCGGGAGGGGACGCTCACCTGCGGCGGCGGCGGCGGCGGCGCGGGGTGGTAGGGCGGATCCGATCCGATCGGTCGGCGCGGGGTAGAGGAGGGGGGATGCGGGGATGGTAATCAGTTGGGAATTGGGATGCTCGTCTCAGATCCGACCCGGCCGCAGCGCACGCTGTGCTGGGCCGCGCGACAGCCCATTTATAGCCCCTCGGCCAGGGGAGGCACGGGACGGGCCGTCGGATCGGATTTGGTCGGATCGGGCGGCGGAGGTGGGCGGTCCAGTGGACGAGCGGGTGGGTTGGGTGGGAGACAGCGACCCGTACCCACCAAACCCAGGCCGAGCTGATTTTAACTGGGTCGCTGCGCTGTGGGCCAGCCGCGCGGTTCGGCCCGCCCCCTCTCACCAACCGCCGAGGTGGGGCCCAGCGCGCTGGTGGGGCTGGTGCGCGTCACGCACGCCCTGAAGCCGGGGCGCGACAGCACGAACACGGTCAACTTCTCCCTAATGACGCCCCAGTACCAAATTACTGTCCAGATTCATGGTCACGACTACCCTTATGTTTTTCTTTTTTAAAAAAAACTATCCTTGTATACTAACAAATCAAGCAGGAAACTAAACTGCCCGAGTCATGGTCATACTTACCAAAAAAAAATCCTCCCCTCTGACTGCTCTCAGAATTTTCTTTTTTTTTGCTTATTTTATTTACTCATGACAGATTATGTTGACTTGTACTAAGTACAAAGCTGATCGTTGTTCTGTTGACTTGTACAAAGCTGATCGATCAATGATCATAAGGCCTTTAGTTGCACAAACTTTTCAAAATTTTCACTATTTATCCGTCACATCAAATATTAGGACACTAATTAAAGGTATTAAACGTGGATTAATGACAAAACTCATTCCATAACCCCCGGGTAACTTTGCGAGACGAATCTAATGAGTCTAATTAGGTCATGATTAGACAACGTCGTGCTACAGTAAACAATCTCTAATGATGGATTAATTAGGCTTAATAGATTTGTCTCGCGAATTTCCCGTCCATCCGTGTAATTAATTTTATAATTAGATCATGTTTAGTCCTTCTAATCTTTGGTTTAAAATTACTACAGTAAATTTCGCAAACTTTCAATCCCGAACTAAACAGACCCTAAGGCTAGCTAGGCCTATCAGTGTTTATTTGAAATGTGACTAGCTTTGCAGTGCAGGTCAAAGTCTGGATTTGACGAGACACGCCTTGTAAAAACACAAAAGGGGTACTATCAAAGCCCATCTTCACTAGATTTGTAAATAACCTGACATGGTTGCCAGAATTTCAGATACGAATCACCAGAACTATCAGGATATAGAGTTTCAGATATATCAGCAGAAGTTGAGGCCTAAGACTGAGAGAGCACAACCAGAAAAGAAAGACTCAGAGCTCCACGTAAGTCGCCACTGCAATGCACCCAGGATGCAGTTGCGTTCCTTGAGTTTTTTTTTTCTCGCTAAGGCCTAGTTCGGTGAAGTTGGTTGAATTTCCTGTAGAAAAAGTACATTAGAAAGTGTAAAAGTAGAGAGAGAGGGAGACACATTTTTCAATGCGTTACTTTTTGTCGAATTGGTCGAATTTGGTGAATCTAAACAAGGCCTAAGTTGCACTGCTTGAGCTTTTAGTGTAACTGTGACACCTGACCTGACAAGTATATCTGAGTTTCAAACCTGCTAATGCCTTTAAATCCTTTCCGGCTGCTCACCAACCACCACCTAATGTCAATAAGAAACAGGTGAGCTGTATCTATACCAGTCCATAGGCCACCGTACACATGAAAGGGACTCATCTACATATTCAGTTAGCAAGCAGGTTGCAGCTTCAACAAACACATACACTCAAGCCATTGCAGCTCAGCGAACATAAACACACTAACTATTGCAGCTTTCACCAAACACATACACTGACCAATGAACATCAATTGATCATCAGCACTGGCAAGAAATCACACTTCACAGCATAACGAGATAACCAGAAGGCAACAGGGTTCCATTTCTTCTCAAAATAGCCTGTAGCTTCATTCCTGGGTTCACCATTACATAAGTAGAAAAAGTAACCAGAAATAGCAGACAAGAAACCCTCCTCTAGGTAAATAATGAGACACAGTAATACCCTCACAAGCACCACTTATTAGGACCGTACAATACAAATGATAGCAGGGGCGGATCAAGAATCACAACACAGAAGCCACAACATATGATATGCCCGGCAGACCAAAAGCTTCTAATGAAAGGGTGCCGTGCCTTAGGCAGACGGCTTCTCCCACTTGAGGGTCTTCACCACCTCCCATGTGAAGTCAGGGTCGTCCCTTCCAAAGTGACCATAGGCTGCTGTCTTGAGGTAGCGCCCGTTGCCACCTTTCTTGAGGTCGAGGTTGATGATGATCATGCCGGGCCTGAAGTCGAAGTTCTCCTTCACAATCTTGAGGATCTCCTTGTCAGGGATCGTGCCAGTGCCGTACGTGTCGACAAACACGGAGAGCGGCTCGGGCACACCAATGGCGTAGGAGACCTGGACAATGGCACGACGAGCAAGGCCGTTGGCGACGATGCTCTTGGCAGCTTGCCTTGCAACATAGGCTCCACTGCGGTCGACCTTGGTTGGGTCCTTGCCGGAGAAAGCGCCACCTCCGTGTGCTCCCCAGCCACCATAGGTGTCAATGATGATCTTCCGGCCAGTGAGGCCAGCATCACCATGAGGTCCACCGATGACAAAGCGACCAGATGGGTTAAGGTGGAAGATGGTCTTCTCGTCAAGGTACTGCTCAGGGATGACAGGCTTGATGACATGCTCCTTGAGGTCAGCAGCAATCTCATCGTTGGTGACTGTCTCGTCGTGCTGGGTAGAGATGAGGACAGTGTGGACACGGATGGGGACCATGGCACCACCCTCATTGCGGTACTCAACAGTCACCTGGGTCTTCCCATCAGGCCTGAGCCAGGCACAGGTCCCGTTCTTCCGCACCTCAGTGAGACGCGCACCAAGCTTGGTGGCAAGGACATGGCTGAGGGGCATCAGCTCAGGGGTCTCATCAGTTGCATACCCAAACATGTGTCCCTGGTCACCAGCTCCAATCTCCTCGGGGCGCTTTGTAAAGTGGCCATGCACACCCTGAGCAATATCAGGGGATTGCTGCTCAATGTTCACGAGCACCTTGCAGTGGTCAGCGTCAAGCCCGACATCAGCCGACACGAAACCAATGTTACGGCAGGTCTCCCTGACAATCTTCTCGTAGTCGACGTTGGCCTTGGTGGTGATCTCACCAAAGACCATGACCATGTTAGTCTTGGTGCAGGTCTCACAAGCAACCTTGCTGTCGGGGTCCTCAGCAAGGCAAGCGTCGAGCACAGCATCTGAGACCTGGTCGCAGAGCTTGTCAGGGTGTCCCTCGTTCACGGACTCTGAGGTGAAGAGGAAGGTGTCAACTGCGGCCATCTTCTCTGATCTGCAGGAGACAATACAAGTGATTAGTTACATTCAACATGGTAGACATAATGGTTCAGGCAAAGTAAGAATTATCGTGATTGAAATGATTGCATGATTAGCAAAGCAATTTGTTGAAATGTTTATATAGGACACTGACAGGATAATCCGGACTCCAGGAAACACTATACACCTTTTAGGAAAAGAGTTGCTTTATCAGAATTTGTCCTATTTTCTCATGGAGTAAAAGGCAATAAAAAAAATGAAAAGTTACACCTAATAAACAGGCACAAAAAGGGCATATTTGTATCTTATGGCCTAGAAAACCGTCTGTTTTGTTGGCACATAACAAGACCACACACTCCAGGCTGAGAGATTCATCATGCAAAGTCAACTATATTCCTCCAATAAAAAGTTCTGCATTTATGATCCAGCCGCCAGCCGGCGCAAGAGTATGGTCCATATGTGTGGCTAGTGGATGAAGGAACAAGGAATCTAGGTATCTACCAAGGCTCGACAGAATCAGCATAAGAACAAGTTGCCAATGAGATCCTAGGAACAAATTAATCACTCAAATATGCTTCCACTATCTACTGTAAGACCAAAAGAAATAGTATTATCTGTCAGGAAACCTCACAGAACATGGTAAAAGCAAGAAGCAGTAGCCCACAATTTTATCAGCTTGCATAAAGAAAATCCCTCAAAGGACCTAAAGCAGCATGTGCAGCTTGTCTAGCGAAAAACGTGTTCCGAGCGTGTTGTTGTTTGTTAGTAGATCACAAGACAAAACTAACTAAAAATTGAATTTTTTTGCTAACCATTTTTGGATAAGTAAAATCAGAATCACTATCATTTCAGCAGCAACCTTCACTATCAGGTACTGTACAGTAATTAAAAAGACACTGAAGAGCAGTGTTCCACTAGTTTTTACCGCATAAATTCAGATTAAAGGATATTGGCTCTGAAGCACAGATTTTTCCTAAACGTGGATGGGACTCCATGA
>CM014272.1:81272162-81326344 GCA_004135705.1 Alloteropsis semialata | reverse complement strand
TTTGGCCCTTTGCCGAGTGTTTCAGACACTCGGCAAATCTCAGGTTTCCCGTAGTGTAAAAGACTAGTGGTGGTTGACAACGAAGCACTTCTCCCTGATCTCCCCCTCGTGGCCCGTGAGCACCTCAATCTTGCCCATCTTGATCATGGCGGCGGCGAACTTGAGCTGCCACGCTTTCTCGACTGCGGAGTGGAACTTGACGATCCCGGCCGTCCAAGGGTTGTCGAGCAGCGTCTGGTCGGAGTTGAGCACGACCTTGTGCGCCAGCACGTCCTTGAAGTACTGGTTGTCGAAGCTCCCCGGCGTGACGGGGTCGAGCGGCACCACGGTGGTGTCCATCTGGTCGTCGCTGGATGGCCATGGGCACCGCTGCTTGAGGTGCTCGGCGTAGGCGGGGTCGATGGATGGGTCCGTCCGCCCCAGCTGGCCGCTGAAGTTGTAGAGGCGCTGCGTGAAGGAGGAGCAGTGGGAGCGGCCGATGGTGTGGGCGCCGGAGAGCGTGACCATGTCGTCGGCGGAGAGGCCCTTGCGCCTGAAGTTGTCGATGAGCTCGGCGACGTTGAAGGTCGGGGGCGGGACGTTGTTGTCGAGCACGTCGTCGGATCTGGAGATGCGGCCGTCGCGGCGCCCCGAGGGGACCTGGTAGTCGATGCCGCCGGCGAGGTAGGCCCCGTCGCGCGCGGCGAAGGCGACGACGTCGGCGCAGGAGACGGTGCGCGGGCAGTGCGCCTCGAGGACGGCCTTGGCGTCGTCGATGACGTCGAAGCCGCGCATGCTGGGGTTGTTGGCGACGTTGTCCTTCTCGGCCACGTTGCCGGGCGTGGAGTTGATGAGGATGGAGCCGTCGCAGCCGCGGACGAAGCAGTCGTGGAAGTGCATGCGGATGAGGCCGGCGCCGAGGCCGGGGTCACGGGCGAGCGCGAGGCGAACGGCGTTGCGCACGAACTCCTCCGCGTGCGGGCACGAGTGCTTGTAGAACCCGACCTCCAGCGACGGCGAGGCGTGCGCCACCGAGGCGACGTCGACGAGCGCCGCCATGGCAAATGCCAGCCACGTCGACCTCATCTCTTCTCTACTCCTATAAAGAACTTTTTGTCCCCGTTTTCTGTCCGTCGTAGGTCCTTTCCCCCGCGCGGTTTCCGTCCACCCGTGGCCACCCCTCCTCTCGATGTTTCTTTTGGCGCCGACATATGGGCCCTCGCGTTCTCTCATCCGAAAATCACGGAGCCTCCCCTCCCGATCCTGCTACACCGCCGCTACAACCTCCCTCTCCACACTGCCGCCTCCTCGCTCGACCCCTCCAACTCCGGCCCCGATGGATCTCTCGCCGCTCTCCCACCAGGCGCTCTTCGCCGCGGTCCGATCCGCCGACGCGGGTACCATGCGCGCGCTCCTGGCCGAGGCCGCAGGGACCTCCCTAGCCGCGCTCGTCGCTGCGCAGGCGGGCGTCGGCCCGGGAGGCGGTCCTGCACCGGTGCTCCCCTACCGGCGAGCGTTCCCGGTGCTGGCAGCGCGGCATGGATCTGGCGGCCGGCCCTCTCCCTTCCCTTCGGCGGTGATGAAAGAAGAAACCACCCGTCCTCGCCGTGCAGACCGCCGCGGTGGGGCGGTGCGCCGTCGAACCACCGGCTCTTAGAGGAGCACGGAGCACCTGCCCTCGCTCCCGCACGGCCTTCCGCGCATCCGCAACTTGCAGGAGCTCCACGCGCAGCTCCTCAAGCAGGGACTCCATCGGGATCCGGGCGCTGCGTCTCATCGCCTCCTACGCGCTCCTCCGCCGGGTCCCCGCCTGCCGTCGCGTCTTCTCGGCCGCCGCGGCGGCGTTCCCGAGCGGCCCGTATGCCTCCAACAGCACCTTGCTCGCCAACACGCTCCTCCACGCCTACGCGCTCAACTCCCTCCCGCACGCCGCGCTCGCGACCTTCGCGGCCATGCCGTTGCGGCAGCGGGACACCTACACCTACACCTTCCTCATCAAGGCGCTCGCCACCGCGGGCGTCGCGCCCATCCGCGCGGCGCACTCGCACGTGGTCAAGCAACGCTCCGTCGAGGACCCTTTCGTCGGGAACGCACTGATCGACGCCTACTCCAAGAACGGCGTGCTCTTGGATGCCAGGAAGCTGTTCGACGAAATGCCGACTCGAGACGTTGTATCCTGGAACATGGCCATTGCCGCAATGGTGCGGCAAGGGGAGGTGGCTGGCGCGAGATTGATATTTGACGAGATGCCTGAGAAGGACATGATGAGCTGGAACACGATGCTGAATGGATAGGCAAAGACGGAGGAGGCATTCGAGCTGTTCCAGTGCATGCCGGAGAGGAAGGGAGAGGCCGTGGTCGACTGTTGTCTCAGCCTATTGCAAGAAGGGCGACATGGAGATGGCACGGATGATCTTCGATAGGATGCCGACCAAGAACTTGGTGACTTGGACTATAATGGTGTCGGCGTGTGCACGGAAGGGGCTTGTTGAGGAGGCAGGCAGGTTGTTTACTCAGATGAAGGAGGCTGTTGTGGAGCTTGATGTAGCTGCCATTGGCTGCATGCGCGGAGTCTGGCTCCCTTGCCCTTGGGAAGAGGATTCACCGCCACGTGCGGCAGAGGAATCTGGGTCGATCAACGCTTGTATGCAATGCCCTGATGGACATGTTCTGCAAGTGCAGATGCGTCAATCGAGCTGACTACATCTTCGACACTGAGATAGTAGAAAGGGATTCAGTGTCATGGAACACTATAATTGGAGGGTTTGCAATGCATGGGGATGGTGGAAAGGCGCTGAACCTCTTTGCTCAAATGAAGCAGCAAGGGTTTCGCCCTGATGCTGTGACCCTGATCAACGTTCTTAGTGCCTGCACACACATGGGGCTTGTGGAAGAAGGACGCCGGTACTTTGCCAACATGGAGACAGACTACGGCATCAGGCCTCATATAGAGCATTATGGTTGCATGGTTGACCTTCTTGGCCGTGGAGGGCTGATCAAAGATGCGGTTAACATTATCGAAACTATGCCATGGGATGCTAATGAGGTCATATGGGGGTCCCTTCTCAGTGCATGCAGACTGCACAAGAATGTGGAGTATGCAGAACAAGCAGTGAACGAGCTGAGCAAGCTGCAGCCCTCAAATGCAGGATGACATGGTAAGGTTCAGATTGAAGCTTGCTGCAATTTTGTTGATGCTAGAGTGCTTTTCTTCTCTTTTCTTTTTTTTTGGGACAAAATTTGATGTTGTGACTCTGGATAATATAGAGTTTATTGTCCTGTGTTTTCCTGGATGCAGTTGTTTCTTGTTAATATTAGATGTATGTGCCTAACGGGCTTAAAACCAGAACTCATGTCACCCTTGAGTTGTATATTTTTTTTGAATTAACTATTGCTGCTGGTTTCCTCAGGTTGCATGGAGATCTCATTTATATTGATGTTGTCACATTGGAAGGAAACAAATACTGCATTCCAGGGAGCTCCAAATCTTTTATGTGTACTGTAGCAATGGGAGTGTATTGGACCCAAGACCTACTAAACAAGGTCTTGAGCCCAGCACTCTTGTTGGCCTACTACAGAAAATCAGTGCCAAGTTTAAGAAAGGTTTGCTATTAATCTTGATTTTTTCTGTAAGGGTTGTTCTTACTACACTATGTTTAATCTATGTTGATAATTGGAAAAATCTTTTGAAGGTTTTCATGAAGTTTTGGATCGTAGTGTATTGGCTCATCCATTCGAGAATGTTCAGTCTTTGCTTCCAGTGACTTTTTGGTTAGGTGCTCAGGTAATATCTTAGCCAGATAAAAGGCTATGAAATAAAATAGAGTCATTTTTCTCATACTTTCGATAAAATAGAGTTGATTGAACTATTACTACTTTAAGTTTTGTTTGAATTATTTTAAATAACCAGTGATTTGTTTGAATTGTATTATATACATTCCGTTCATAACATTTTGTTTTCGTTTGAATTATAAAATATGAATGTATCCTTTCTATCTTGCCACGTATATTTGGTGCTCTCGGTAAATATGATTTTTCCTTTATTAAATTTTAGCACTTCTATTTTTTTTGGTATTTGTCCCGTAGCAACGCACGGGCACGATCCTAGTCATCAAAAACAGATGAATGGTGAATCAAGTGCTTGGTAGCTAACTGCACTCTTACTTTTAACTCCCAAAACCACGTCAGGTAGCTACTTTGAATTTGAGCTCGATCGAGATGGTGGTGATGGAGATGGAGTTGAAGCTGGCGAGGAGATGAAGGATGGTGCAGCTGCTGGATCTCTATTCATACATGGAGCTAGTAGCATAGCATGCATTTTAAAATTTATTTGTAGAAGTTGGGGCCTTGCGTGGATATGCAGTGTACATGTTTGTGCACCCAGTCAACATATAAGACCCAATCCTTGCATTGCCTAATGTTAGCCTCCTTCCATGCATGCTAAATAATCCTTCTTCTCTTTTCAAGTCCCACGCAAAGCAACAGTCGTACCGCGTTAGTGGACTCGGTATATATGGCCGCCTCAGATATCTCGAGGTACTTGATGGATCATGATACCTATTATGGAGAAAACTTGACACAAGTTGCGCTGTACAGAAAGTGATAGGTGTGCATGCATGCAGAAGAAGCCAGAAGAACTACTCCCTCCGTCCTAAATTATAATTTGTTTGATTTTTTTACCTTAACTTTGATTGCTCGTCTTATTCAAAAAATTATGCAAAATATCACTTTTGTTGTGGCTTGCTTTATTAATAAAAAGTTCTTCAAAAATGACTTAAATTTTACTATATTTGCATAATATTTTTGAATAAGACGAGTGGTCAAACTTGAAGTTAAAAAAGTCAAATAAATTATAATTTGAAACGGAGGGAGTAGTAAATATAAGGGAGGATGAGAAATGCATCACCAATAAACTTCTACCTAATGCTGCCCATATTTTGGACAACAACGAATAATCAGTTTGTTTAGCAGAGTTGTTTCAAGGTTACTTGTGAAAATTAAAAAGACAAAGTAAAAGGTGTGTTGAGACCTAGTCATATTTTTTTTGTACCCTATAGGACTATACTAATTTGTTCTATGTTACAATGATCCAATTGTGTCCTAGTCGTTAAACCTGTAAAAGGATTGTGACGTCCTAGGATGCGAAACTAATAATACCATCGACTCGACTGGAGCTTCTCGACTTGGCAATGAAATACCAACTGCGTTAGTAGTTGCTAGCTTGCCAGTTGCCACCCACTCTCCCTTTTCTTTATTCATCTGCCACTCCCTCACTCTCCATAACCCCTCCCTTTCGTTTTTCTCAGTCCTCCTCCTCCTCCGTTCCCTTTTAGATCTAACAGAGTCATCCCAAACAAGGCGCTCATGGTCTTGGGAGCGACGCCCATGGGCGAGGAGCTTACAACCCAGGGGAGTGGCAGCTCCACCCGCGGGTTGGGTGTGTTTACTGACGCAACAATAAGCACGTGGGAACTCCACAGATCTAGTGTCATGTCTTTTAGTTTTTTATCTTTTCTTTACTTCAATTTGGAATTTATTATTTTTTGTATAAATTTTTATTTTATTTATTTTTATTTTTGATTTTTTGTCTATATTTTTTGGCTTTTATTAGAGTTTTGGTTTCTGAACTATGTTTATAACATTTTTAATTTTGTTCTTAATTTCCATTTAAATGTTATTTGAATTGATTAACTCATTTTTTGTTTCAAAAAAGTCTGTTTCAGAGTTTTGTTCCTAAATTTCCTTTTCTATTATTTGAAATTTATTCCTAATTTGTTTGTTTATATGTTCTAAATTTTTATTTATGTTTTATTTTTAACAATTTTTGTTCTATAAATATTTGTGCTTGAACAATTTTTTGGACTAAACTTTTTTACAAAATTTTGCGTGTATAGTTGTTTTGCTTATGTTTTTTGTACGTATAATTTTCACTATTTCAAAAGGGAATATTGGGACCGCCATTTGAGTTGTTTTGATGTCTAGGCACAACATTGTGCGCACGCACATAAATAGGCTCCCTGCATGGAGCTACCATTAAGATTTCTAAAACTATATAACGAGACTATATAAACGCTACCTAATTATATACATGCTGAAACTATGCATCGAGATTGGCCATATATTTTGATTGAGACATTAGCCTCATCTTGTGGAAGGTAAAGTATGTTCGATTATTTGAGAACTCGATGTTCATGTGGCGAACTTCTAATCAATTATGATTCGATCTTCTACAACCTCTTACTTGCTCCATTGATTATCAATCATGCATAACACAACTGATCTCGCCCAAAGGGCTATCCTTGAATGTGAATCTAAGAACATAAGAAATTTAGATGTAGATGAAGCATAACTGGAACAAAAACGTTTGAACATTTGATTCAAGTGGACTAACTTTCAAAAGTTGAAAAAAATAGGCCCTAATTCATGACAGTTGGACTTGGCATCAACAAGTAATATGAATATTATCTATTTCACAAAGGAAAGCTAGGACGAAACAAAACCAGAGAGTCTAAAATTGGAGGTTGTTGAGTGTTTGTGTCAAAAGGGCGTAGATCGGGTCGAGGACGACCAAGAGGGGTACCCACGACTTGGGCTTGGTCCTAACAAAATAACAAGGGTAAAGTACACCCTATATACATGAAGTTGCATCGTTATTTCACTTTGGTCCAACAAGTTGCAAACATTGCACTATCATACATGAAGTTGCATCATTATTTCAATTAGGTCCAACAAATAGCAAATATTGCACCACCATACTAAGTTATCTATTGTATGCATATTCATTGTACTCCAGCAGTGTATATTCTACGGATGCCAATCAATAAGGTAGTGCCAGCAGTGTATACCATGAAACCAGCTCAACAATTGTTGTTGCAGCTAATAGAAGATTAGTATCCGCCCGACCAAGAAAATTTCAGGCCAACTTCTTTGAGGGTGTGGTCTAATTTTTCTTAGTTTTTATAGAACCTACATGTTAATTCAATAGTTCCTATGCGTGTTCAATATAATTTTTTTGTGTGTTCTGTGTACACTAGCAAGCGGATAAGATCCTTCCATATCCTCAATAGTATGCCACATCTGTAGAATGCATAGTATGATATACACAAAACGAACAATTTTGTGCATAGTGGGTGCAATTTTTGCAACTTGTTGGACCAAAGTAAAACAATGATACAACTTCATGTATGGTGGATACAACGTTTGCAATTTACTGGACCAAAATAAAACAATGAACCAACTTCATGTAGGGTGGATGCAACGATATTGCAGTATGTTGGACCAAAATGAAACAATGGTTTAACTTCATGTATGGTATTTACATGTACTTTACTCAAATTACAAGGTCCAAGATACCCATATTTCGGTGACAGAGGGCCTTAGACATACAATTTTTCACGAGGCTTCTAAGGCTCGGACAAGAAACAAAAAGACCCCTCGTCCTTTTTTTTTTGGGAGGTAAAGATCCCCCGTCTTTAGCTTTCAAACACTTCAAAAATACCTCATTTTGATCTCATATGGAGGAGATACAGCCATTTTACTAGCTGCTAGAAATCAAGATGAAATGTCAAGGAAATGCAAGACCTAATTCTAGCGAAAATGAGGCAATCAATGGTTTCGTATTTGGAGTTTTTTTTGTTCGTTGGAGTAGTAAACACAGAAAAATTCTTGTCATTACTACATGGTGCACAAATAACAGGTACAGAAAATTGACATCTGTGTTTGTTACCTACCGAACAGGTAAAAAGAAATCTCGACGATTATAACGTTCGAACATATAAACAATTAATCTTAGCCGTAGCTGTATACATATTAGCTAAAGTGACTAGTAGCTGTTGACGACGAAGCACTTCTCCCTGATCTCCCCCTCGTTGCCGGTGAGCACCTCAATCTTGCCCATCTTGATCATGGCGGCGGCGAACTTGAGCTCCCACGCTTTCTCGACTGCGGAGTGGAACTTGACGATCCCGGCCGTCCAAGGGTTGTCGAGCAGCGTCTGGTCAGAGGTGAGCACGACCTTGTGCGCCAGCACGTTCTTGAAGTACTGGTTGTCCAAGCTCCCCGGCGTGACGGGGTCCAGCGGCACCACGGTGGTGTCCATCTGTTCGTCGCTGGATGGCCATGGGCACCGCTGCTTGAGGTGCTCGGCGTAGGCGGGGTCGATGGATGGGTCCGTCCGCCCCAGCTGGCCGCTGAAGTTGTAGAGGCGCTGCGTGAAGGAGGAGCAGTGGGAGCGGCCGATGGTGTGGGCGCCGGAGAGCGTGACCATGTCGTCGGCGGAGAGACCCTTGCGCCTGAAGTTCTCGATGAGCTCCCCGACGAGGAATGTAGGGGCGGGGATGTTGTTGTCGAGCACCTCGTCGGATTTCGAGATGCGGCCGTCGCGGCGCCCCGAGGGTACCTGGTACTCGATGCCGCCGGCGAGGTAGGCCCCGTCGCGCGCGGCGAAGGCGACGACGTCGGCGCAGGAGACGGTGCGCGGGCAGTGCGCCTCGAGGACGGCCTTGGCGTCGTCGATGACGTCGAAGCCGCGCATGCTGGGGTTGTTGGCGACGTTGTCCTTCTCGGCCACGTTGCCGGGCGTGGAGTTGATGAGAATGGAGCCGTCGCAGCCGCGCACGAAGCAGTCGTGGAAGTGCATGCGGATGAGGCCGGCGCCGAGGCCCGGGTCACGGGCGAGCGCGCGGCGGACGGCGTTGCGCACGATCTCCTCCGCCTGCGGGCACGAGTGCTTGTAGAACCCGACATCCAGGTCCGAGGCGTGTGCCACCGAGGCGGCAACGACGACAAGCGCCGCCATGGCTAATGCCAGCCACGACGACCTCATCATGATCTAGAATGGATTGGTCAATCAGGTATCAGGTGCTATAGCGCACGGAGCACAGCAGCCTTGCTCTTGACTCTGTAAATCAAGTTTGCTATCTAGATTGAGCTCGATCGCGATTGGGATGGAGAACCGAAGCTGATGAGGAGATGAAGAATGGAGCTGCTGCTGAACCTCTATTTATAGAGGGAGCTATAGCAACAGCATGGATGCTGATGCTGTAGCAGTTGGGGACATGGCGTGTGCATGGATGTATTGTGTTTGTGCACCCAGTCAAAATATAAGACCCAATCCTCGCATTCCCTAATTTCAGCTAGAACCTCCTCCATGCAGCATCGTTAAACTAATATGAGCTACAACATCTTGCGTTCAATTGCCACACGCATGCAAACCGTGTCACTGACTTGGTATCAACATGTCGCAAATCTCGAGAAGACATCGACGGTGCACCATGATGGATAAAACTTGGCTTTGAGTTTTAGTAATCAGAAGAAAAGGACAACGATGCTCAATCAACTGGAAGAATTGGTAAGACAGCTGGAGAGGAACCGACAGAGAAGATGTCACCATCTACCTAATATGTTGCTCAGAGACTCTGTATTCGGAGCGGCATAATCATTTGCAATGCGGAGTTGTTCAGAGACAAGGATGTGTGAAGGTTGCTTCAGAAAATTTTCAGACAAAGTGCAAGTTTCAGGAATGAACATTGACAAGGTCGGCATGGAATGACCAGGACAAAGTAGAGAAGTATGAGCCTGGAGGATGACATGATCAAATTGTTTATGATTTATTTTGCTTTCGTTTACCTTGTAGCTCGCACTTAGTCAAGAGATTTGGTGATCGTCAAGATTAATATATCACTTGCTAGTAGAAAGTCGATATCTGCCCCTGCATGTACTATTCTCTGCAAAGGCAGAAAAGTATGCATCTTTTTATACCATCGAGTAATATCAACTCATTCTTCTATCTACATACTGAACTACTCTCTCCGTATCGAAATATTTATCACTATTGATTTTTTCTAAAACGTTTGACCTTTCATCTTATTCAAAAAATTTATGCAAACACGCAAAAAGAGAAGTTACACTTAAAATATATACAATCATAAAACAAACTACAAACAAAATAAATGATAAATGCAAAATATTTTGAATAAGACGAATTGTTAAAGTCGTGATAAAAAGTCGGTGGCGACAAATATTTTGATACGGAGGTAGTATAATGTATCACGCGTGATCATGATGTTGATCAAAGTGACAAAGCCCATGAAAAAAACGGTTTGATTAGAGGTAATTAGTCGCCGCATTGTTTCGACCTTTTCTGAACATTTTCTTATCTACCTGGTAACACTGTTGATTTGGTCCATCGATGCATGCATGCAACTGGTAGTAGCTTAGCTGTACCACAACAGCAACTTTGGAAGAGATAAGAAGAATACACAATTAGGGCCTGACTATGTACAGAGAAGACAAAGATACTTTCTACACTGCATCACCATAGAAACAACGCTGTGAAACCAAAGTCAACTTTAGACCATACTGATAATATCAGATTATATCTTTCCCTGCCCTAAGTCAAATCAAATGGCCGACAGCAATACAAAGACGACATATATATGCTCCACTGAATTGTGGCTGGGGAATAATTCAAAACTTTGCTTTGCATGCATGTACAAGATTTGAGACCTTTATAGATTTTTTTTTGGAAAATGCGGATTAAAACTTAATATTGTTGATGCTCTATATTTTTCTTTGACAAAGTTCACGCGGTAATTCAGTACTGCATTAGTGACGCGTGTGTGGTGAAAAAAATACCAGGAAGCGAAAATGACCGCATTTACCAAATATTTTAATGTTCTTAGGTCAAATCAACATATATTTAGTTATACACCAGACGACATGTAAAGGATTAATTAGGTAAACTCGAATGTAGTGTGACCCCACCGACCAGGATTTACACCCGGTCACCGTTGTTTAGTAAAAATACATTATATATGTTTCTTTCTTTAATAAAAAATAAATTAGGGCCTGTTTGGCAATTTAGTAATTATTTACAGCTGTAATTTTATACATTTGTAATTCCATGTGCACAAGAAAGCCCTTGTATCTATTTCCGTCTGTATTTTGCTGTTTGGGTTACAACTTACAAGTAATATGACAGGCAATAGTAGAAAGAAGCATGGCATTTCAGGTTCATACTTTAAAAACCGTAGCGAAAGCATGGTCACCAAATCAAAGTCAGATACTGAAAAAATAACACAATAAAACGATCATCTGATTCTTCTTTGCTGCTGCAACTTGACGAACCGAGATTGTTGTTTGCAAACAATTGAGCCGCAAAAAGAAAGAAAAAAAGGGGGAAAAACACAGAAGGGAGCAGGCCGAGGACGAAACGGCGGATCTGCCAAAGCTGGTTCGCAGTCTCAACGATCTCGCCGGCGGCGGCCGCGTGGGATTGACAAACCGACGTTGTCGCTGCCCCCATGCAGCCTCTCTCCATGACGCCATCACTGGCCCCGCGCCGCGGGATTATAGCCAGGCTGTGCAAATTTGCCAGCAGCCACATCGATTCGAAGCTCTGATAGTGGCCTCGCCGACCCGCTTCATTGCCTCAATGCCGCCACGCGGAGTACCAGCTTCAAGCCTCCGACGTGGTCCTACCGCTGCAGCCTAGTCACCCTCGTGGGCTCCATGCGGATCCAGACCGGCATAGAGGCCGCCGGAGCAGATCGAGGTTGTAGCGGCGTCAGTGGTATGAACTGAGGCAGGGGAAGTGAGATACGGCGAGCGGGAGGAGGCGAGAGGTACCGGGAGAGCTCACTGCACGCTGTGGCGGAGGCGGATGGGACATGGAATCGAATTGTTGGAGTTGAGATCGAGAGCGAGGAAGACAGAGCTCGACTTCTGTCGTATTTTTAGTGTGGGCTGAGGGGGCGATTTTTTTTTTTCCGGGTGGAAGGACCTATTACCGGTGTGAAACTATAACTTTTACCGCTCATCCAAGCACCTTTTTAGGATGTCGTTCGGAAGAATAGTAGGCTTGTATTTTACACCGGTTTTGGACCCTATATTGTGCCTTCGTCTCCAATCTGAGTGTTCATACGCTTTTGTTCGTCTTTCTTTTCTCGGCGAGGTCATCAAAGGTCAAAATGGTTCAGATCCCTCCCTCCACGATTTCCGCGATCTTCCGACTGTGTCGGTAGGCTGTACAGAGCCCGGCCCACTAATTTTGGTTATCATGGAGTTGGGCTTAAGTTCCTGGGCTTTTGTATGTTCCGCGAGGAGAACAAAAGCCTAAATATAGCGAAGCTTTACAGGCCTAGAGTATTACAAGGCCCATGACTCAACTTGCCCCAAAATATGGTGCAACACGCCAACACATGACACTGATCTATTAGATACTCCACCCGTTTGAAACTATACGGTTCATTTTGTTTTGTAAGGAATACTTCAAAAATAATTACTCCATGAATATATAAGTTTTATAAAACAAAATTCCAAAAAAGGAGCCACTGTTTTTTTTTCAATAGAACTACTAAGTTTTCCAGAGAGTATGCACACACCCCATGCTCGCATCACCATGTACGAACTATGCAGATGCAAAATCTGGATGCAGTTAAATGCAATTGCATCTGAAATTTGTCTTTTTTACAATCTTGTAAAACGATCGAATTCGAAGTTTTATGTGTGTATAGAACATGGATGCATCACACATGCATAACGTTCCCAATTTCTTTAATACTGTCCGGTATATTTTCTGGACGAATTTTCACCATTTTCAATATTTGTGCCAAGTGCATCCATAGCAAAGATGCAATAATAAGTATTAAAAAATGCTGAAAAATTATTAAGAAACTGAACCTCACGCTTGGATGTAGGAATATTAATCTACTACTCCTTCTATTTCAAATTGTAGTTCACTGTTGACTTTTTAAATGCAACCTTGACCATTCGTCTTATTAAAGAAATGCAAATAAATAGAAATGTGAGTCGCACTTAAAGTATATTTGATAATAAAACAAGTAATAACGAAATAAATTATATTAGTATAAATTTTTGAATAAGACGAATTGTCAAATATGCGTTACAAAGTGTATAATTTGGAAGGGAGAGCAGTGGTAGAGCACGTAGGATAGGGCTCAGCTACTAGGGGCGTGTTTGGTTTCCAGCATCACGGCTCAACCAGGCTCGCTGGATGCATGAGCGCTAGTTTGGTTGCCTGTTCTATCTAGCCAGCCAGGTTCTGGACATGCAAAAGCACCACCGCAGCCAGGCTCCGGAGAAACGTGAGAATCGCCGTTTCTACCGGGCCTGGCTCACCGGGTGCGAGCGAGGGCTCGAGTGCTGCAAGATGTGCGTGGCGCGAGACAAAAAGAGCTGGTACGTGTTCGCATGCAGCTAACCAAACTGCATCTCCGTGTGACTTGGCTGAAGAGTCACGAACCGAACAACAGCTCTCTGCATGGGTTGGGTCTGGAGTCACGAACCGAACAACAGCTCTCTGCATGGGTTGGGTCTGGCCCTAGCCGGCCTGGCTCTAGCGTACGAGCCTGGTTCCATCCATACGAGAACCAAACGCGCCTAGGTCGTTGGATCTGCAGCCAAAAGGCAGTAAGTTAAGAAACAGAACCTGACGATCGGATGGTTGGATTTACGCCCTGAATCCAAGGATCCAGATCAGGCGCAGAGCACGTCCACACCACTCATCCGATCCCTCTTCATATCCATGGCGCCAAATTACCTGACCACTGACGCCGTCCTCTTCTGGTGTCGTCTCATCTCTCTCACTCTGCCACGATGTTTTTTTTTTAGCGACCGTGCCTTAACACGTATTTCATTAAGAGGGAACTCTGCCACGATGTTTTTTTCCCCCACTTGAAGCTCTGCTCTGCTCTGCGCGTGCCGCACTATCCTCGCGGCGTCGATGGACAGACAGCACAGCACAGATCTGCAGTCCAGTCAGTCTGCAGGCCCCAATTAGAGTACTAGTCAACACCGCAGCCCCTGCCGCTTGGCTTGGCCAAGCCATGTTCGTTCTTCCCGCCGGTCCCCGGAATCCACCACATGCCACACTAGCTCTCGCTGCTGGTGGCCATGTTATTCCTAAGCTTAGGTAGCTACTTCACCAGTGCCAGTTTAGGTCCTCCACTGATTCATCCGTCCATCCATGATCCATCTGGACGGAGTATCTCTGGTATATATGGTACTAGCTCCATTGTCGATCTGTATATATATAAATGTCTCGTCTTCTTCCTTGCTAGAGTAGCTGCTTGCTTGTGGCTATCGCTACAGTAGCTAGGCACTGTCCTCTACCTATCTTGTGAGTGCTGTCTATCCGTAGGCCTATCCTGTAGTACTGCGCTACAGTGGTGGCGGTGCAGAGTGCAGAGCAGAGATGAGCGCCGCCATTGACACCAGAGCTCGGGCTCCTGTGCAGCTCGTCGTTGCGACCGTCATCGTGGCGTGGGCGTGCTGCGGCTTCCGCTCGTCGGAGGCGCAGCTGCAGGTGGGGTACTACAATGCCACCTGCCCGGGCGCCGAGAGCCTCATCGAGACCATCGTCCACGCCGCCGTCCGCAAGGACGCCGGCAACGGGCCCGGCCTCATCCGCCTCTTCTTCCACGACTGCTTCGTCAGGGTACGTTCGCTCGCAGTTCACACCAGCTCCATCATCATCCATCCATGGCCAATGGCAATGCCATTGGCAACAATTATGTTGACAATGCACGCGTGTGCAGGGGTGCGACGCGTCGGTGCTGCTGGACGACCCGACGGGGACCCCGGGCAACGCGACGGTGGAGAAGACGGCGCGGCCCAACTTCCCCAGCCTCCGGGGCTTCGGCGTCATCGACCGCGCCAAGCGCGTGGTGGAGCGGCGGTGCCCGGGGACCGTGTCGTGCGCCGACATCGTCGCCTTCGCGGCGCGCGACGCGGCGCGCATCATGGGCGGGATCCGGTTCGCCATGCCGTCTGGCCGCCTGGACGGCCGCGTCTCCAACGCCTCCGAGGCCATCGCCAACCTGCCCCCGGCCTCCTTCAACCTCACCCAGCTCGTCGCGCGCTTCGCGTCCAAGAACCTCACCGCCGCCGACATGGTCACGCTCTCCGGCGCGCACTCCATCGGCCGCTCCCACTGCTCCTCCTTCTCGGCGCGCCTGTACCCGCAGCTCGACGTCACCATGAACGCCACGCTGGGCGCCGCGCTCCGGGGCAGGTGCCCCGCCGCTGCGGGCCGGCGCGACCGCGTGGTGGACCTGGACTTCAAGACGCCGCTGCAGCTGGACAACCAGTACTACCGCAACGTGGAGACCCACGAGGTGGTGTTCATGTCGGACCAGTCGCTCATCGCACGCAACGACACTGCGGCGCTCGTTGCGCTCTACGCCGCCAACCGGGCGCTCTGGTCGCAGCAGTTCGCCGCCGCCATGGTCAAGATGGGCAGCATCGAGGTGCTCACCGGGCCGCCCGGGGAGATCCGGCTCACCTGCAACAAGGTCAACTAAGCATGCATCACTGGCTAGGGAATCACCGTCGTGGAGTGTATTCAGACAACTCAAATCGGAGGCGCCATCGATCCATCCATCCCGTCTGCATTATTCATCTGTGTACTTAATTGTACATGACAGCGTACATGATCACTCCTTCCATTCTGCCTTGTACTTAGATAATTATTACCACTTGAGCGCACGATTGCAAGCTGTAACATAAGAGGAAGAGACGGTAGAATTACTCGATTTAATCGGGGCACAATTAAGGATGATCATCTGCTACTACTGCAATATATAGTGAACATTGCATTGATTTGTTCTTTTTTAAAAAAAACAAAAACAACAATTCATGCATGTATCTGTCTTCTGTCGGTCGAATCCACAATTCATTGAAGTTTAGGAACAGTCTAGTCATCAGTCACTGAGACCTCTCGCATTACATCGCGCGTGAAAGCTAGCTAGCTAGCAAGCAGAATTGGTGGCTATTTGGCTGGAGGTAGCAGAACAGGAGCACATGACCTGAGGGAGAGGCAGAGCAATGCATGCAATTTGCAAAGGGAGGTGCGGCATCTTGTGCATGCCTGGCGAGCACCTCAGCGCGTGAGGCATGTTTTGTTTCCTTGTCGCTGCACCTCCCCCTGTCCCCCACCACTCTCTTCTCCTCTTCGGGCTGCTTTGTACGAACATGCGCGCATGTGCAACGACATGGGCCTCTCCCTCGATTCAATTATCGGCACCTGCTATTCCCCTGCGTAAATGATCAAGTACATGGAGATGGAGGGAGGGGACAGCCATGGCCATCACCTACAGCTTGGATCGAGCTTGATTGGCCTCATGTGGCAAGTTCAGATCGGCCGCAAAGAAGCTTATTTCTGCTCCTGCTCCTCCTTTTACTGGCCCCGTTTGGTTTTCCAGTGCTAGAACTGTAGCACAACTTTGACCACTAATTAAAGGTATTAAATAAAGTATTTTACAAAACTAACTCAGAACCCCTGCACTAGGAACCCTGAAGAATCTAATGAGGCCTTTGACCGCATGATTAGAGCATGATTAGAGGATGGTTACTGTAGCATCACTGTAGCCAATCATCGATTAATTAGGCTCATTAGATTCGTCTCGAAAAGTTACGCTCATCCGTGAAGAGGTTTTGCAAATAGACTTCATTTAGTACTCAATGCAAGAAAGATTCCCTTCTAGCATTGCTAGATGCTATGAAACCAACAAGGCCACTATTACCACACAGTGACAGCGGTGGCGAGGTGGTTAATATAACCGCATCGGGATCGGCGCCGGGGAATGGCAGAAAAACTGTCAGTCATCAGCCAGTCACTAATAATGCTCACTGTACTGTCAGTGCCAGCCATTGACTAGGATAGACTAACTGCACGACGTACCAACCATTTCTGCAATTCGAGAGCGAGCCGGGATCGCTTACCACCGCATCTGTGCGTAATCTCCCACGTTGTTTTTTACTGGAAACCTTTGCCCCAAGTTGATGGATCCCCTGTATATTAATCGTAACTGATCCACGTTCTTGAACAGCTGACAGCTGGCCCCGCAAGAGGACATGGGCCGAAGGTTCTCTACTCTGACAGCATCTGTAGCTTTACCGTGGGCAACAGGGATGCATGGAAGCTAGTAGCTACAAAGGTGGCCGGACGGACAGAGGAAGAATCTTCTGCTCCGTCAGAGCTAGAGGACAGTGCTGCTGGGGCTCGCCGTCCTTGGATCCTAGTGCCCGTCTGAGCTAGCTTCGCGAGCCTCATGCGCGTGCATGGCGCTCGGCCTGATTGAGAGGCCAGGGATACTGGTTTGGGACCTTTTCTTTCGTGCCAAAATAATGTAGGGCACTTTGGATCCTTGTGGCCCGACATGGCACGCACACATGATTGCCACAGTCATGCACATGCTTGTAACTGTGCAAGATGCTTCCTTTTCTCTTCTCCCCCACATTCAATAATCTGGCCTTTACATGATTCTCATACTTCTTCATATAGGCTGACAGTTACTCCCTTTGTGTGGACATTTGGAAGATGGCGCTGTGTTAAAAGCATAGCTCTCAACAAATTTTTGTTGACATTGAAGTATACTTACAAATTTTTATAAAGTTATCCATGTCATAGAATAAGAATAGTTGTCCAAGATATATCATACTCTTATATTTTCATATTTAAAGAAGAAGCAAGATAAATATTTTTCATATAACCGATGTTATATATATTTCGAAAGATATTGGGTATTCAATGTTTTAATTAAGCATGTTCAGTGGCTCACCTAATCCACGGAATGATAAAATGGCCATCTATTACAGTAATATATTATCTTAGTATTTGGCCAACAAACGAAGCCTTCACGTTCGCTCTCAAGGCCTAGAAATTCTCACGTTAATCGAAGAAAAAAGAAAATTTTAAAATTACCCACCACTGTCATCACGTAAAATTTAGCCAAAAATGTCTCTTAACTATTTAAAAATTTCCATCACTGGCATAGGTTTAAAATTTGCGATCATGGTCATAGTTATTCTACTTCTGTGTGTAACTGGACTAGTGGCCATGTGGAGTTGACTCATCTACATCTTGTCCCAATTCTAGTATGAGACAGGAGAACGTAGGACAAATGCAATAGGGGATGGGGACATGCGCCCCTCTAATGCTTGTGTAACTCCACTACCATTTATGTTTATATTTATGGCTATGCTGCAATACTCTATCTTACCTTCTCTTGCCTCTTAAGAGGTAACAGCTCAAATAAATCTTAGCCCTGTACAGATTGCATGCATTATCCTAAGCCTATTTAGTTTATTTTTATTGGAATCAGATTTCAAACATTGGATTGCAAATTAGCACAGATTTAATCAGATTTCAGACAATGCCATGAGAGCAGTTGGACAAAAAGTTCCTATTATTGTCCATAAATAGAGGAAAATAACTGAAGGCTCCAAGAAGTAACAATAAGGTAACCTGGATGTTTTTGGCAAATAGAGGGCTATATAGGAGTAAAAATTCTAATTCTCCGAGAATAGTGTAGAACATATCAGCAAATTGTTTATTTCAAGATTTTTTATTTATATGATTTGTACTAGGGGGGACATTGCCCCCCTGGCACATCACAAAGATTATGAGAGCATATGATGAATATGTAGCCATCACTGTATGCCGAAGGTCTGATAAGAGGGTAATAAGCTGAAACATTCGATAGCGTCCCCATGCATATAAGGGGGTGATTGGTTGCCCGAACCAAGCCGTCCTCACACGCTTTGTGTGTTTCGCCTCATTGCCCTACCATGTTTGGTTTCCCTCCTTGCACGCTTTGCTTGCTTCGCCTCATTCCTCTGCCCTCCGCCATCCCGCACGGTGCCATTGTACGCTCTCCACTAGGAAAACAGTACGTGTATAAATGCTCACCAGAATGGTGCCCACTATAGAGGTAATGTCCAAAACTCTGCATATTTTTGTTTGCATTTTCTCGCTTAAACTTTTAAAGAGATGTTGTGACCTAAAAATGCATGGATAACTAGTATCAGCGAAATTCTCTATTTGTAACAAGAGAACACCGCCAAGGAAAAATAAGTTTAGAAGAAACAAAAATAATACAAAAATATATATATAGATATTTAAATTCTATATACTAGCTGCGCAAATACGCGGGTCCTCTCTCTAGTAACTGTGTATTTTCTAAGCATCTGTACAAAACCATCCAAACAAACTCAGTAACCAGCCATGCAATTTGCTCTAGTCCGACATTCTACATATTTGCATATGATCGATTATATTCAGAACGACTACTACAGACCATGCTAATTAATAAATCGCATCGATCTATTATTGTCATCAGAGGCAAGGGAGGAAATATTTTTCCCCTCAAAAGTGCGGCTGGTCTTTGCAAGAGCATACTATTCATTTTTGCGTAATTGAAAGGAAAACCTCTAGTAGTTAATCTGTACATTTGTCACTTGGGGATGGATTGATTATAACGAAATTTATGTAAAGATCATGAATCCGCACGATACAAACAATGCCGTAAGCCCGTAAGTTATTTTGTTTTTTTTTAAAAAAATACATGGCCACTCTGCGGACCCGATCAACAAGATTTATGGCCCTAATGGTCATTCTATCTCAGGCCCAAAATGGTTCGCAAAAGGCCCATGGTTTTCTGTCCCCGAATTGTCGACCAGCCTAGTGATTTGAGACCAATAGAAGAATCAGCCCAAATGAGCCATTGGGTGGGCCGAGCTCTTTACCACTCGTCCACTCCCCTAGAGGCCTAGACAGAGAACTCAGAAGCTCCTCTCTCATCAACCACAAAAAGGAAAAAAAGAATAAGAAAAGTGGTCATAAGCTGTCTTAGCCCCCATGTCTAAAAAGAAAAAGTGTGTTACTACTCCGGTTCTCAAATAGATAAGTAGCTGTTCACTCCAAATTTTGGGTCTCAAAGTTAACCATTTGCCCAGCACAAAAGCAGCTGTTCACACCAAATTTTGGGTCTCAAAGTTAACCAACAACTTATTTATATAGCCGATTCTCAAACAAATGGGCTTCACTCGCATAAGGTTGCAAGCAAAAGCAAGCTGGACAATTTTGAAACATATCAGACAGAAGAGCAGCCGATTTTTTTTTTAAAAAAAGTGAGAGCTAGATTGGGCAATACAAACAACAATGACTAGTTGGATTGAGACATCAACACGCGCAATACAAATACAACAACTATCAACACGACAATTTAAAAATTTGTATAGTCCCATCATGGTTACAATAACCACATTGTTGGTTGCTAACTTGCCAGTCGTGCTGTCTAATTAAATTGTTCCTTTTGGCAAAGTTACACCTTTAATCAGAAGTCAAAGAAATATATATCTAGAAAAAAAAACAACGCTGGCCCATACGAAAGGAGAAGTTCAGCCTTTTTGTTTCCGGTTATAATCATTCTATCGGTGAAAATAAGCGAGTGTGTATACCAAGAAAGCAGGAACAAACTCCAAAATTCAGCTTGGAAAATGAGTACGTTTCTGTGTGTTAGCATGGCTTAATAAACCTAACTAATCGAAAAATACAAGCATGCATGCTCTAGAGAAGAGTTGACTATAACCTCGCTCAAAATTGATCTTGGCAAACGCTTCCCTGCCTCCAGCGAGGTCCTTTTCGCCTCCTAATCTTTTTTCCACTTGCTCGTGCATGTCGAAATTACCTCGTCAACGTATACTAATTTCCTTAACAAGCTACCGCGTCATCAGCAATAATGACGTTTTTTTCTTTTTTGAAAACACTGGAAGGTTTCAAGCCTGCTGCATAATCCAAAGATCTCGAAAACTTCCTCGCCCAAAATTCACTGGAGTGCTTACCTGATCTGACTTAGCTAGGGCAGTTACGTTGTCACCTGTTGAAACACTGAACGTTTAATTTTATCCCCAGTTTGGCTTTGGTCTCACAGCGTTGCTTCCGAGGAGATGAAGTGTGTAAAGTATCTTTGGTCTTGGTCCTAGTATTTCTGTACTCTTCTTGTCTGCTCACGTTTAATATATGGATCGTTAGGCCGGCTACCTGCTGCAACAACCGTTAGCGCAAATGCATTATTATTTGTGCTTGGGGGTGCACTGATTCAATCACCGCTTGCCAAATTAAAGGAATGCATATATAAACTCATATAGCAACATACCATACTTTTTCTAACTGTATATGGAGAATAGTGGACGTAGGCCTAGTGATAATATATGTAGTCCCCATATGATCACTGGATCCATCTCCTTGACTTGGTGCTATATACTGCTATGAGCTACAAAGGTAGACGATGGAAAGGGACAGAAATTCTATGAAACTCAGATCATTCAGACTCACACACGGCTTTGATTTGTCCCGGTCATGCGGTATCGACCTTGTCAAGATCATAAGTACCAGAAACTTTTACTCTGTCGAGAAGAATTTTTCTCAAGCCACCTTGATCGACATCGTTTTCTTTAAACTACTCCCTGCTTTGCAAATCATTTGCTGCTACGACAAAGTCTGGGCAACATTAGGTAGACGGTGACATATTCACATATATTACTACACTGTCGACTGGGCTTTAATTTCCCCGGCCCAGCATCATGGTTCTCATGCGTTTACTTAAGACACAAGATAGAGCAGTTGTTAGTTCTGACATTTTGGCGATGCATGCCAGGATTGGGTCTTGCGTGTTGACTCAGCTCGGGTGCACAAACACTGACATGACATCCATTGCATGCACACGCCATCCTCCAACTGCTACAAATAGAGATCCAGCAGCTGCGCCACTCTTCATCTCTTCATCATCACCTCCATCGAGCTCAAAGCAGCTAGCGAGCTAGCTTGATTACTGAATTTTGCGGAGAGCTCGGAGCAGCATCTCATCTCATCGACCAATAGTCCACTGATCACCATGAGGTCGACGTGGCTGGCGTTTGCCATGGCGGCGCTCGTCGCCGCCGCCTCGCCGGTGGCACGCGCCTCGCCGTCGCTGGAGGTCGGGTTCTACAAGCACTCGTGCCCGCAGGCGGAGGAGATCGTGCGCAACGCCGTCCGCCGCGCGCTCGCCCGTGACCCGGGCCTCGGCGCCGGCCTCATCCGCATGCACTTCCACGACTGCTTCGTCCGCGGCTGCGACGGCTCCATCCTCATCAACTCCACGCCCGGCAACGTGGCCGAGAAGGACAACGTCGCCAACAACCCCAGCATGCGCGGCTTCGACGTCATCGACGACGCCAAGGCCGTCCTCGAGGCGCACTGCCCGCGCACCGTCTCCTGCGCCGACGTCGTCGCCTTCGCCGCGCGCGACGGGGCCTACCTCGCCGGCGGCATCGACTACCAGGTACCCTCGGGGCGCCGCGACGGCCGCATCTCGAAATCCGACGAGGTGCTCGACAACAACATCCCCGCCCCGACCTTCCTCGTCGGGGAGCTCATCGAGAACTTCAGGCGCAAGGGCCTCTCCGCCGACGACATGGTCACGCTCTCCGGCGCCCACACCATCGGCCGCTCCCACTGCTCCTCCTTCACGCAGCGCCTCTACAACTTCAGCGGCCAGCTGGGCCGGACGGACCCATCCATCGACCCCGCCTACGCCGAGCACCTCAAGCAGCGGTGCCCGTGGCCGTCCAGCGACGACCAGATGGACACCACCGTGGTGCCGCTCGACCCCGTCACGCCGGCGAGCTTCGACAACCAGTACTTCAAGAACGTGCTGGCGCACGAGGTCGTGCTCACCTCCGACCAGACGCTGCTCGACAGCCCCAACACGGCCGGGATCGTCGAGTTCCACGCCGCCGTCGAGGACGCGTGGAAGGCCAAGTTCGCCGCGGCTATGGTCAAGATGGGCAACATCGAGGTGCTCACCGGGGACGAGGGAGAGATCAGGGAGAAGTGCTTCGTCGTCAATGACAACTAAGCTAGTCACTGTCACTGCAACCTCTCGCTAGAGCTTTACCAGTTTCAAACTTTTAATGTGCCACTTCCACCCATCCAAATTGATTTATTTTGTTATTAGTTTTATGTAACCATCCTTCATCAGCCCTGCGTTTAAAATTTTGACAATTTTGTTTACATGTTCTTTTATTGTGACACAGTAGCAACTCAAGACTTGTGTACTGTACCTCTATCCTACGAGCTATTACTAATCGGAGGCTTATACTATATACTAATTGAAGAATTGAAGCCTCACGGCAATCTCAGCCCTAGAAAAAAAATCCTAGGAATTCTAAAAGAAATTGAAACATCTAGCCATCAATCCATGAACTCTGATCATAGCCATTAGATCCATTATATATATTTTTTTAAAAAAGCCCACTTTTACCATATAAAAATAGACTAAAGTAACCACGTAAATCTAGAGCTAAATTAACCACCTCCGCAATTATAAAAAATAACATAAAGTAGCCCATAATATTTATCTAAATTACCCACCTATGCCATTATAAAAATAACTTAAAATAACCCCCTGTATGCATATAAATTACATACATCCGTCATTATTAAAAATAACCTACATGTGATTATAAAAAATACACCAAATTACACAAATATATGATTCTGCATTATCTAACTCTATTATTAATTGTTAATATATAAATTATTATCTCAAGGCATGTATACATAATTTGTTTTACCATGTAAGACACAAATACATGTATGAGGAAAGCAACAAGAACACATAGTTTTCTATGTTAAATATGTAGATCAAACTCTAAACTTGCGCATCTAAGTTACCACCAATATATAATTCTAAATTACATAATGGAAAAGTATGAACCTATCGCCAATATATAATTCTAAATTGTGTTTTAATTTCAAATTTTGTGGGATGACAGTGAACATGTAGTTTACGATAAAAAATATAATATGATTTTTTGTACTTAGTTTTTATACAATTTAATTAATTTTATTATTATGTGTCCTAGCCTATTAAAACAATATTTAAAAAATTATAATATATTTTTTCTAACATAAGTTATGATGTCGGCTACCACACTGCAAAATTTGAAATTAAAACTCTATTTAAGCACAGAGAAACAATTAAGGGTTAAGTTGAACCCATTGACATATTTGTGGGAGTAATTTGAGACAAAAAATAGTTTAGACGTTATCCAGACTTTGGCTATAGTTGAGGGGGTAATTTAGATTTTTTATATAAATAAATATGTAGCAAAGTTTACAATAGAGAGTTTGGATGCAACATTGGAAAAAAAAACATAGGAATGAGAAGAGAAAGATGGACACGAAGGAAAATTTCCAAGGCGTTGGACCACATGTTATATTTCCTCAAAATTCCTATGGATTGGGCCACTCCATAGGAATTTTGGAGGATTCCATGATGGCGAATCCTTTGTTCTAAAGGATTCCATAGGAAAAATTCCTATAGAATTTCAATCCTATAAATTCCTTCGTGAATCCTATGCTCCGATAGTCTTTTATAAACACGCACGATGGGCCTAACTCTCCTTTCGTGAAAAGAAGATGGGCCTAACAGGCTTAAACTTGTTTTTCTCAAAAAAAAAAAAAAACAGGCTTAAACTTTGAAGCTATCAGGCTTGAGCGAACCAGATAGGAGCCCCCGTTGCAACCTGCCACAATGAAGGACAAAGCCTCCCGGCCTATCAACCTCGAATAGATCTTATCATTTCTGACAATGTTGTTGTTTGTTGATGTCCCATACTCCCATAGGTACGGTAGGTCAGTACTCAGTAGTGCTAAGAATTTCCAATTAGGAGAAAATTAATGGGCTCGTATCATAATTATCTTGGAGGTTTTCCCTTGTATATCATTCTTCTGTGATGTTTGGGGCAAAGTNAAAATTAGTCATAAATGAAAAAGATAAGTACGCATCTATATGAGTATTATGTCGAAGTATTGAAAAAAAATGAAAGAGTAGTATCTAAAAAATTTTGACTATTAGGTAGGAGTTTAATTTCTAAATAATTTTTAAATACAAGCTTTTAAAAATATTAGCCCGTGCGAGAGCACGGGTTGATGGACTAGTCTATTACTAATTGGAGGCTTATACTATACTAAGTAATCTATCTATTCGTGCTTCCGCACGGGCTAATAATTTGAAAGATATTAGTATTAAAATTTTATGAAAATCTATATACCATATATAATAAAAAAATTATTACCTTGCACTCTCTTATTAATTAAATATCTTTTTTCCACTTTACATCGCACTTCTAGATGCGCTTTTATTGAATCCTCGATTTGAGCTATACGGTTTACATGAAGATTGGTATATTGTTTCCTCAATACATGCATGTATACATAGTCCACACATGACACTTATCACATAGCATCTTAGGTATATATTAATAAGATATCATTTTTATATTAATAATGGTAGAATTAGATAATTTAGAATTATATACCGGTGTACTTTAGAATTTTTTTAATGACATATATGGAAAATTTGTTGCAAGTTTAATTGATTTACGTGTTGAACATGGAAATTTGTCCATCGAGTTCAAAAGGTTGTAGTGGTTATATATTGATATCATTATATTTCTAGTATTTTTTGTTATATATTGCTACCCATTTTGAAATCTCAACATTTGTTATTATAGCCTTTTAACATCTCCAATATTTTATTTAATAAATATATTTAACTTTATGTATACTACTCAACATTATTTATAAACTGTTTAACAATGAAATATTCAACATTACTTCATCACTAGTGTTCAAGTTAAATTAAACAAATGTTGACATAATCATTCAGAGTTTGACCATTTTTTTATTCTTCGCAGGTTGCGGCTGCAGTACTTCGTTGCAAGTTTCTTACTTGGATTATCATTTTATCACTCTTTTAGAATATAACCGGATTATCTTATCCATAATGTGTAATTAAAAACTGCATTTCTTAAATCAAATTATTATGCATGTTGGTACCCACCCGTTTACTTTTCCCTTCCAACCATGTGCTCAACAAAAAAATGATATTAAGCTACTTCGTTGATACAAAGAAAAAGTTAAATAGGCTGGAAGGGAACAGAATAGAAAAAAAATCATATCGTAAACCAACTCTTGCGCGTGCTAGTTGGTGAGCCAGTTGGTGGGCTCAATTTGTTATACATGGGCTTTATAGATGATTTTTTTACCCAACTTTCGGTGGACAATATAGGAGCCCATCTAGCAGTTGCAACCCGGAATTCCTATGTATCTTTCGGAAGATTTGATTGTCATGTATCTTTCACTGTTTGAGATCGGTGCGACTCTAGTTTAGTGGCTGAGATTTATTCGATCCGCAAATAAGGTGGAACCGGCATGCATGCACCCAGCGGCACAGCGGGGGATCACAGCATGTGAGCGACAACGCAAGAGGAGGCGGCGGATGCAAGTTCCAAACTTCAATCGTTTATTTCTCTTAAACTATATGTCCAAATTGAAATCGGTTTGAACCACAGTGTTGATTAGAATTAATGCAACAAAATGAGATCCAATATGTTATTTTTATTTTTTCTTGTTTTGTGGTTTCAACATTTTGATATACTAGCTCAACATTTTCAATATATTGTTTCAACATTTGTAATATACAATTTCAACATTTTTTAAAAATGTATAATTAATTTTCCCAAAGTGTTGAATTAGTTTTGTAAAAATGTGTGAATTGGTTTGGTAAAAATGTTGAATCTGCTTTTACAAGGATTAGAGTAGAAAATGTAAGAAAATATAAAGAGAAAACAAAAAGTTATTTCTGTGCTAACAATAGGGCTGCGACGAGAATTGATGTTTTGTTTTGCAGATTTCAAACTTATTCTCTCTAACGCTACAACCAAATTCAATTTCATTTAGACCACAACGCATCTTAGAATTTGTTTAACAAAATGAGATCTAATATGTTTATATTTTTATTTCTTAATAAATTTCAACATTTAAATGTACTGCTTTAACATTCTAGATATACTATTTCAAAATTAGTGTATAAAATTTTAAACTTGTTTATTTCTATGCTAACAATAGGGCCATGTACCCCCTGCCATAGAAGGCCAAATTGTTTCGGTTTCGGATATACCGGTTAGGGTTCAGGGTTGTTGGGGGGCGACTCCGTCCTATCGGGTTCAGAAACATGTTTGGGGTTTGGGACGGCCATGTACCCCCTGCCATAGAAGGCCAAATTGTTTCGGCTTCGGATATACCGGTTAGGGTTCAGGGTTGTTGGGGGGCGACTCCGTCCTATCGGGTTCAGAAACATGTTTGGGTTTTGGGGCGGCCATGTACCCCCTGCCATAGAAGGCCAAATTGTTTCGACTTCGGATATACCGGTTAGTGTTCAAGGTTGTTGGAGGGCGACTCCATCCTATCGGGTTCAGAAACATGTTTGGGGTTTGGGGCGGCCATGTACCCCCTGCCATAGAAGGCCCAATTGCTTCGGCTTCGGATATACCGGTTAGGGTTCAGGGTTGTTCGGGGGCGACTCCGTCCTATCGGGTTCAGAAACATGTTCGGGGTTTGGGGCGGCCATGTACCCCCTGCCATAGAAGGCCAAATTGCTTCGGTTTCGGATATACCGGTTAGGGTTCAGGGTTTGTAACTTTTTTTTGTGTTATCAACATTTGTTTTGATAGTATTTCAACATCTTCAACATTATTCCTGCTCATGCAACTCCATGCCTAGTTTCAATTTGGTAACATTTTTTGTTGTTGTACACAACATTTGTTATAACAGTATTTCAACATTTCAAACACTTTACTAGAATTAGGTTCGACTTTATTTGTGGAATGTTCAACATATCTATATGTACATTTCAACATATCTATTTGTACATTTCAACTTTACTATGTTTAATGTTCAACATTGTTGTATTCATTAAGAATGAAAATGTTGAACATTTCTTGTTTTGTAATGCTCGAAGTCACAATAAAAATTGACATAATGATTAACATTTGGAGCATTGTTTCATTGTTAACAGGTTCTTGCAACACTACTTGCTGATAAGTTGCTATGAAAGATCAGTTGTCAAAGAAAATGCTACATTAGAACTAGATTATATTACCTATAATTTGTACTCTGAAGTCTGAAGCTACAGAATGTTAAGTTTATTTACAAATTTGCAACTTGAAACTTCAATTTGTGAGTTGGTACCCATCCGTTTATTTTCCCACTTAGAACCACGTACCCAGCAAAAAATAAAAGGCAACAAAAAATTCTAGCACGCGTTAAAAAAAAATCTAGCACGTGCTTATTTTCCGTAGCAACGCACGTTAAAGAAAAAAAAATTTGGCGAACCGTTAAAGAAAAAACTTCCGCACGCTTCGCACATTGTCCGCAGCTCGTGGAACAGAAACGAAACGGAAATGTTAAAGAAAAAATATTCACAGCACCTGCTATCTACAATTGAGCCTTTTTTATTGTAATTGAGTTTTATAGATGGTTTGCTTAAAAATCTTTCGGTAGACATATAAGAGCCCCCGTAGCAACCTGCCACAAAGAAGGACAAAACCCCCGTACCTATCAACCTCGAAGGCTCGAATAGATCTGATAATTTTTGAACAATGCTGCTGTTTGTTGGTGTCCCGTACTCCCATAGGTACGGTACGTTAGTAGTGCTAATAATTTCCAATTAGGAGAAAATTAATGGGCTCGTACCATAATTTTTTAGTTTTCCTTTTATTCCTTCGGTCTCAAAATAAATATCGTTATAACTTTTTATATATATTTTTTTATGAATCTAGATGTATATTGTGTCTAGATACATCCTAAAAAACAATATATTTAGAATAACCAAAATGATACTTATTTTGGAACGGGGAAGTATATTCTTCCATAATGTTTGAGGGCAAAGTCCTAGCAAAGAATACGGCCCGTTTGAAAGGGATTCTTAGAGAAGCTGAAAATAATATTTTTGTCTAGCTTTTATTTAACTTTTAGTCTTTTACAATCATTTTTCGAAACATCATTTTACGATGCCTCGCGTAAAGAGGTGAACCCAAGCCAAACTCTACCAAACGGGCCGCGTCATCAGCTAGCGAGCTTCTTCGGTTCTTCCCCTCGGTTCGTTGACTTCTCGGTTGTCGTCTCTATGGGCGCGTAGCATTATCCGCGGTGACCCGGCCTCAGAATGGCAAAGGGACGCTGTGCGCGTACAACGGAGAAGGTCCCCTTCGATCTAATCAGCAAAAGCCTAGCGGCGCCGGGCAACCGGAGCAGAGGTCCCCTCTGCATTCGCAGGCGAAATGACAGGTATCTTCTTGTTTCTGTTTTGGTATGAGTTATTTCATTCCGCATCGTCCCGTCCGAATCTAGCTTTGGCATCCATGTTGACGGGTGACGGCTGCGCGCCGCCGGCTGGCTGGCTTTGTGCGGCGGTCTACCTAGAAGCGGCTACTTGAAGGTCGTTTCATTTCTATGAAGTTCCAAAAATCCACTCGAAGGCCTGAAGCTTGCCCTTCTCTTTTATAAATTGTTGAAGCTTGCCTGAAACTCTAAAACTTGCTTTGATATATAGAAAATTTGTCAAAACTTGCTTGGAATCGCCACCAGTGTCCAAACCTTCTATTAGTAGCAGTTGGAAATGGAGCTCAAGTGTCAGTCCTGCGATTTCCCCAAAACTTAAAACACGCCATAAAAATTAGTTCTTTCTGGTTTAAACCTATTAGCTCTCATATTAGAAGATACGTACCGTTTTTTTGAGATAACAAGCTGGATACTATAGGATCTGTAACACTTGCATTGTGTGTGCCTGAACGGTTCATATCCTCATTTGGTATGCTGTAATGGTCATGCTAAAGCTTCTCACAATGTTAAACTCCAAGATAACATTCTGGCAAAATATGGTTTTATCGCTGCGCTCTGTTCAGTATTAAGCATTACAATTCCTCTCAGAATTTTTTTCCTGTCTAAAGATGCAGGTAATATATATAAATAGTAATGAGAGTTGGCCCTGTTATGTAGGCAAGCAACCACCATACCAGTAGTGTTCCTATCACTGTGCTTGCTTGCAAATGGAATACAAAGGAGATAATCTTAGAGATTTCCTTCAAACTAATGGGCATCAGGTCTTTGAAAGAGTGAAGAACAACTATAATCGATTGAGATATTTTACGGAAAGCGAGATACGGCACATCACTAATGGATATAGCATTATGCTGGGAAATGGGGCATTTGGTCAGGTGTACAAAGGAAAACTGGATGATCAATCTTCAGTTGCCGTAAAGAGATACATACATGGGAGCCAGAAAGAGGAGTTTGCCAAGGAGGTGATAGTGCACTCTCAAATAAACCACAAGAACGTAGTTAAGCTCTTGGGCTGTTGTACAGAGGAAAATGCTCTAATGATTGTCATGGAGTTCATCTCTAACGGGAACCTCGACGACATCCTTCATGGCAGATGTGGTGCTAACAGTAGTGTGCCCTTCCCTTTGGATAAACGTTTAGACATTGCTATTGAGGTTGCTGAAGTACTATGGTGCATGCATTCGATGTATAGTCCGATTGTTCATGGCGATATCAAACCTGCCAATATACTGCTAGACGAAAATTTTGTACCAAAGATAACAGATTTTGGAATAGCAAGATTTCTTTGTGCTGCTGATGGGTCCCAGCACACCAAAAATATCGTTGGTTCCATAGGTTACATGGATCCTGCATATTTGGAGAGTGGAATTCTAACCCCCAAAAGCGATGTTTATAGCTTTGGAGTGGTTTTGCTGGAAATTATCACAAAAAAGAAAGCAGTGGATGGGACCATTGTCCTCGCTCACTATTTCAATGGGTCCCATCAAAAAGGGAAAAATATGGTGCATATGTTTGATGAGGAAATCAATGGTGCAAAAAGTATGAAGTTTCTTGAACAAATTGGAAAGTTAGCATCTGAATGCATAAGGAGGGATGTAGAAATGCGTCCTGAAACGATTGAAGTAGTAACCAGTCTAAGGATGATTAGGAAAGCTCTACAGGCAGAAGCAGATCTTAGTCAACAGTATCCCAATGTGCTAAATAACTCAATTCCCTCAAACAAGGTAGGATCAGCAGCTCACCATAATTTTGGCAATCTGCATATCCTCAATGATGAGGAAATGAAGAAGAAACTACAGCATGACCTTTCGAGAAAAATCCTGGAAACGCCTATACAATGGAGTACTTAGCAAATTTTTGTTAAATTCCGACGGGCCTTCAGAGAACGATGCATACCGCACTGCTGATCTGAGTCCCATGGATCCTCAACGCAAAGTGAAAATGCAACCAATTGTACTCGTCCCTGCCATTCCTGCGGATGAGATTAGGGAGGTGACCAAGGGATTTGATGATGAAGCTTTGATTGGTGAGGGCTCCTTTGGAAGAGTATATTTTGGTGTTCTAAGAAATGGTAGGAGTGCGGCAGTGAAAAAGCTGGATTCTAATGAGCAGCCAGACCATGAATTCTTGGCTCAGGTCTGTAGTATCTCCCCTTTTACGAACAAGCATATTCTCTCTCTCTCTCTCTCTCCCTCTCTCACTTTAAAATTCATGTGCAGGTGTCTATGGTGTCAAGGCTGAAGCACGAAAATGTTGTTGAATTGCTTGGTTACTGCACTGATGGGACCCTACGTGTCCTTGCTTACGAGTTTGCTACTATGGGCTCTCTTCATGATATGCTTCATGGTATTGTTTGGCACAACCTTTTCTTTTAATCTATTGGGAGAGTTGTGCAATCTCATGATCTAAGATTTTTCTGAAAAGAAATTATCCATGCTTAATAAATGTGGAATATGTCTCTTTACAGGAAGAAAAGGTGTTAACGGAGCTCAACCTGGTCCAGTCTTATCATGGGCACAACGTATGAAGATAGCTGTCCGGGCAGCGAAGGGTCTTGAGTATCTTCATGAGAAAGCACAGCCCCATGTCACACACCGAGGCATTAAATCCAGCAATGTTCTTCTTTTTGATGATGATGTAGTTAAGATAGGAGAATTTGATTTGTCAAACCAAGCACCAGACATGGAAGCTTGGCCTCCAATTTATACTAGGGTCATTAGTGGACCATTTGGATATCGTGCACCTGAGTATGTTCAAATTTCCTTTTCAATTGTTCCACAGATCTTTTGATTAATTTAGCCTAATGTTGCCTTGATTTTTTTGGGTGTCAGGTATGCCATGACTGGACAACTCAGCTCTAAGACCGATGTGTATAGTTTTGGAGTTGTTCTTCTTGAGTTGTTGACTGGAAGGAAACCTGTCGACTATACATTACCAAGGGGACAACAGAACCTTGTGACATGGGTAAATTTCATCTACACATGCTCTTTGTGCTTATAAGATAATTGGACATGTAGTGCTTACCAATGTAGAGTTGTTGGATCAAATTTATGATTTCTTCAACTCTGGCAGGCTATCCCAAGAACAAGTGAAGACAAGGTTAGACAGTGTGTTGACTCAAGACTTGGAGGGGACTATCCTCCTAAAGCTGTGGCAAAGGTAACATGGACCACCTTTCTTCTGAATGTGCATAATTAAAGTTGGATGTATCAGCTATTTTTAAAAAGTGCCAAAGAAAGTTGGGAACTGAAGAACAAAGTGATGATTGCAGAGAATAGATGACTAAACAGTTTTTTGTTGCCAACTTGTCCTCTATTGTTAAAATGTCCAATTTAGGTATTTTGCTCATAGAATCCGATCAGCTACTGTGAACAACATTGTTCTTGAAGCATGTTTGTATGCTCAAGTTTATCATGCTGAGTTTTCATCCTTTGCTACTGTCACTATCGAAGTGTTTGTTCTTCAGATCAGGTGTCCCTTGTTGATCCATCTAAAGGTTTAACCCTATTTGTTGTGTCTTTGAAACAGTTTGCAGCTGTTGCCGCACTTTGTGTTCATTACGAAGCAGAGTTCCGGCCAAACATGAGCATCGTGGTCAAGGCACTCCAACCCCTGCTGAATGCGCGGGCAAGCAACCCAAGAGAAAATGCTGGATCATAAGCTTCGCTTCACTTCCCCCTCCTGTATGATAGATAAGTAAGATATATGAGTCCCACAACATCGTTCTTGCACAATGTGGCTGGTAGCGTGTAAATTTGTGATTATTCTTCCCTCGAGTTGTAAACATCAAGATTCTTGTGCCCCTAGAATATTTGATTCTTTCTATCGGTTGCGAACAAGATGACCTGTTTACTAGTGGCTCGTATCATATATATATCCATCTGGAACATGTTCCTCGCTACAAACAATGTAGTACATCTTCCGCTCAAAAAAAAGTACATCTTGTCTCATCTTTCGGGGCGTCTCAGTTTTTTTTTTAAAAAAAATATTTCGATCTTCTCTTTTATGAGATGTGAGATTGGTTCTTGCGCTGAAGAAATTGCAATGCTTTGTTTGAAAGAAGCTCGAGGGACAGTGACACTGGTTTTGGAAAATTCTGTGTTGAGATGGATATTGGTTACTAAAGAACCTGAGTTGCAATTGCAGACTAGAGCTTTAGTCAGCCATGCCCATCCTTTTTTTTGTTGTCCAAACATCCTGTGAAAAAGAGCAATGAAAGGAAATTCACTTGTGTTCTTGCCTGCTGGGAACGAAGTTTGTGAGTTAAAATAGTGGTCCATCCTCTTCTTGCATGCTATCTGCAGTGAAAATTTTGTTTTGCTGGAGGGTCAGGTCATTACTTTAATATATGCTTGTGCTTAGGAAATGATGCTGCCAAAATTTTCAAGATATTGCCCTTCTTTGCAGATCAAAAACTCTTCAGTCAGCAGCACTTTTCATGGTTAGGGTCATTTATGTTAGTGTATAGCCACTAAAATGTAACAAACCAGGGTCCTGCTACTGGCATTTTGGTGACCAGTCAGCATGTGAATAATCACCATCTTTTCAAGAAAATACACAGATAATTAGAATCATTAAATTAGAACCACACCAAATTTCTTCAAAGATATGTCATCACCTTTAAACAAAAATTGAAGTCACTAGCACATTGTTGAATCTCTTGAGCGTTGACCTTTTGTTTATTTTGTACTTTTATATAGACGTGCAGTCAGGCCATATCATTTACACTTTTGGGCAAACACTGTATATGATCAAGCATGTACACCATATTCAAACAGCTAAATTATTTATGAATTACACCATTCAGGAAGTAAGCACCGCAAACTAAACACTGAAGCAACTAACTTTGTAAAGCATCAATTACAAGAAATTAATATATTAATATGTGTAGGGGTAGTCCAAATTAAACTGCACAGGGTCAAACCGACAGGGATTATACAACTAATTATTTTGCTAAGTACTACATTTCCACAACAAAGTTTACATGGTAAAGGAGACTCGTGTGTGCGCGCTTCAACTAACTGAGCAACCTGTTTTCTTGAAATCAATCATGGCATTACACCCCAGCCTTGCTTGGCTTCTTATTCCATTTGTGTTCCCTCCAACATTAATTCGAACAAATGAAGCACTTCCCTTCATAATTGCATGATTTTTGTGGACCTTGGCAGACAAAAAACAACATCTTACTATAACTAATTGGAGACTCTTTTAGAAGCCTCCAGATTAATCATCACGAGACACGCTAGAAAAAAAAGATAAATCTTAAAAATTCTCACAAAAATCAGAAACATCTGGCCATCCATCTGTATATTCTAATCATCCTTTTGAAGCCCCCCACGTTAATCCTCACGAGACACGCTTGGAAAAAAAATATAAATCTTAGTAATTCTCACAAAAATCAGAAATATCTGGCCATCCATCTGTATATTCTAATCATCATACCTATTGGATCTAATATATTTTCTAAAAAACACCCACTTTTTTTGATGAAAAAAACACCCACTTTTGCCATTATGCAAATATCCTAAAGTAACCTGCTAAATCTATAGGTAAATTAACTACCTCTGCATTATGAAAAATAAGCTAAAGTAACTCCCTAATATTCATCTAAATTACCCACATATTCCACTATGAATATAATTTACTGTAACACCCTAAATTTGCGTCTAAATTACCTACATTTATGTCTCAATTTAGTGAAATAAACTGCAATCGATTAATAGTTGGATATCTCTCAAGTTACAATAGCAGTAAGTGCCAAGAAAAATTAAGAAGCGACAAGAGATGGAACATCAAGTAATGTATGCTGCATTGCGAGAATTTGCAACGCATATACATGCTACCATGCACTTCTAAGGCAGCAGGAGCAGCAGAAGCTGGTTCTACTAGCTTCGCCGCCTTAGCTGCCGCTGTTGGTGGCGCCACACACCTTCCTGATCTCACCCTGGGTCCCGGTGAGCACCTGGACGCCGCCCATCTTCACCATCGCCCCGGCGAACCGCGCCATCCACGCGACCTGGTTGGCGGCGTTGTCCTGCACCATCTTGGCCGTGGTGGCGTTGCTCGTCAGCGTCTGGTCCGACGTGAACGCCACCTCGCCGGTGCCCAGGTTCTTGTAGTACTGGTTGCTCAGCACGTTGGGGCCCGTGACGTTGTTGTTGTTCAGCACCGTGCCGCCGGCGCCGCCCTGCGGGCACACGATCTCCAGCGCGGCGGCGAAGGTGCCGTTCAGGGTCGGGTCGACGGCGGGGTACAGCCGGGGCGTGACGAAGGAGCAGTGCGTGACGCCGAACGAGTGCGCGCCGGAGAGCGCGACGAGGTCGGTGGCGCTCAGGCCCTTGGCGGCGAAGCTTGTGACGAGGTCCTGGACCTGCATGTTCGGGGCGGGGAGGCTCCCGAAGATGTCGTTGAAGTTGGAGCCGAGGCCGTCGCGGCGGCCGCCTGGCATGGCGAACGAGAAGCGAGCCGAGGCCGTCGCGGCGGCCGCCTGGCATGGCGAACGAGAAGCCGCCGGAGATCATGGTGGAGTCGCGCGCCGCGAAGGCGAGGACGTCGGCGCAGGAGACCACGCCGGGGCAGACGGCCTCCACGGCCGCCTTGATCGTGTTCACGGCGTCATAGCCGCGCAGCGGGATAGCCAGCTTCTCCGGCTGCGGGTTGCTGTTCGACTGGTCGAGCAGGATGGAAGCGTCGCATCCCTGAAAAATACATTTGCTTGTTCACATTATATTCATATATGCAAACGAAATATATAGGAAAAGAATAGATGACGCGCAAACAAGGCAGTAATTATCAGTGTAATTGATTACCTTGACGAAGCAGTCGTGGAAGAAGAGGCGGACCAAGGCGGCGGCCATGGTGGGGTTGCCGGAGACGATCTTTACGGTGGCGTTGCGGACCGCCTCCTCGGCTTTGGGGCACGACGAGCTGTAGAAGTTGTACTGCAATGCCCCGGACGCCGTGCTCAGCACAGCAGCGACCAACGCCATTAGCAGCAAGGCTTGGCATGCTGAGGTCGCCATCGCCTTGTTTCAGTTTAAGCTAGCTAAAGCTCTCTGAAATCTACGGCTAGATCAAGCTGTGCGTGTGTGCTGAGAAGAGATATTGGAGAGAATGTTTGATGGTGACGGCAGTGCGGTGTGCGGGTATTTATAGAGCAGACTCGAGTGATAATAACAAGTACTATACACGAACATCTGCAGGGATCGAGCACTGCATTTGCTTTGTCTTCGTTAATGTTAACTGCAACAATAATGATTTGAGATGTCACTGTCAGTCTAACACACACACACACACACACCATAAACCGGTTACAACTATTGGCAGTTATACGTGCGGTGCAGCTAGCAGCGCCTCGTTGACATTGCCATCAGTAGTTGAGTACGTACGTGCCTAATCTTTATTTTTTGGCGAGGAATATATACGTGCCTAATCTCGCTCAGGTATCGAAGTATATTTCCTAGGGTTTGAGCGCATTGACATTTTGATCTGTGAAGACTGACAAATGTCACAGAACCCAGCTAGCCAAGATTCCAAGTACCTAATAATCAAGGACATTGACTTCAGTTTGGGAACTCCTCTACCGACAGGCCAACAGAGGCAACAGAATGACGTGGCCGGTTGACTAGACCAATGTTTCACACTTGTTGGGAAATCAGTTAATCACCAAGAAATTTTAATTCAACTTGATCAGTACCCAGCCTGGCACGTCGTGTGGTCTCTATTCATATTAAGGTCGCACATATGATTAGACGGGCATATCTTATTTAGAAATCTAAGGACAGATATATATATTTGTCGACATTCTCTCCACTGATTAACTGTTGTGTCTGTTTGTTAACAAGGGATGTCAACCAACTAATTAAAGGGTCGTTAGCACATAATCCACATTGGAAGATATATGTTGGTCTTTGTCTCAATTCTTGTTCGGCTATATATGTAAGGGACAGTGGGTTTATCATATATGAAAAACAAAATGAACTTTGTAAATCAAAAGGATTGTTCTTTTTGTTTTTTTAGAAAATGTTCTGCGCCAAATTGTCCTTTTTTTGTACTGGCTATTGTTTTCTTTGACGCACTCTTTTGATGTCTTCCTAAAAAATAACCGTTTTACGCCCCCATTGCATGCATGCATCCTCAGAATGAGCATTTCAGTATTTTGGAATGGTGTGTGAAACAGAACTTACATCGGACGATGGCGGTGGATTAACAAGGAATTAAGGACAAGAGATCCCCATGATTAGCTGTAGCTTGTTGACTTGAGTTTGGACGACAATATATGTTCATATCCGTGTATGATTTTTTTTTGTTGTACCGGACGGTGTGCCTGGGCTTAATCTGGACATGTTTCATATTTGCAGCATTGAGCTAGCTAGATGCAGTGATGAAGAATATTGCACGTTGAGCATACGCACCACTCCATGGTAATCCTCATGAAACGTGCTTGAACAAAAGATAAATTTCAGAAATTCTCACAAAAGTTAAAAACATCTTGCTATCAATCCGTAGACTCTAATTATCATAACCATTTGATTTATTATGTTTTTTAAAATTTACTCACTTTTGCCATTTAGAAAATAGCCTAACAAACAACCCTTTCAAAATTTATAACTAAATTACCCACCTCTACCATTATAAAAAATAACCTAAATAACCACCTCTGCCCATCTATGCCATTATAAAAAAAATTAACTAGCCCCCTAAATTTCTAAAGTACCTGTATCTGCCATTATTAGAAAAATATCATTGCAAAAATATCCCAATGTACAATAATATATGATTCTAAATTACCTATTTCTGCCATTACTTTAAATGAAGAAAATATTAACTTAAAGTGTATGTGTGAGACATAGACCATGTGGAAGCACGGGTTGATAGACTAGTACTATTCAAAGTGAATCTATCTTTTTTTGCTTTCCTCATGCACTCCAAGTCTAGACTGCAAATTAATTTTAAGAGTTTGTATCTTCATAAGATACCTTGTGTCGGTGCAAGAAATCACCAACTAGTAAATTTAGTGGATTGCGCGTTTAGGCTCGGATGGTTCGCGAGAGGACACAAGGGTTTATACTGGTTTAGGCACGAACGCCCTACGTCCAGTGTCAGTCAGCTCGTGTTACTCGCGTTGCTCGTAGTAGGGGTTACAAGCGGTCGAGAGAGAGGAGAAGCCTCAAGTCTCCGTGAATGTCTAAGTGTGTGTGTGTGTGTGATTCGTCTGTTCGTCTCGCCCCCCTCCCTGAAGCCTTGCTTTTCTTTTTTATACCTCCGGGGAGAGCCCTCTTACAAGGCGTGTTCAACAAATAATAAATAACTAACAACTGGAAACTTGCTGAAGAAGCCCCGCCGCCTGCGGAGCACTGTGGGTAAGGCCGGAGTAGGTCCTAGTCCTGCTCCTGCTAGGATCTTGTTCCCCCCCTTGCGGCGCCCGCGGGGCGCTCGAAACAGTGCACGTCACATCCTTCTGCCACTTCGAGCAGCGCGCGGTGAGGCCAATTAATGTTACTAGGTCGTGCGGTAGATATGCGGCGATGCGCCCTCCTTGTTCCCTTCCGCGCCGGGTCCCCCTGATGTCCCACGCCATCCTGGCCCGACGCCGACCCGGGCGAGGCGGAGAAGGGTCGGCCGTGGCGACGTGGGGTCGGCCAAGGCGGAGAAGGGTCGGCCAAGGTGACATGGGGTCGGCCGAGGCGGAGAAGGGTTGGCCGAGGCGGAGAAGGGTCGGGCGAGACGGAGAGGGGTCGGGCGAGGTGTTATGGGGTCGGCCGAGGTGCTGCGGGGTCGGCCGAGGCGCTGCGGGGACGGCCGGCCCCCTTCTCGCTCGACGTTTCCCTCGCCAGCCTGGTTTATGGATTTGCTTACGCCTATCTCCTTCTCAAAATAGCGAGGTCCCACCTGTCGGTGAGTGGGTCGGATATTGATATCCGACACCTTGCATCTTGTGTTTCTTGCGTAAGCACCTTTTTAGGTCACTAGGTATAGATTGACTATCCATATCAAATTCTTTTTGTTATCACAGTTTATAAATCATCGCACAAATAACATATTGTATTTTGATTTTATTATAACCTTTTCTATGAGATTTGTAACACAACTAACTGAATTTGATCACATGACTTCTATAACTCTAGAAGAGGTTGACGTGGCTAAATGTTGATGTTGCATTAATTAAATCAATTACGTTGTGCATAATGCTACAAGATTTTTGAACACACATCATCAACTCATCAAACTAATCTGTTAGGTCCAACATACCCTTTATACAGTTCAATTGGGTCGTAGAATAGGTCTCGTATGCAGCCCATAAACTAATCTCTCTCCCCCTTTCAGTTGTGTACATGTTCGATGTGCAATTAATATAATATTGGGTAGCAATTGATAGTGTGTAACTGGAAAGTTCATACCCAAATATTATATTATTTCCGAACTCAAATCAACATCGAGTTCATCTCTTGTGTCCACCTCCATTCCTTTTAGTAATCTTCAACCATGTTTCAAACAACCACATAAGACTAGCTACCCAATTATTGATCTGGTTAGCAGTTCATATTCCTACACATCCAAGAAATAAATAAATGAGAAAAAAGTGCATTTCTCGTTGGACAGGAAAATTAAACAAGTTTGCATCGAGACAAACCAATGAGGATATAGATAAAGTTATGAACCTGGCTACACTTTGTTCTGACATTGGTAAATCGTACTTAGATATGAACAATTAATGATGATTGCTTGATTTATATGTGAACACAAACGACCGGCCTCTTGATCATCGGAATATCATTGGTCTAGCTTGGTCACAACTTTGTTAAATGAAAGTGAATCAATGGATCGATTACAATGTTGAACTGTTGTTTACAAATATATACAAGCCCAAGGGGCCAAATGAAAAGGTGCCATGCCCCTACAGAGGGGTGCCATGCCTCTACAGCACAACCGGCGGGAGCGGTTGTTAATTTCCTAATTATCTAATTATCCTAATTGATCACTAAACTAATTAATCTTAACACTCCCCCTTGATCAATTGGTTCTGTAGAAGCCTTTACTTGTTCAACTATTATAATCTTGAATCTTTGGAAAAACCCTGTGGGAAGAAAACCAAAGTATATTGATATACCAGGCAAAAACTCCTTTAAAACCCAGTGGGAAAAATAAGGAGAAATACCATGATATATATATATATATATATATCAAATTGTGTCATTAATATGTCACCATGTGTTCATCATTACCTCATTAAAAAAACTTTATATGAGAAATTTCCAAAGAGTAAAACTTATATAAATAAAAGAGTGTAATATGATGTTTGAAGTAAGTTATATTTAGAGAGATTCTCCCCCTGATTCTTGCAAGTCTCTAAGTCTTCTCATACCAATGCCCTCAACACATTTATGGAATGAAGAGTATGGTAGAGATTTTGTGAATAAATCTGCTAGATTATCACACGACTTAGTTTGTAAGATTTCAATTTCTCCATTCTTTTGGAGTCGTGGGGGTAGAATAACTTGGGAATAATATGCTTAGTCATATTACTCTTAATATAACCTGACTCCATTTGAGTAACACATGCTGAATTATCCTCAAAGATAATTGTTGGTGTATCTATCGCACCAATACCACATGATTGTATGATGTGGTTTATCATTCTGCGAAGCCATACGCATTCGCGTGATGCTTCATATAAAGCTATTATTTCAGAATGATTGGTGGAAGTGGATACTAATGTCTGCTTTGTAGATTTCCAAAAAATTGCTGTTCCTCCTTGTAAGAATACAAAACCTGTTTGTGATCTGCCATTATGGGGATCTGACAAATAACCAGCATCTGTATATCCTAACAAATTTGGATCTTGATTCCTACTATAAAATAATCCAAGATCCTTAGTACCATTGAGATATCTAAATATCGTTTTTACTCCTACCTAATGACGTTTGGTAGGTGCAGCACTATGTCTTGCTAGTAAATTTACTGCAAATGCAATATCTGGCCGGGTGCTATTAGCAAGATACATTAATGCTCCAATGGCACTAAGATATGGGAATTGTGGTCCCAATATCTCTTCTCCCTCATCTCGTGGTCTAAAAGGATCCTTCTCAATATCTAAGGATCTTACGACCATGGGAGTTTTTGCTGGATATGACTTGTCCATATTGAATTTTTCCAATATCTTTTGGACATAGGCAGATTGATATATGAATATACCAGAAGGGAAATGCTCAAGTTGTAAACCTAAGCAAAATTTGGTTTTACCCAAATCTTTCATTTCAAACTCCGTCTTTAAATGATGACGTGCTTCATTAATATCAGCTTCATTGCCAATGATATTAAGATCATCAACGTATACTGATATAATACAAAATCCTGTTGAAGGCTTCTTAATGAAGACACATGGGCAGTCATCATTATTTATATATCCTATCGATTCAAGGAATTCACTTAACCGATTGTACCACATTCAGCCTGACTGCTTTAAGCCATATAATGACTTCTGTAACTTAACGCAATACATGTTACGATTTGCCTTATCATCTGGTATACTAATTCCTTCAGGAACTTTCATGTATATCTCAGAATCCAATGACCCATATAAATATGCGGTCACTACGTCCATCAACTGCATAGATAGACGATTTTGAACTGCCAGTGATATTAAATATCGGAATGTTATTCCACTCATTACTGGAGAATAGGTTTCGTTGAAATCAATGCCAGGTCTTTGCGTAAAACCTTGTGCCACTAGCCTTGCTTTATATCTCACCACTTCATTGTTTTCGTTTCTTTTACGAACGAAAACCCATTTGTATCCCACAGGAAGGATACCCAGAGGTGTTGGCATTACAGCCGAAAACACTTTCCTTTTATAAAGCGAGGTAATCTCTGTTTCAATTGCTATCTTCCACTTATCCCAGTCAGAACGCTTCTTGCATTCTGTCATAGACTTAGGATCCGAATCGGTTTGAAGGATATTTGCAATTTGCTCAGAGAGGTAACAGTCGACTATTGTGGACTTACGATCATAAGACTCTCCAGTCTCTACGAAATTTATAGCAATTTCGTCTACCCTTAAGGATTCATCATTATTTCCCAATACGATGGATCTAGGGTCTTCCGATGTTCCAGCCTCAGTGTTTATGCGCATAGTTGAGCTGGATTGTGGATCACATCTACCCACAGGACATTGTATGTCCTTTAAGTGTCTCTCAACTGAAATTTGAGTTGTACTTCCAGTCTTCTTTTGCTTATTAGAAATCATATCTTGCTTCTTGGAAGTGCTTCTCCCCCTCTTGTTTCCAGTTTGGGGTTGAGTGGTTTTATTAGGTACCTCCACTCTTTCAGGCACGTTCCTTGCAGGATGGAGAGATTTTGTGACACCTTTATAATCTGAGAAAGCATCTGGCAAGTTATTTGCAATATTTTGCAAATCAATAATTCTTTGAACTTGTAGTTCAGTTTCTGTAGTACGTGGATCTGAAAAAGAAATGCCTGTTGCATTCCAATCAATTTCCTGGCATTCTTTTTGGTACGATTCTCCCCCTAATGCCGGGAAATGATCCTCATTAAAAATACTATCAGCAAACCGGGCAGTAAATAGATCCCCTGTTAAAGGTTCTAAATATTTTATGATTGACGGAGATGAAAAACCCACATAGATCCCCAATTTCCTGTGAGGACCCATCGAAGTTCGCTGAGGTGGTGAGATGGGTACGTATACAGCGCACCCAAACTTACGCAAATGGGAAATATTCGGAGGATTCCCACGTACTAACTGCAATGGGGAGGTTTCGTGATATGCAGTTGGTCGTAGTTGTATTAGGTCAGCAGCATGCAGAATTGCGTGACCCCAACACGACGTAGGCAATTTACAATTCATTAGCATAGGTCGTGCAATGAGCTTAATTCTTTTAATCAATGATTCAGCCAAACCATTTTGAGTATGTACATATGGGACAGAATGCTGAACCTGAATTCCTAATACCATGCAATAATCATTAAAAGCATGGGATGAGAATTCAGCAGCATTATCCATTCGGATAGATTTAATCCGATGTTCAGGGTAATGTGCTTTCAACTTGATAAGTTGAGCCATTATTTTGGCAAAAGCATGATTTCGTGTCGATAAAAGGGACACGTGAGACCATCGAGTAGATGCATCTATCAATACCAAGAAGTACCTGAACGGTCCCGATAATGGTTGGATTGGACCACAAATATCGCCTTGAATTCTTTCAAGGAATTTGAGTGGTTCAGCTCGAATTTTAAGATGTGATGGTCTTAAAATTAATTTTCCTGTTGCACAAGCGGTGCAACAAAAATTTTTATTTTGGGGAAATTTTGTTTTCTCCATATCATGACCTATGGAATTGCCGATAATTTTCCGCAGCATCCCTATGCCAGGGTGCCCAAGTCTATCATGCCAATTTCGGAATGTATCGACATCTTGGAAAATTATCTTATAAGCAACATGTGCTACGGGCTTTATGTATGTATAGTACAATCCAGTTTGGAGTGAAGAAATTTTTTCGCATATTTGTTTGCCAAATCCCGTAAGTTTAGTAAAGAGAAGAAATTCCTCTCTATTATTATAATGTGTTTCCACGTGGAAACCATTCTTACGGACGTCTCTAAAACTTAGAAGGGTACGAGTAGAATCAGGATACAACAAAGCATCCTCGATCGTAATTTGTGTACCCATAGGGAGAGTGATAGTGGCCCGTCCAGAACCAACTATTAACGCATCGCGTCCAGCAATGGTCATAATATTTCCTTCCTTTTTCTTAAGGGTTTGGAAATACTTTATCTCTCTAAGTATAGAATTTGTAGTGCATGAGTCCACAAGGCATAATTCTTCCTCCTTTGGATTGGTTTCAACAGACATCTATATGTAAAATAAATGTAATTAAAATGCTCAAATGTAACATATAGAAGTATACATACAATATATTGACTATCAAATATAAGAATATAATATTATAATATTTATGAGTTGGTACAACTTATCAACAATAATATAAACAAGTTTGTACAATTCTCAATCATACTAAAATACAACCCAAAGAACTATGTATAACTTAGATTATTACAACAAATATCGAATGTGATATCAATTCCTGGACCGAGATTACTTCAAATCTCCAAACATGTCTCCAGATTCAAAGTCTAGGAGCATGTTGTCCGTTGATGGAAGGTCCTCTTCAATGTTAAGAGTGTTGTTGTTCATTTGTTCCTTTGGTTCCTGGTGTGAACAACCCTTGTCCTTGACAACCTCGGATGCAAGATTGAAGTGTGTCTCATATCTTGTTCCTCCTGCTTGCTTGTTCTCCTTTAATGATTTTTGGTACAAAGCAACCAAATGCTTTGGAGCACGGCAATTCTTAGCAAAATGCGAGAAATCACCACATCTATGACATTTTGTGTCATTTTTGGGTCTCGCATTTTCTCATTTCCATGTGTGTGAATTAGATCTTTGCCTCTTATTGTATTTGCGTTGACCAGATTTGTTCTTTGGAGCGGGTCCATTGAACTTATTATTCTTAGCCTTTTTTGTACATTGTGAACCTCAGGCAAAGGCGCCGAACCGACAGGGCGCTTATGATGATTTTTCAGAAGAAGTTCATCATGTTTCTCTGCCTGAGTCAATGTATGAATAAGCTGAGAATAGGCCTGGTAATTTTTAGCCCTGTATTGCTGTTGCAATAATCTATCAGATGGAAGCATAGTAGATAGTGTTTTCTCTATCTTATCTGCATCCGTTGGCTCTTTCTCGCAAAACTTCAATTTGGAGCAAATTCTGTGAACAGCTATAGTCTGCCACAGATTTGAAATCTTGGAGACGTAAATGATTCCATTCATGATTTGCCTCAGGCAAAATGAGTTCCTTTTGCTGTTCATATCGCTCCTTAAGAGCAACCCATAATTCACGAGGATTTTCAATCATAAGGTATTCAGATTTGAGATCCTTATGAATATAAAACCGTAGCAAAGCCAAAGCAGAATATGTGTGTTTATCTTGAAGTACAACCCCAGGTTGAGGTGCCTGAATTGTAGCCGAAAGACTACGAGATGCAAGCGCTATCTTGATATCAGAAGCCCATGTAGGGTAATTGCTACCATCTAAGGCAAGTTCATCAAACTCCTTATTGGCCATGTTCCTATGTGAACAATCATGGACTAATTAATTCACCATATGGTAAATAAAAAAATAATATTGTAATATTCAATGCAATATGTAAGAATTGGATATCTTATCATAGTTTTGGATTATTGCAGGTAATCACATAAATGTGTAGACCAAAACAATAAATCATAGATGTTGATATACACAAATCGGATAATCTCGATGTCAAAAACAAAGAGTAGATCTTGTGGTAGGCAAATACATTGCCGCCTAAGCACGGTCTCTAGGCAGAATAATTCACAAGTGAATTAAATGCAGCCAATGCGTAGGACTCTACCACTTTGTGTATTTTCAAAAATAATATGATAAAATGGCAATCATCACGTGGATGTAGACCATTTATTATTATCCAAAACCTTTATTTTGGTTAACAACATGGTGTAGGTAATCATCAAGTTTTGGGAAAAAACAAGATGTAGACCTCTCAGTAATGGGTGATTTGGATCACTGCTAAAAAGGCATGGTCTCTGGGCAGAGTAATTCGTACATGAATTAAACGCAGCCAATGCCCTAGTCTCCATTACCTAATGTTGATTAATCAAAATAAACAAGATATGTATATTGCAACTTTAATACCATTTTAGGATGAATAAATGGTGTTAAAATATTCATATCATAGTTAAATTGCAACTAAGTAACTAGCAAATTTGACTTGTATGTGGTGCAAAGATGTGGTTTGGGTGCACCAACATACTCAATTCTAATCTATTATATAATTACAAATGTAATCAGGAAATCAAGTCACAAATGTAATATATATGTATATATAGTGTAAAAGGGAAAAAAAACGAAACACCATATATATCAAAAATAATATAATAGAAAAACTAAAGCATTGCATAATCATATAATCAAACCACAAATGATATATACAATGATAAGTACAGCAGTACAAATAGTTCAATTATTCTCACAAGAAAATAAACTAAAGTAACTAATTTATAGGCTAATTAAAGTACTATACTGCTGAAAAGAAAAGAAAACGAAATAATAAATAAAAAAAATGGCGCGGCCCATGGCGGTCCAGCGGCCCAGCCAGGCGCGCGGCCCAGCTAGACGCGCGGCCCAGTCCGCCAGCGCCAGCGCTGCCGGCCTATGTTGTAAGGGGCGACGGTTAGGGTTGAGACCCTAACCGTCCCCAGAACCAGCCGCCGCCGCCGCTTCCGTTTGGCCGCCGCCGTCCGGCCACCGCCGTCCAGCCAGCGCCGCCGCTTGCGCAGCCACTACCGCCTCCACTGCAGCCGCTGCGTTTGGCCCCTCGGTCCTCCTTGTTCCTCTCATGGCGGGCCTGATCCGGCCATGGAGGCCGGCCGGCGGGGTACCCGTCCGTCCCCGGCGAGCTTCGGTCCTGAAGACCGTCGCTGCAAGCCAGGACGCAGCGGATGCGCCCTCGCCGGCCATCCCAGCGCCACTCAGAGGCGAGGGACCGCCTCCTCCGGAGTCGAGGAAGAGGCAAAACCGGCGCCGAGGGCACTCCCAGGCGGAAGGACGGTCCTGCTCAGGCGGTTGACCGTCGCGTCGGCGTAGGTTCGCGCGCGAGAAGTTGGAAGCGTCTGCGGGAGGAGGACGTCGAGGTCATAGGCAAAGCCAGGCGGCCACGGCTCCATGTCAGCGCGGCGTGTGGAGGTTGGAGGAGCGTCACGGCGTGCAGCCATGGAAATCCCACCTCCGTTCCATGGCTGTGCCAGTGGAGACAGAAGCACCGGTGGTGGTGGTGGCAGTGTCGCCGGTGGTTCCGGCAACAGCGACGGCGTCAGTGATGAGGACAGGCGTGGTGACGAACGGCGGCCATTATTCCCTCCAGTGCACACTCCATTGAAGCGGCGAGGAGGGATGCGGTGATCGGAGATGTCCCGAAGGGCACGGCGAACTGCGCCCTGGAGCATGTAGCGGCGAAGTCCGCCGGCGGCGTGGCCACGGTGGATGGCGGACTCCACTGCATCGGTGATGGAGTCGACCATGGCGTTCATGGAAGGAACGGTGGGAGTCGACATGAGTTCTTACTGCGCAGGAATTCCGGCGAGGTCTCTGGTTCCTTCCGAGTTTTCGACAAAATCTTCTTTCTCGACGAGTTTCTGTCTCGGCCTGTAGCGTCAGCGGTGGCAGAGCGTTGCGTGTCTGATAACGTGTTAAATGAAAGTGAATCAATGGATCGATTACAATGTTGAACTGTTGTTTACAAATATATACAAGCCCAAGGGGCCAAATGAAAAGGTGCCATGCCCCTACAGAGGGGTGCCATGCCTCTACAGCACAACCGGCGGGAGCAGTTGTTAATTTCTTAATTATCTAATTATTCTAATTGATCACTAAACTAATTAATCTTAACAAACTTGACCCTCATCTAGCAAAGCCAGCATGGTCATGTATGTAACAAAGCAATATCTTCCAATGTAGGTTTACATATGCATTGACAACGTGGATTAACGACACTTCGGTTGAGTTGACATATTATTGTCGACAAGTAGACATCATAATTAGTGGGGACAATAATGTTGATGACCAATACACAATATGGCATATCTTTTGTCCATATATCATAATTATCACCATGTTCATATAATCGTATCGTACATATATAGCCTTAAGGAATGAACAAAAGATTGCTACTTATATAGATGTTGCATGTCTTTGCTAGTCTGAGCTTCATCCTCTTTTTAGTATAACTAGTCCTTCAACCCGTGCTCCCGCACGGGCTAATATTTTTAAAAACTATTGTATTTAAAAATTATTCAGAAATTAAACTCCTACCTAATGATCAAAATTGTTTACATACTACTCTTTTCCTTTTCTCAATACTTCAACATAATGCTCATATAGATGTGTATTTATCTTTTTTCATTTGTGATTGATTTTTCATTAGTAATTATTCTATAATTTTTTATCCCCATTCACACTTCTTTCATTTTGTATCACGCCTCCATACATTATATTTAGTATAAAAATCAATATTTTCCATTACTTCCTCACATTCACATGTATAAATGGTCTACATGGTGACACTCATGATGCATATATATCTTAACTTATTCTTTCTATTTTACCAATGATAAATAGGTAAATTAGAATCATATATCAGTTTACTTTTGGACTCTTCGGTAGGATGCACATGAAGATAATTAGATTAAGATTTAGGTGTTTAGTTTAGATTATCTTTAATAACTATATACGTGGGTAACTTAGGTATAAATTTTGAATGTCATTTTAAGTTATCCTTTATAATGATATGCATGGCTAAATTAGATAAATATTATTGAGTTATTTTAAATTATTTTTTTACAATGCATAGCTTGATAATTTAGACACAGTTTGAGGGTTTATTTTAGAATACTTTTATAATGATAGTGGTGAATAACTTTTTAAAAATTATAATAGATCAATGACTATGGTTATTAGAGTTTACACGATTGTGTTGACACCGGATTTTCGCACCTGACATGCTGAGTCAGATGATGACGTGGTGAGGTTGAGACTGCGCAGTGGACCCGTTGACTGGTCAAGGCCGAAGGTGACAGAGAAGGAAGCCGATGCTGAAGAGGGGTCCGATGAAGCAGGAGTCTGACCCGATGACGAGTTCAAGAGGGAAGGCGCGTCGGCTAAGGAGGAGGCGTATCAGATCCAGGGACTATTTCCTTTTCAAAAGGCGTATGAGAGTTCCGTTCTATCTTAATCTTAGTTTACCTTATTTAGTTAGTCTGGTCCGATCAGGACTCTCCATGACCAGGGTATAAATATGAACCCTCGTCCATTGTAAAATATTCTCACAATCAATACAACCCGGCTTCACGCCAAAACCCTAGTAGTAGTTACCGACGAAGCTCATTGGTGGACGGGCTGCATCAGTTCTGATCTCCGGCTTACCAGTAAGTTAGTCAATTTATCGAACTAGTATAGGCTTTGAATTGAGGCGCATCGCCCTTTCTCGTTTATACTGTTCAACCGATTTATCTCTGGATAATCAAGATTGATAATAGATTCCCTACGTCGGAGCTAGATCAATATTGATTATTCAACAGATTATCGTTTATCGGACTACACTTTAAGCCTAGATTCCCTACGTCGGAGCTAGGTATCAAGATTAGTCTAGATTCCCTACGTCGGAGCTAGAGTAATCTTGGTTACTAAAGGTAGTCTTTGCGGTTTGTTGGAGTTGCTAGATTGGTTTAGATCTACGCCATGTGAATCAATTCTACTTCTTCAACGGCTTTGAGCATTGGTCTTGGTCCGATTTAAGCAATATTTATTTTACAGCATCGTTCTAGGTCCGATTCCGCTCTGTGGTTTAATCTGGTTGTTCTTTGAGTATTGTACTGGTGTAGATTCCCTACGTCGGAGCTGGATCTTTACAATACGATTCGATTAATCTTTGATTGTCATGCTTGGTCTAGATTCCCTACGTCGGAGCTAGGTTCATCTTGATTAGTTAAAGGAAGCTTTGGTTACGCCTTATTGCTATTTGAATGTTAAGTGTGGTGTAGATTCCCTACGTCGGAGCTGGATCTCGCTTAATTGTTTGGTAGCATATCTTAGAATCAGAACGAATCTGTTAATGTTTTACCTGCTTATTTTGCTTAATCTGATCAACACCTGTGCGAGCATCTTGTTTAATTGACAGGTTGATGAATCAAGTCTGATTATCTAGCTATCTGATCTGATCATAGTTGGAGAAATCTAGATTCCCTACGTCGGAGCTAGATTTCTCTGAAAAGGCTATAGTCCGATTGGTTGGTTAGATGGTCCGATAAGACGAGTCAAACTGGCAACTAGACAAGGTGGACAATGTATCGGCTTACACTTTGATTATTTAATATCTTGTTTCAAGACATAGCTGATCCATGATTTTATATATTGGCCTTGTTTTATGCTTTATTTCATTATTCAAAGGCTAATCTGTCATATCAATCAAGGTCCGATCCTGATTGGTCCGACTGTCATATCAATCAAGGTCCGATCCTGATTGGTCCGATTCTGAGGTCCGATTTGGTGTCTGATTGAGGTCCGATCACTCGGTCCGATTAACGTCATCAATGAGGTCCGATTTTGAGGTCCGATTGTTATCGGCCGATACGTGTCTGATTGGGTCTTGGCTAAAATTCGACGTTACTCCATCGTCTGAAATAGAGCCGGCACAATCAAAGAGCAATTTAACTGTTTTATTCCTTTGTCAATTTCAGGTCAAATTGACTGGCACGCCGCGAACCTGAACTGGAGTGTAGACTGGCACTGGAGCGAAGCTGATCTCCCTGGTCTTCGTGTGCTGACCGCGGGGAATACGACCGCCGATTTTCCGCGTCAACACATTTTTGGCACGCCCGGTGGGACACGAGAAACAAAGTCCAAGATGTCGTCGTCTGATGCTGAACAAGAAACCGTAGCAAGACTTGCTGCTGAGAAAGAAGCTGCTGAGAAGGCTAAAAACGACAAGAACAGGACGCCTGAGACGGCCATGCCCATTACAAAGGCCGATCTGTCCAAAGCTCAGTTGGATGCAGTTCAGGCCCAGATTGATGCGTTTGAGAAGCTCTGCCTTGGCCAGTTTGGGCGTAATCGTTCAGGTCCTATACTCAAAGGTCCTCTCCCGGATCCAGAGTTGATCAAGAAGACAACTGATGCTCGGGAGTACCAGGTTAACATGACAGAGATGATTCACCAGGCTGTTCATCATGCATTGATCAACCAATCAGGCACTTTGGTGAATTCTTTGGACAATCTCATCAAGAAGGCGGTGGACGATGCTATTTGCTTGAAGGGTCCAGTGTTTATAGCAGATTCTGCAGGAGCATCAGGATCAGGAAGAGGCAAAGAAACTGCAGATAATACAATGACCGTTGCTCCACAGACGCCGATTGCTCCACCACCTCCTGTTGAACTAGCCAACGATTTTCTGTTGATGGCCGATGAAACTATTGTCGGCCCACATGGTGAAAAGTATGCCAGGACTCTGAACGAAGGAGAAAAACAACCCGCTGCTGCAAGACTACGTACAGAGATTCCTTCACATCAGCGTATGGTCGGAGATTACAATAATTATGTGATGGACATAGCTGATGGAATGTCACCTGGAAATCAACAGTCCGATTGGTCGCAGAAAATAGCCGAGGTGATCCAAAATCAATTCGGCTTGAAGCCTAAAGATGAAGCGAGGTTGTATCGGCACCCGTACCCGTCTTATTTTGATGCAGTGCCACTTCCTCCGCGTTACAGAGTGCCGGATTTTTCCAAATTCTCCGGGCAAGATGATATGACCACCATCGAATATGTGAGCCGATTCTTGGCTCAGTGTGGTGAGGCTGCTTCAGAGGAGGGACTTAGGCTCAGATTTTTCCCTCTGTCACTATCAGGGCCGGCGTTTACCTGGTTTACGTCGTTGCCAGCAGGATCAGTCACAGGGTGGTCCGATATGGAGAAGCAATTCCATAAATACTTCTTTTCTGGTCTCAATGAGATGAAGATCTCTGATTTGATTGCTATCAGGCAGAGGAATGATGAGACCGTCAAGGAGTACATTCAACGGTTCCGTGATACTAGGAATCGATGCTATAGTTTGAAGCTGTCTGATATGCAGTTGGCCGAGCTTGCGTTCCAGGGTTTGCTCGCGCCGATTAAAGAAAAGTTTTCTGCTCAGGAGTTTGAGACATTAGGGCAACTGGTTCAGAAGGTGTCAGCTCATGAGGTCCGATATCAGGAGATGAAGCGTGTGAAGTTTTCCAAGCAAGTATCTTATCTCTCTGAATCTGAAGAGGAAGCTGATGTCAATATAGCTGAATGGACCAAATCCAAGAAGCCAGTATCGCTCCCGTGGATCAAACAGAATCCTGAGAAGTTTGGTTTTGATATAACAAAGGCCGATAAAATTTTTGATTTGCTGCTCAGTGAGAAGCTTATCCAGCTTTCTCCAAATCATTCTATTCCATCGGCCGATGAGTTGAAGAAACGCAAATATTGCAAATGGCACAACTCAACTTCTCACGAGACCAATGAATGCAAAGTGTTCAGAAGGGAGATCCAATTGGCTATTGAGTCAGGCAAGATCAAGTTTGAAGACAACAAGAAAGCCATGAAGATCGACGGTCATCCCTTTCCCAATAACTTTGCTGATTTCTCCTTTTCTGTTAATATGGTTGATGCTAATGAAAAGGGGAAGTTTAAAGTGCTCACGTCGGACCACGCCAAGAGTTCTGGTGCCGTTGATCCTGCGGTTCAAGTTACTGTTGAAGAGCTACACAGGAATCATCAGGCGTTTGGACGTGAATCTAATGCTCCTGGTGGGTATCGGCCGCGTGTAACTTCCCAAATGCTGATTAACAAATACAAGAGGCAGCAGGCAGCAGCCCGAGCATGGGAAGAACGCGAGGAACGACGACGTCGGAGGCGTGAATATCAGGCAAGGCGGCTTGATGAAGAGTTTGATGGTCAGCGCCGACGTGATGACAGGTCCGATGGCCGACGCCGATATAATGAGTGGTCCGATTGTCGGGGGTAGACCCCCAGGGGTACCCAGAAGGCGGATTGGCCCAACCAGCAAGGGGCGGCCCAATCCGAGTACATCTGGATCGGTTTGTCGGACTGGCTGGCCCACCAGTCGGGGGCCCACCAGTCGGGCGAACCGAATGGGCGCGACGACGCGCGCAGCAAGGAAAGCACACGGCGTGTCCCGCAAGAAGCTCGGAGATCAGGATAAACTAGCCGGAATTGTAGGGAAAGATATCTGTAATTGTTATAGGATCAAATCCTTGTAATTCGGGTAGGTTACGATCTCTGGCCGACTTGTAACTCAAGGCAGCCGGACTATATAAGGCGCCTTGAGACCCCCCTCCAGAGCATCAACATCTACGCTACAACCCACGATCATACAACCCTAGGACAGAACCCAACTACGGAGATCCTTCAGGAACTTCATACACAGCAATACAATCGCCGCCCACACAGGACGTAGGGTGTTACGTCATCTCGACGGCCCGAACCTGTTCAATCCTTGCATCTTGTGTTACCATCGACTTCTGATCCTCGATCTGTCCCTCAACAAATCAACCACGTAGGCTACCCTGTGTGGACTGCCGGGTTCAAACATCCGACAGTTGGCGCGCCAGGTAGGGGTTGATCGACGAGATCAATCTGCAAGCTCGATGGCATCCACTTCCGCCGTCATCACGCCGGCGACCACGAAGATTTCCATCGCTGAGGGGGCCATGTTCTTCTTCGGATCCATGGTCTTCACCGCTGGGCCCGAGGGAGAGCTCTCCTTCACCCGTGACGCCACCCCGGAGGAGACAGCGCCACGACTCGACGCTACGCCAGACGGGATCGTCACCATCACCACTCCGTCGCCAACCATCGCCAACCACTCGGCGACCGCGACGGCCGGCGTTGTTCTCCCGCCATCTCAAGGGAACGCGCCGTCTCCTACATCTCCGACTGCTTCGTCCACTCCGCCTCGACCACCCAGGGTGCAGGAGACGCCCGAACAACGAAGACGCCGATGGGCTGCACGCCAACGCCAGTTCGAGGCGGACATGGATCACGCCATCGCCTCCATCGGTGAATGCATTGAGCTCACCGAATCCGCTCGTCAGGGCATCGCCTCGCCGACTCGGTTCCCGCTGGGACTCAGGAACAGCGGAGCCGTCTACCAGCAAGCACTCGGCGAACGCATGAACGCCGACTACTCTCCAGATGCGATCCGGGAGGTCGATCTCATCACGGCCACCCAGATTGGATCTACTCCGGACGTCGCAGCGGCGCAGCACCCTCACCATCAAGATACGCCGACTCCACCCGAATCAACTCCGGCTTTCCCGCGGGTGACACGTGTCCTCCCTCCAAATAAGAGGATACGCCAGCCAAGCGGGAGACGTTCGTCTCCGACATATCCGCCGACGAACCGACGGTCCAGGGTGAGGATCAAGCACGCCGTGACGCCAGGATCGGGCGTAACGGTGAAAGGCAACGACGCCGTGACGCACGGCGAGAAGGCCGAAACCCCAGGATCACACGTAATCT